>CM076569.1:175983632-176400287 GCA_034641835.2 Pinus albicaulis | reverse complement strand
TGCTTTGAAGCGGCCTTTTTAATTGCATCTTGGGAAGTTTGGAGTTGACCCTCATCGTCAGTGATGGAGGTGACATTGTTCCTGATTTGTCTGACTGTAGTGTGCTTATGGAAAAAGGTGGAGTTTTTATCCCCACCTTGCAGCCACAGCTAGCATGATTTGATTCTCCATTTCTGCTCCTCCATACGGTTGACACGATAAAGCTGGAAGTAAAGGTCACATTCTCTAGCTTTGGTTTCTTGGGATGGTCGCTGTTCCTTTAAAAAAAATATATATTATTATTAATAATAATTTTTATTTTTATAAATGAAAACTTACTTTATAATTTTTTAAAATCAAATGGGTAGTTTTTATAATTGATTTAATCTGGTTTAAAGGGAAGAACCTTTTAAATCTCTTACAAGATCTTTATCCACTAAATTCAACAATATCAAAGAAAGACTTGCACTTCTAATTTTCCATTTAGATACTATTGATCTAATCTAGCATTTCTTAGATATCCTCAAGAAAAGCTCCCAAAATAACTACATGGTTGCATAACATGGATTAAAACTAAAAAAGACTACCCTTAATTATTCAACCCAGGAATATGATTGACTTCAAATCCATAAATTTTTGAGCCTTGGCTTAAAAGGATCATAATCCAATTCCACAAATGCTTCCTCAACTGTCGTCACCCATTATTCTTGTGTTCATGCTATTTGCCACATCAAGTCCCACAATGATTTCCTTATTCACTCGAGTTCTTGTTGCACAATATGAAGGTACAATTCCATCATGCTTGAGGTTCATAATATCACATGCTACTTGCAATATCTCAATCTTGGTCTGCAAAAAAGATTTTTTTTGATCTCAGAGGGCGAATTGAGCGTGAAATTATGCCTTTCCCATTTCCCCTTCCCTAGTTAGCAAGGTCAAGATGTATTTCATAGTTATCGTCAAATAATCTAATTAATGATTGAATTCATCTTTCTCTGCACTAAACAAGTGCTCCATTTTAAGACCAATGCAATGAACCTCCCTATATTCAAGGCCTTTGAATAGACAAACACGAATTCCTCGAGAAATGATGATCACGATCTCTCCTTATAGCCATACGTTTCTTGCCCCACCATACCATCACTTCTATCAACGTGTTTAATATGACAATTATCCTTGTGATTTCGTCGAACCAAGTGCTCAATCACTAAAATAATGCCTCCATAACGTACATCCAACTCCATTAAAGCAGGTTGCATACCGTCTCTCAACATCCTTCCAAATTTAGTAAAGAAATGAACCAACTTCCTCCTGTCCCTTATCGTGACTACGATTGTGTGGGTTGTCCAAGTGTTCACATGAACTTAGCACTCAACAAAGAAGAGGAGTGGCCAAAACAATAGAGAGAGAAATTTCATGATCGACAAACCAAGTTGGCTTGTGACATTCGATCTTAAAATAACTATTCCACTCATTATTTGTTTAATGATATTTAAGGCTTCTGATACCTCTAAAATATGATTTTTACTTCAAATTTTCATGGTAAGAATTTAATTACGATGCTCAATTCATCCCCAACCATAATTCCTTGTTCGAGGGAGCCACCCTTGTTTGATAGTGAATCCACATTTGAATTGAGACATTTTTCTGACATGGTAGAAATCAACAACCTAGAGCTTTGGTAATACTTATGTGCGGATTATGGGCCGCTTACACCTTGCCTAGTTAGACTATGTTTGCACTATAGGGAGATGACAAATTGTCTTAGGAAAGCGTTCATGTGCATACCCAGGGTCACCATGAGGAGCAAGGGTGGCAGATATTAATTGCCCTCTTTTTGAAAGTTTGGTCCTAACCCCAATTCGTAATGCAAAATTGAACTAATGTAATGGGAAAATTGAGAAAAAATGAATTAGCTAAAGATATGTGGATATATGGGCCACTTACTTTTATGCTAATTACGCTTAGTGTTTTGTATCTTTTATAGGAAAATCGTTTTTTCGGACAATATATGTGGATTGAAGGCCACTTACTTTTTCCTACTTAAATTATGTGTGATTTGCAAAATTAAAAAAATAAGATTAAAACTACTTAGTTGCTAAGCTAAATTCTAGCAAATAAGAGCCCTAACCAGTCATGAAATGCCAGAACATAGTGATGGAAATCTTTTTATGGGTTTCCAAACACTTTACAACTGCAAAAAATGGGAAAAATTAAGTAAAAATGGGATTGCTTCCTATCGCGCGACTTATCCACCCAACAGGCGCAAAACACGCGTCTGTCAGAAGAGAATGCGCGCAGTCGGGCATAAACAAAAAAAATTCCTCCTCTTCTGGGCATAACTTCTCACCGAGGGTGACTGAAGGTGCTGAGACTATGAAGGGGTGATTTAGCATCAATCTGAGCAGGAAGAAGGACATGCATCAACAACCATTAACTCAAAAGAAAGAATCTAGTGGAGTCACCATTCTTGTTGTAGTGTATTCGACGCATGAGCGGATGAAATAAACTTTTTTTAGTAGGGAGGTTGCTTACCTACATGCAAGTGACAAGTCAAAGTGGTTTGTCAAACGTTAGTGGAACAAGTTCAACATGTAATAAGCTAAGTTAAAAGGAAACATAGCATGCTACGTAAATAATGAAACAAAAAACAACACAACATGAACAGGATACACGCTCAGTAAAGAAAACACACTAATAACTCAACAATGGAGAGCTTTCTCTCTTTATTAGGTGCTGGTAGTAGTAGAATATAGAATGCTAAATCTCTTGTAGTGGATCCTTCGAGCTACGAAGCTCCAATATCCAAGACAAGGGGGTCTCTTCCCCTCAAGTTTTAGCAAGCCTCTCTTCCCTCTCAAAGGATGGTAGATCGAGGAACATGTGGTGATATCTTCTCTCTTTGCTTGAGATTTTGGGTTTGCTATGGAGCAATTTGGCCAACATAAAAATGTGTCTCCTATTTCTCTTCCCAAGGCTGGCTTTTATAGACCATTTTGAAAATTTCCCTCCTCTTGGTCCAAGATGGATGGTGGCACACGAGTGGGGGTATGATTCCTTTGTGTGCTGCACTAAAGCCTCAAGGTGGCTCAAAGGTGACTGTACTTGGTTAGGTTGAGTGAGAATATTTTTCTCCAAGTGTGCCAAGTGGTCCCGGATGGTGACATTCTGTCATCCCCAGGACCGCGCGACTATTGAAGGGATAGCCGCGCATTGTGCGGCTATTAGAGGAAAATCCGCACTGCACGCTCAGAGCTAGTGTTTCCTGTGCATGATCCAAAAAATTTTCCTCCTGACCTTAGGAAAAATTATAATTTTAGCTCCTCCAATGCATTTCTTCCCTATAAGCCTTTATTTGTACCTTCTTCCTGACATTTTATAATTTATTTTTCCTGTACGATTTTCCATTGTTAACAATAGGGTTTCCAAGGAGAGATGAACATTTTCACAAGAAAAATAAAATACAAATATCAGTTTGATAAAATAGGAAAAAGTAATTGCTGGCCTAAATCTGGCTACTGTGATCCTCGAATGCGTGAGCCTTCTTATTGGTATGTTGTCCAAAATTTTTGTCTTGTAGTTAGGATTTGAGAATATTGTGATTGGATAATATGATTTAAATTTTGTGATTGCTTTTCCAAAATGCAGCTTGAGTTCTAGTGGTAGAATGATAATCTTATGATGAATCTTTGAATATAGTTGGGCCTAATGGTTAAGAACACGTGCTTCTTTCTTAGAGGTGATAGATTTGAATCTAGCGGAGGGTAGGGTAGGGTATGTACAACTATGGAGACTAAGAAGTGAAATCCCTGTACAAAGCGGGTTCCTTGTCCCACAAACAAAGGGGTTTCATAGGTTAATTTGGTGTTTGGCTAGTCTATGACGTTAATAATCACTTATTATTATTGTTGGTGTTGGTGTTATATTTTTCCTGTGTTAACGAGTATTCATTTTCATGTACAAATAATATTGTATATTTCACTTTATTTTAAGGATTTTTAATGTATGGTTTTCAAGCTCTTGTGGTTATCGTTTATTGAAGAGCTGTTTGGATTATCCACAGTGTTATAGAACATTCGTCGACGTTTCGAATCCCAACGGGGATCCATCTTCAGGGCAAGTTGTTGAATGAATATGGATCCCCGTTGGTATTCGAAACGTCGACGGGTGTTCTAAAACACCGTGGATAATCCAGAGAGCTCTTCAATATATTTATAATGTACCTATTATCACTCAAGAACTGCTCCGTAGTTCATATCGATTGATTTTACATTGATGGTTCATGGATACATTAGTAGATATTGATCATCAATAGTTTAGGAGTGCTACAAATAAACTTAGCACATGATTGAAGGATTCAATTACTTAGTCAATGCTTAGGTATGATTCTTTTGCACCAAGTCATCATGTTTAATATTTTGAAATTGAGTGAATAAAAGGAAGGTATTGTTTTCCGAGTTTGGAAAATTTAATCTCCTATTTTGATTCCCATTCCTATTGTTTCTCGACATTAAAAAGCATTTGTTTCGTCCTTTGAGGTTATAAGCTCAATTTCGCAGAGGTAGGGTATGAACATCTTCATAGAGTAAGTAGAAAATTCATTTGTCACCCACAAACAGAGGGTTTGATACATGAATTTGGAATGAGGATATGTCGCATCTTTAAACTATAATATTATTATTATTGTTATATATATATATATATATTTAATATATTTAATTCACGTATGCAATCTAGTTATAATAATTATTAACATATTAAATAAAACCACCAGAAAGTGTTACCTTGGTTCTTTGTCACCAAATTAGTTTCAATTTCCTATTACCCGATATATTGTTCATTGACATCGCTTGAGTTGCAGGAGTGGCATTTTCCAAGAATATTGTACAAAAATATTAATATATAGTTTGACTAGCGAGTTGACGAAGCAAATACAAATCCATATTAAAGCTAAATAATGGGTCGCATTTTGTTGAAATTTCTTTTGGTGATACATGTATGTAGTGAAAATATTAATACAAAGTTGCAGATTAATGCACATATTGGTTGTGGGAATGCCATTTACTTTGTGTATCTTAAGAAATAACATATATGTGTTGTAACTTGTGGGGGGTGATACGACCATTAATTGGTAAATGATTATTAATTCAATATATTATTTATATGGTCCCAATGATTACTCAATATTATAACAAATATTATATTTTCCCTTAAGTAATATCATGGATGTTCCTGAGCCTAAACATTTACTGTAAAGATTTATCGTATATTCTGTAGATATGGGATGAAAAAAGAAGTCATAAACAATGCACATTTTAAGGTCACACAAAACCTATCTATTCAGTCTATCCCAATCGTAAAGAAAATATCTAGGTATTTGATTTCTAGAAGTGGTATGCACAAAGTGATTTTTGGAAGCCATAACTCCTCAGAGCACCTTAATGGAAAAGCACATGCCTTATAAGCAGGAGGTTGGTGGTTCAATTCCACTCTGCCCTATTATGCATTAATCCATGATATTGTAGTTTTTTTTTGTTATTTAAATATTTTTTATATTGATATATTTAAATGTTGAGATAATTTTCTAGATTCATTGTTTAATATTGTCTCTAAAGAGACAAATGTGATATTGTATTGCATTTTAAATATACTTTTTTATTGTCTCTAGAGATACAAAAATCAAATTTTCTCATAAGAGACAATAATACTTGTGGTATATCAAGCCTTTATAGAGACAATTTTTTAAGACAATAATTTGAGTACTACTTAAAGACAATATTTAAGACAAATCAAAAGTTTTTTTTTTTTTTTTTTTGATCTTTCTCTCAACTTGAGACAATTTTGCCAAAAATTGTCTTCAATATTGTCTTAAATCCCCCCTCTATGTTTTAGTTTCAACTAAGAGGGTGGCACCACTATATGAGAAGAATTGAAATAATTTAAACTTCCTTCTACGCATCTTCTCTGAAAACCTCTAGAATTTAGAGTTAAATTTGTGATTTAGTGGTTCTGTGGAGGGATAGATCTACTATAGCATTTTTTCATTGCTTGGAATACTTGAGTGTAAATTATAATAATGTAAAAAATATATCCAACTAGAATTCCATGGGTAAATGTGTATTCACCATAATTGCAAAAAGCTAAAGTTTCTACGAAAGGAATCCATAACATGGCTTTTCATTTCATCTAAACCATGGCGGTATATTACTATTATTCAAAAATACAATTAATAAATGGTTTTGTACAACATATTTAATTCTAGGAAGATGTATTTTAAACACGGTATAGGTGAAATGCGTAATTTAAAGTAAACTGATTATTTTCATCAACCATAATAGCGACAAACGTATAAGTTAGCATACATCAATCGAAATGGTTATAATTTAGGCATCAATAACTTCACGTTACATATGTGTTTAGTTATTTTCAATGATTAGTATATGTGGTGGTGAGATCGATCTACATTATCAATCATAATTTACAGCCAATACATGATATTATTATTTATTTGATAAAATGGTTAAATTAAAAACTAAATATATCTCTTCAAGAATAATTGGAGTTTAACATGTCCATTTTTTACTATTATATAGCTACCCATGTCGTCATATTTGAAATATGTTTTATTTATTTAGTTGATATTATTAAATGGGAATGATATCGTAGGACACCTGAGACAATTACAAATACAATTAAATGTTGATTTAAAAATTCATAGACAAAATTTTAATTTAGACACATGTATGCTACATTGATTCACCTATGTAATTGGAACCTTCATAAAATACGTAATGTAAAATGAGTTTTAAATTAATTTGATATGTAATTACTCATTTAATCATGGATTACAAAAATGTGTGTTCACATCTATAGTCTAGATGCCTTAGAAACCACCTCATGCAATAAATTTAAATTCAAAATACAATTCAAGGTTTAAACAACAATGGTGCATATTAGACATGAGTGATTATCATTACGTTTTCTAATATGTTTTGTGGGAGTGGTTCACCTTAGTGATATATAGTTTGTGGTAGATACCAGCCCCAATAGAAGTTATGAGGACCCTAAGGTGAAGGGCTACAAGAGGCTCTATCTCTTACTCAAAAAATAACGTTATGTAACATAAATCAATTGAATCTATACCCTTACCAAAAATTATTATCATCTAAGATTAATTTAAGTAACTCACTTGACATTCAATTGACATTAATTAACAACTGAACTCTTTTTCTAGAATATTTAAAACATGAGATTCTCATTATGTGCATTCACTCCCTAATGTTATCCATCTGAACAATTGCAATAACATAAGGACCAAGAGTATGAACCACATAATTACCCTTTGAAAGACCTCCAACATTATTTCCTTGGCCTAAATGCAATCATTCCTTCATCGCATACCTATGAAAATTATCTATCAATAATGATTCCCCAACCCCTTTCTCCCTATAACCATAAGTTTCTTATCAAATCCAATAACTAAATAATATGGGAGTCATTAAAGACCTATACACTTAGAATATTATTGTTTTCAGAAAGTTAAACATTAACGACGATCACATATATGGAATACCATTTTACTCATGAAAGAATGATATACATTATATAACTTCTATCTTGTGAGATAGAAATCCTTTAGCGAAACATAAGCAAACCACTTACATGGAAAAAGATGGTAAGGTAGATCAATTGAATTTTCTTAGAGATTAATTGTCAAAAAGTAAAATTCCTTGCATTATCACATGAGAAGACATATTTTTCCATTAACGCACTTTTCCTCTTCCTTTTTAGTAGGCTCACAACTTATTATCCCTGGCCAGAGGTATTAAGCATTGGGTTTTGTTGACTGCGTATTATTTCAGTCAAACATGAAAAATATTTTTCAATTTTACAAAGTGTAACTTTAGAAAATATTTATTTACTTTCTGCAATTTATTTTATTGGTATTTATCTATAGTTGGATTGGATTTTAATTTCAACTTGCTATTTTCCATTGTCTCAAATAACAAACCAATAGTACATAGATCTTATCACATTTTATTTTTGAAATTAAACTTCATCAAAAGTATATATATGAAAAAGATCAAACCATTGAATATTTTAATCTATTTTACATAGACCTATTTACAGTACAATAATGGAGGAGAGGAACTTATCCTAAAAGCTGAAAAGGACGAGAAAGAAGACATACGTGACATATGGTCTAGGAGTGCTTGTATGGCATACCATTACCCGTACTCACACTACTGGGCTATCCCGTTCATAGTCTTTGCTGAGGACTTCTAGTTGAGGAAACAATCGCATTCAGCACCACATTCTAGTTTAAAGGAAAATGGGGGAGATTCCACTATTATTATTATGAATACATATATAAAGTCATAGGGTTCTTTTCTCACGAATTGATGGCCAGGTAGGTTTGCATTCTCCACGATAAAAGTAATCAATTTGTGCGTGGAACAATGAATAACTAACTGGTTCTCTAGGTATGCTCGGCATGTTAACCATATTTTGTTTTATTTTGCTTAAAGGTGTCATTTGGTGCTTTTGATGATTTTCTCTTAATTTGTAGATAGAGTGATCGAGACTATTTTCAATTGAACTGCCAAACAAAACAAATAAACAAATTTGAATTTTGATGTATTAGTTAAATACTTGCCTTCGGTGTGTTGGCCAAAAATAAGGTTGCAGTTCTATTGTACTCCCTAAATACTTGTGTTTGGTGTCTTAGTTAACTTTTTACTATTTTTATGCATAAAAGTTACTATTCATGGTTTTATTATCCCTATTTTTAAGAAAATACTACGCATGGGGTATTTGTTGACTGCTTATTAATTCAACCATAGGAAATATTTTTCAATTTAACAAAAATAAATGTAAAAAAATAAAATCCATTTTCTGCAATATATTTTATTGGCATTTAAAATATATTCTATTTCCATTTAGAATTTATTCTATAACAATAACATATATACACCTTTATAATTTTTATTAGTCGAATTCTGAATTGGTATGGAAACATGTATTTACTTTACAAAAAGAATGGTGCTTATAATTTCTATAATTTGATTTTAAAAATATTTAAAATTAATTAAATTATAATTAACTTATCAAAATTAGTTTTACATTGCAATAAAATTATTATAATTTTTAAATTTGATTTTACTTCTCCCCTTTATTATAACCGTTGGCATAGGCAAGATATGTTGCATTGAATTATTGGTATGGAAACATGTATTTACTGTACAAAAAGCACGATGCTTACAATTTCTATAATTTGGTTTTAAAAATATTTAAAATTAATTAAATTATAATTAACTTATCAAAATTAGTTTTACATTGCAATAAAATTATTATAATTTTTAAATTTTATTTTACTTCTCCCCTTTATTATAATCCTTGGCATAGGCAAGATATGTTGCATTGAGTTTTGCATTGCACGAACCAATAACTTATTATCATGTAACCTGCACAACCATGAAATATTATTCTCGACTAGGATTAAACTGGAAAAGGGTATTATTATACAAAAAAAAATGTCTAATAATAAGCTAGTAAGCTAATTTTGTAGTGGCCATAATAAACATATATATATATATATTTTTTTTAAATAATTTTTTTATATTTTCAAATGTCCATGTTTATGGTCAATAAATATGTTTACCATTCTATATTTACTCAATTTACTTATAATATTTAATATTTCAAAGATCATTTAATATTTTTTCCACATCTAAAACAAACCATATACTAAAATTCACTATTTATAAATAATACATCATATTATTTATTAATTTTTTAAAATTAAGATGTATATTAAATGATACATTTTACAACACCCCAAAGATACATTTTACAACTATATGTAAAAATCATTGTTACTAATTCTTTTAATATATGGCAACAATGATGAGATAATTTCACTATTTTTTAGAAAGGGTCGGGAATAAACTACTATGTAGCACTTGTTTATACTCCCAACAACATTATTTGACAATTTTAAATATATTTATTTCTATTTTAACTCACACGTTCATCAATAATGAACGTGATATCTATTTCCTTATCATCATAAGTCATGTTTATATCACCCCATATTCTTCATATAGTTTTATAAGTCATAGTTATATCACTCCATGTTAAAAAAAAACATGGATTAAACAAAAATTCTGAGTCTATATTTCATAATGTCCACATGGTCTAATCATTCTATGATGTTGATTTGTGCATCATTCTCTACTTACATTGAACATAAGTTTTGGAACTGTTATATCACTCCATGTTAAAAAAAAAACATGGATTAAACAAAAATTCTGAGTCTATATTTCATAATGTGCACATGGTCTAATCATTCTATGATGTTGATTTGTGCATCATTCTCTACTTACATTGAACATAAGTTTTGGAACTTTTACAATATATTTTCATTATTTACAGCAAATATACTTGATGAACAAATTTCATTAATTCATATCCATATCTTATTTATGTTACCTAGGAAACCTTGCTGCTTGCCTGCCAATTCATGCCTATAGGCCAATACAAGAAAAATCTCTACATTAATGAATACATATTTTCCATAATAACACAATCCCAATTCCCTATGTACTCATAAATAAATAAATGAATCACATCATGGCACGCAGGATCTTCAGAGACTCCCATACAACAGGATCTTTAGAGACTACCATACAGTATGTTTTGTAAAATAATACCACTAATTATATTAAAAAATACAGGGATTTTGAATCTGTACACGGAGCATGTCTTCAATATTCTGGTTATAGGATTCAAGATCATGGAACGAAAAAAAAAAATTATGAATACTAAATTACCAAATTCATATACTTCCAGCGGCTCAGATTAGCATAGCCATATGGAATACAAACTTGGGAAAATAGATTACTAGCATAAGTTTCTGAAGTTATGTCGGCGATTCCATGCTGTTACTGTAGAGCTTAGCTAATACTCCTACGAGAGGAGCATTGATATACGTTGTGGGCTCAAGCTTGGTTGAATCCGACCTATTATCCTCAAACCTGTCATAGCGATCAGGCCCTCCCACAACTGCACCTGTTAATTCATTTGGGTTAGGTGCTGGTCTGTTGAACCACAAAGTGAAACCTTCGGTACATGATATCTTTCTGGAATCCTCGTATATCGAAACTATGGAGGACCCTCTGTGATGAGCTTGCTGTGGATATTTGTCACCGAAACCCACCATGAAAGACATACCAGTAGGATTCTTACCCAAAATGTAATCGACCTGTAATTTACAGTATCAAGTACGAGATGCACACGTTAGCTAAATTATTGCCGCATCCAGAAAAAGAAAACCAAGGCGGTCTCAGGCACGATGTGATTTGTGAGCGACTACTTTGCGGGTTTTTTCCAATTATTATTATATGAAAAAAAAGAATTATGTAATTTTGAATCTCTTATACTCCGAGAAAGCTACAATGGATATACAAATGGGATAATTTTTTCTCCTCGTTAATTATATATTTTGAAAAACTTAAAAGGATATATGTATATGTACTTGCTGTTTGGAAAATTCTATAAGAATGCTTGGTTCATAGGTTTTATCGCCACATTGCAGGCGTTGGTTATATCTTGACAGTAAGTCACTGTAGACTGATGCGAGGAATGATGTTCCTGTAGCATATTGTGTATTTGCAGCTTCTCTCATATACAACAACCCTCCTGTCCAAGTGAAACATATATAAAAACTGTTAAAGGACCTTAATTTTTAAACTCATAGCATAAGAGGAGAAACCTTCAATTACCTGGTGTAATGTAATTTTTGAATTGAGGACTTTGTGGAAGAACTGAGCAGAGGAACACTTCTGCTTGGCCTCTGTAAACTTCCAGGTTTGCCTCTCCGGAGAAATATAGCTGCCAGGATTATTAGTTTTATGATGATGTGGTCAGTTTTCACAAATGAGTAGCTTGGTCAGTTAATATGTTTATGTGGATATTAACTTACACTAGACATGTGGATTTGAACTCCTGCACATTTAAGATCCCAGTTGAACTCATACTCACTGGAAGTACACAAATTCTGTTGGAGTATGTATTTGGTATATTCTAACAACCCAGTTGCTTTATATAGCCACACCGCTGCCCATGCAAGCTCATCCTGCATGTTGGTTAGTGGAGGTTAGTGGAGGAACAATAACATGAAGTCATGAAATTACTCACTCGGTAGTTTAAAATTTAAATAATGGTGTGAACTGAAAATCAAAATAACTTATAATGCTGGGAAACAATACATTATAGCCTGAGAATGAGCAATAGAAAGGGCACTCTCCACCATATGATCCCCGTATTGATCAGCAAAACGAAATAGCTGCACTAAATGGCAGTGTCATTAAAAGTTGAAGATGAAAATTCAATATATTAATTTTCAATTTTGAATCTAACATATGAACATGAAGTGTTAAAAATAGGTTATGAACATGAAGTGCTAAAAATAAGTTTGTGTGTGGGCTAAAGTGAGGGTGTTGGTAAGAGTCCAGATTATAGGTATATTTATTTAAGAATTTACAAGACTTTAAACTAATACAAAAATATTTATTAAAGCATTATAGTAATCACTGAAAATAACTCCAATTTCCAAAACAAATAAGAGAACACATTAGATCAAATTTAAAATAAGTGTTATAAAAGAATTCACCATTCAACAAACAGATCATGTGTTATAAACAAGTGAAATGATTGTGGAAGAGGCATAACATTATACCGAAGTAGCTCTTTTAAGCAGGAGACTCGAATAAGGTTTGTCAATAGCTGCAAAGACGATGGAGGAGGCAGCCAATGCTGCAGCAGTCTCTGCTGCGATTTCTGTCCCGTGATTGGATGTATCTATTTTGTACAAAGTCCTTGGAGTGTCCATTGTCTCTGGATTCTCCCAACAGTTATGGTCTGCAGTCGGATCTCCCACCTAAAAGGAAAACAAGTCAAACTTACCCTCCATGTTGATGTAAATAAAGTATTTTTGAGAGTAATTTCATAGGCAATATATAGTTAAGTTAAATTTAACGAGGTGTTTCATATGGAGCCATAATCATTAAAAAAACACCTATAGATGCAGTCAGAAGTGACTATTATGATTTAATTGGGAAGTTAGTTAATTCACCTGAACCCACAGCTGGTTTTCGGTGGCGCTTGCTTTGATGAAATAATCGGTTCCCCACCTAATAGCGTGCCTAACGTTTTCCAACTCTGCAGCTGCTGCAAGTTCATCTCCATACTGAAGTGCTCCCCATGCCAACATGGTAACTGTGAATGCCATAGGAAGCCCATATTTCACATTATCCCCAGCATCGTAGTAACCTCCCACTAAATCCACCTGCTCAAATACACAGTACGATCCATGTGAAACATCATTGCATCCTCAATTCTCAAAGAATTCTCAATTTAAGAAGTGGAAAGTGGGTTATGTTATTTACCATAGTATCTAAGAATTTGTAGAATTATCTACTAATCGCGAGGACTTGCATGGATCTATCAATTTATGTCTCGGAGAGGAATAACTGGCTTTACAATAGATCTGGTTATTTGAATCTTGGTGAGCAATATCAACATGCTGCTCTAATCATTCAAACAAGACTGATGGGTTTGGCCATTTCAATAACTGAAAGAGTATCATTACCTGGATTTAACTTTCAGCCGAAATTCCATGGACCAATTTTTTTTTGGTTAACAGCTTATTATTTGGGTTTAACTATAGTTATCATTAGTATTTTGTGCCCAGCTTTTGCACCATGTATTTGTTTTTTAACCACATACCTAATTCCATGGACCAATTTTTTTGGTTAACAACTTAGGTTTAACTACAACTCTCATTTGGATTTTGTTCCTTTGTTTTTTAACCACATACTTCTTTAAAAATGTGAAAGCTTGTATATATGTATCAGTTTGCTATCTTAGTTCAAGAAAACTAGGAAAACGGCTATACTAGGAATGATGTTCCAAACAATGTAGGAAATCGGACATTATAAGAAAGAGAACTCCACAGTGCTACGTGGCTGTAGTCATTTGGGTTGAGCGGACCATAACGAGCATGCAAACAAGTTGCCAGCACACTCAATTAACTTCAACAATGAATGAAAATATGATTTAGCCAGCCCAAAATCTAAAAATCTAAATGCACGAAACCTGTGATCTCTAATTCAGAAGATTGTAAATTAGGTAACCTGTGATCTCTAATTCAAAAGATTGTAAATTAGGAAACCTGTTATCTCTATTTCAAAAAGATTGTAAACTGACAATAGCATGCATTGATCAGCGTCTTTATTTTCCGATTTTGGGTATGATTAACAACAGTTCTAGAGCATTGAAGAATATATAACTACACCAAAATGAGTAATTATGTCATTACATTTTGGATTTGTCCGTCTGTGAGAGCAGAATCTCCTCTCCACTTTATCCTGTTGCTACTGCTGGACAGCTTTCCTGAACGTTGAGCTTCCAGAAACAAAATAGATTTGTGCAGAGCATCTTTGTAATCCAAGTCACCCAACACAAACTGAGAACCAGCAAAGAGCAGTGCGGCAAGAATTATTCCCACAAACCTCTGAACAGTAAGCCTGAAAGCCATTTCTGCCGCAACTGATTAATAAATTAAATTAAAATCTACAGAAGTTGATGCGTATATATATTTATTCTCAGGCAACCAAAGTGTAAGGACGATTAGAAACATTTTGGACATAAAAGGGAATTAGTTCTCTGCGTTTTGCGTGCATGTTTAACGTGGGGCTTATTCTGAAGGCTATAGAAGTCTTGTGGGTGCATGTTTAACGTGGGGCTTATTCTGAAGGCTATAAAAGTCTTGTGGGTGTCCGTTGGACATGAAAAGAAGAAAATTCCATGAAAACATCAACTGAATCACGAGTCACTGTTTGCCAATGGCCTCATCACCATTTCCTCACTGTACTATTAACGCACAAATGTTAAATTTTCTGAAACCAAAAGAAGCTAGTTGCACGATACAAAGTCAATATTGCTTATCCGGCAACAAAACATTAACTTTTCACAACCAATAAAATAAAAAAACAAACTTAAATTTATTTAATTAAGGTTATTATTTTGTAAATTAAAATCTGTAAAATAATGAGATTTTATTTTAAAATTTTAATTAATAAAAAATTAGAATTTAATGAAAGGGTACTAACAAGAGGTATAAGGTTTAATTTCAAAGTTAGATGTAATTTTGGGATGAATTTTTAACGAATAATTTATTTCCAAATCATTTTAGGTCTAAGTTTCGATTAAAGTAACAAATTTATATAGGTCTACAGTCTTGGTTAAAGTCACAAATGTAAATATGGATGTATAAGCTTATTTTATATTTTATTAATTTTGTTTTGATGAATTTTTAATTAATAAGTTTTATGTTTTAATCATTTGAGTGCGTATTTTTATTGATTAAAGTAATCAATGTCTATTTTTTTTCATCAAATTTTTTATTATATTTTTTAAAAATTTGTGTATAGTAGTTTTTAAGTATAGTTATGAAATTTCTAAGTTCCTAATTTGTTAATATTTTTGATATGTAAAACTTTTTTAAAATTAAAGGCATGTGCTTGTTAGCTAGGACCCTAATTATTGTATATAGTATTTAGTTGTTCATACCATAAGGATTGCATAATTAAATGTATCCAATAGTAAAATATGTAAATATTCAAATTTCCTAAATGCTAAAGATTTAGACACAGTTATCTACATTAGTGCCCAAGTTTCATGATGATGATGATGATGTCACAAATGTTAAATAAGGAAAATTCAAAAAATCCATTGTTAAGTGATACTTTATGCATTTATTTCATCTATATAGGGACCCAAAGTGATAATTTAGAAGGTCATCACAATTTAAAAGGTACTCTATATAGCCATTAATAATTTCTCTCTTCATAGGTCGATTGTAACTAAATGAGAAAGTATTTAAAGAAATAGTAACCATAATTCACCTCACCTAACAAATCTTTACCAACTTCTCCTATAAAAGTTCTAGTTTAGGTTACCCTTGTCATAAAGGACCTCTCTAGGAAATTCTAGTCCAACCCATTGCTTTATTTTTATTCACTATAACTTCATCACATATCTGCACTTGGGACCCAAATCTTCCAATAAGTGTATTAAAAAAAAATCAATGTAATTCTAAATGATCATCCACAAACAAAAATTACATATTGTCAACCATATTGATATACATGAGGAGTTTTCTCAGGTAATAATTAATGATCAGTGAAGATGCATTTTCTTTTTAATTAGAGAGATATAATGTTAAAACATATGTTCCTTGTAGCAGTTATTTGTACCATATATATTAACTAATAAAAAACAATTACATAACAACGTAACTTGTTTGAACGACATATGAAACTCCACCTTCTCATTCACTACATAAGAAAGGATGTATTTGATCCAAGCTAGAACCTCTTTAGCATGTTCATCTTTTAAAAAGACAATTACGAGTTTGGAGGAACCACCTCTTCTCTGAGTACATCATATGCTTCCATCACTTATCATGGTTCATGCTTTCTTGGTGTATAATTCTAACAAATTTACCATATGTAATAAACTGCCTCATTGTTTATTTCACTTTTTGTTTAAGCTTCTTGAATATAGTTCAAGGTACAATCTCAACTAAGAAACTATGTCGAGATTGTCCCTTTGACCATTTATGATTTATTCAAAGTAAATTCAAACATAGAACAACTTGAATTACCTTCAAAATTACCAATCTTATTCTCAATCTTATAGATGTTAAGGACATTTTGAATATATATTGTTGACACGATTTACATGACAAGAAGTCATTAGCAGTTTTGTGTGGGGGAATTTTGGTGTAATTAGATTGGGATAATTAAACAATTACAAAGAAATTAAACCACAACTTTCATACAACAATACAATCAAATCATCCATAAGACGAGGAATAACTCCTTCACAACCATCCCACTTGTTAAATATGTTACTCAAAGTTTGTCCATCTTAAAACCTTTTTGAAAAATCTTCGTCTTAAAACCTTTTTGAAAAAACTTAATGTAATCGAAACTTCATGTAAAAATTTCATGCGATTCAAGAGTACCAAATAAAAATAGTGAATAAGCTTTCTATGATGATGCAATTTATAGAGTGGTATAATAGAAGGGGATGAAACATGTTATATTTTTTTCAGTAAACATAACATAAATTTCAAAGCTATATTAGGAAGGGGCTAAAATAAATTAGCAAAGTTATGTTATTAAAGTTGGTAGTAACTCATAGAACTGAAAAGGTGTTTAAAATATACACATATTTGGATACTATTTGGTTTTAGTTCAATGGATGAAGTAATCTAAACTTAGCATAATTACTTCACATTTTGAAAATTATTGAGCCTAGAGGCTCATTCAGTCAGGAGGCTCATTGTGCCGGGAGGTTATTTGAGCCAAGAGGCTTATTCTACAATCTAGTATGAGGGGGAAGAGAGGCTTATTCTACAACCCAGTATGAGGGGGATGTGTAAGTATGTCTGTGCGTCCTTCCATGGAGTTGACACGTCCCTCTTTAAAATGAAAATAAATTATGCTCTAAATAGAAAAATAAATAAATTACACATAATAAACAATAGAAACAATACATATTGTATTTGCACTGTAAAGAAGTTTGTATGTTGAGAAATTTGATCCCTCTAGGCTCATGTTGAATCCTTAATTAAGATGGATCTATGCTCGTATTTAATGAAACCAAACTCACTTATTATATATTTAAAAATGCATTTATTTTTAATATTTTTAGATTAAAAAAAATAAAATACAAATGCCCTCTCAAATATTAAATTTTTATAGAATACATTAACACATTACTTATGAGTGGTCATAATTTTAAATAATTTCATGGGGATATATGAACACATCACTTCAGAGCTCATAGGTGATCCATGCTTATAATTAATTTCATAGTCACTTTTATTAGGTAATTGGCTATGATTCCAATGCTAAAGTTATTTAGAGGAAGCCTTTGTTGTTTCATGTTTTATATGAGATATTTATGCCTGTATTGGTTATTATCGATCGAATACTTTGAAGAAGATAATAAATTAGGGTTACGTATTAATTTTATTTTTGTTTAAAAATCAATTTCAAATTTATATTATTATTATTATTATTAATTTTATATAATAAAATTATAATATATATATATCTATATATATATATTTTTAAATTTTTGTTTAAAAATATATATATATATATATATATTTTTTTGACATAATCGGGTGCTGTTTGTATTCGAAAAGAGAAAATTGGGAGTCAAAGCTCCATTGTTACAGGGAAATATGTTGGAAAGAAGAGGTAGAGAGGGACATCAGTATGAGTAGTTTCCCCTGCACTCCGACTATGTTTGACTGTTGCAAAAGCTGAGCTGGTGTAGATTCAGATAAACTGTGACAAAAAGAAAAGACATTTGCAGAACATGTTAAAGGGAAGTTGTTTTTGGAGCTTGTAGATCCTGTAGTAAGTTGCCTTCAAGGCCTGTAGATCCCGTATTTGCTGTGCTGAAACTGGGCTCAATGTTGCCAAAAAGAATCCTAGCTGCCATCGAATTCTTGGGCATGAAAAAAACAAAAGCCACAGTAGGCAATCTAAGAGATTTTGTCCTGTTCATGGCAGAAAACAGAAAGACTCACAAGCGTTGCATTTGAGGCTGCCGAGAGGTTTGTGACAGGCTCTGTTTGCTTGAGCATCGACCTCCTTATTGAGGGAGAGAAGGACATGAATAAAACGAGTTTCATGCATTAGCTGGGAGAGCGCATGGCATCGATTTATTATTTGCTGGAGATCTAGATTGGTGGCTGTTCGATTGTGAACCATTAAGCTGATGATGATTGCTGAATCCCCGATCAAAGTTGCTGTGCGAATGCCGAGAACTTGGAGCTGAAGGAGGCCTTGGTACAGAGCGAGGGCTTCAGCTCTGTTGTTGGGAAGGGGGCCTAATCCCCATTCGTAAGATAGAATGATGTCTCCGTTGGCATTGCAAATAATTCCACCCGCCCCAGCCTTGCCAGGATTGGACTTGGAGGCACCATAAAAAAATAGATAGTGCGTGTTACAACTTCTAACCCAGCCTGCAAACTCTTTATCCTTCATTCTGATTTTCCAACTGCTGGTAGGGATTTGTTTACTGCTGGTATCATTTCTGTTTTGACCATAAATTTGACTCCTGTTACTTTGATCGAGCAGGCATCCAATATAGTTTCGCTCTTCAACGAAGAGGTCAGCTGCATCGATTCTCCTTTGGCACTTGACAGCTATTGTTTCCAGGGCGAGTCCTCTGGCCTTGTTATATAGCTTCCTGATATCGATTTTTTTGTCTCTGAAGATTATTTGATTGCGTGCTAACCATATGCGCCACAACATAGTGTGAGGGAGTGCGTTCCAAACTCTTCTTGCTACGTTGTTCTTCTTGCGCTGCCAGGGGTAGTTCTTCTTCCATAGATGTAAGAGATCGGCAGTGGTGCTGTGGGCACCCCAGGGGAGCTGGTCCTTCAGGAAGGCTTCTTTCCAGTAAGCTGTGGCGAAGGAGAAATCTATGAAGAGGTGCTGGATAGTTTCCTCAGCTGCTTGACAGTTTGGGCAGCGGGAGGGTCCAAGAATGCCACGCTTTTTCAGATTACCAGAAGTTAACAATTTTCCTTTCAGAAGAACCCATATGAAAAATTTGATTTTTGGAAGAGTCTCTGATTTCCAAACAGTTTTCCATGGAGTCCATATGGGCATGAGCCGATCACTATTACAGATTTGACGGTAGGCAGTTTTGACTGTGTATTTGGTGCCTGAAGGGTCCCAACAGAAGCAGTCATCTTCGTTTTGTTTGGTGGGGGCGATACCATGGAGCTGAGTCTGCAGATTTTCCAGGCTTGAAAGTAGCTCGTCAGGGATATCAGGAAAATGCCAACCAGTCCAGAGGTGAGTGTGAAAATCCCACTTGGATATCTGGCTCAAGCTGTGAATCCCTTTGCTATCAAGGTAGGTGAGGATCTGATGAGTTCTAGGCTTGTTGCTGATAGGTAGCTGTCCCAATATTTTATCAGTCCCTATTCTAGTGCTGTTACCTCCCTTGGGGACCTTAGAAATGTTAGAAGCAAGGATGGGAATTGATTTTTTGCACAGTCCCCAGATTTTGGTGCAGGCTCTGAGAGGTATATCGTGGTCTAATAGAAGTTGTCTCTGAGAATTTAGATATTTGGTTTCCAGCACTTTTTTCCACCACGCAGATTCTCCATTGATAAGTCTCTAGATTATCTTGCCACCAAAAACCAGGTTTAGAAGTTGTGGGGATCTGATCCCCAGCCCTCCATAATCGTGAGGTTGAATAACCTGCTTCCAATTTATAAGATTGTATTTCTTTCTTTCAGTTTTTCCCCCTTGCCAGAGAAAGTGACGTAGGATGGCTTCCACTTTGTGATGAAATCTGGTTGGAGCTTGCAGGAGAGTGAATTGATACAAGGGCAGATAGGAGAGACCTGATTTCAAGAGGGTTAGGCATCCTGCTGGGTTAAGCCAAAAGGAGCCCCATTTCTGCACTTTCCTTTTCATTTTGTCGATAATGGTGTCCCAAACTTCAGCTTTTAGAGAACCCACACTCACTGGCATGCCCAGGTATGAGAAATGCCCCCAATCTAATTTGCAAGAAACCCCGAAGATGCTGGCAGTGCTTTGGAGAGTTTGAGCAGTTGTGTTCCACCCATAAATGCAGCTCTTAGGGTAATTGACCATGCCTCCGGAGTAACTCAAAAAAATTTCTAAGAGCTTTTTGAAACGACGAGCTATAATGTTGGAGGCTCCTCCCATTAACAAGGTGTCATCAACAAACTGGGAGTGGTTTATATTTTTGACTCCATTCCCAAATTTAATGCCAGTGATAAGGCCAGTGCGGCATTTGTAATCAAGAGCCCTGCTGAAGGATTCAGCCATCAAGATGAAAAGATAGGGGGAAAGGGGGCAGCCTTGACGTAATCCACGGGAAGATTGGAAGGAAGGCCCTGGCTTGCCGTTGATGAGAGGGGAGATCCAAGGGCCGCAGATGCATGCTTGGACAAGGTTGATGAAGGGTGGGGCAGATCCCATTTTCTTTAGGACAGCGAGGAGGAAAGAGTGTCGAACTCGGTCGAATGCATTGGCTAAATCCAGTTTTAAAATGAAACCTTTTTCTTTTCTAACTTGGCTGGAATGAATAGCCTCTTGCATAAGCAGAATGGAATCAGAGATTTGTCTGTTGGCTAAAAATCCTCCTTGATTCTCAGATATGAGTGAGGGAAGGATAGGTTTGAGGCGAGTAGCTATGATTTTAGTCAAGATTTTGTATGAAGAGTTGCAGAGGGAAATGGGCCGGAAATGAGAGAAAGTAGAGGGTCGTTTTTCTTTAGGGATAAGGGCAATATGGGTGGCATTGGTGAAGCCTCCGATTTTGTTCTTGCATTGGGCCCATTTTATCATTTTGACAAGGTCTTTTTTGATTGTCCCCCAGTGAGATCTGTAGAAGCTAATGGGAAAGCCATCAGGGCCAGGGGCCTTGTCTGGCTGAAGTGCCCAAATGGCTCTTTGTATTTCTTCTTCTTCTATATCCTTGGTGAGATCATCATTGAATTCATCGCTGATTTCTGTGGGAAGATATTGGAGAAGATTTGAATAATCTTCAGCTTCTTTGGTTTCAGTTAAGAGCACACTATAATGCTTTGAAGCGGCCTTTTTAATTGCATCTTGGGAAGTTTGGAGTTGACCCTCATCGTCAGTGATGGAGGTGACATTGTTCCTGATTTGTCTGACTGTAGTCTGCTTATGGAAAAAGGTGGAGTTTTTATCCCCACCTTGCAGCCACAGCTGGCATGATTTGATTCTCCATTTCTGCTCCTCCATACGGTTGACACGATAAAGCTGGAAGTAAAGGTCACATTCTCTAGCTTTGGTTTCTTGGGACAGTCACTGTTCCTTTTTAAAAAATATATATTATTATTAATAATAATTTTTATTTTTATAAATGAAAACTTACTTTATAATTTTTTAAAATCAAATGGGTAGTTTTTATAATTGATTTAATCTGGTTTAAAGGGAAGAACCTTTTAAATCTCTTACAAGATCTTTATCCACTAAATTCAACAATATCAAAGAAAGACTTGCACTTCTAATTTTCCATTTAGATACTATTGATCTAATCTAGCATTTCTTAGATATCCTCAAGAAAAGCTCCCAAAATAACTACATGGTTGCATAACATGGATTAAAACTAAAAAAGACTACCCTTAATTATTCAACCCAGGAATATGATTGACTTCAAATCCATAAATTTTTGAGCCTTGGCTTAAAAGGATCATAATCCAATTCCACAAATGCTTCCTCAACTGTCGTCATGCATTATTCTTGTGTTGCGCCCTGTTGCACATCAAATTCCACAATGATTTCCTTATTCACTCGAGTTCTTGTTGCACAATATGAAGGTACAATTCCATCATGCTTGAGGTTCATAATATCACATGCTACTTGCAATATCTCAATCTTGGTCTGCAAAAAAGATTTTTTTTGATCTCAGAGGGCGAATTGAGCGTGAAATTATGCCTTTCCCATTTCCCCTTGCCTAGTTAGCAAGGTCAAGATGTATTTCATAGTTATCGTCAAATAATCTAATTAATGATTGAATTCGTCTTTCTCTGCACTAAACAAGCGCTCCATTTTAAGACCAATGCAATGAACCTCCCTATATTCAAGGCCTTTGAATAGACAAACACGAATTCCTCGAGAAATGATGATCACGATCTCTCCTTATAGCCATACGTTTCTTGCCCCACCATACCATCACTTCTATCAACGTGTTTAATATGACAATTATCCTTGTGATTTAGTCGAACCAAGTGCTCAATCACTAAAATAATGCCTCCATAACGTACATCCAACTCCATTAAAGCAGGTTGCATACCGTCTCTCAACATCCTTCCAAATTTAGTAAAGAAATGAACCAACTTCCTCCTGTCCCTTATCGTGACTACGATTGTGTGGGTTGTCCAAGTGTTCACATGAAATTAGCACTCAACAAAGAAGAGGAGTGGCCAAAACAATAGAGAGAGAAATTTCATGATCGACAAACCAAGTTGGCTTGTGACATTCGATCTTAAAATAACTATTCCACTCATTATTTGTTTAATGATATTTAAGGCTTCTGATACCTCTAAAATATGATTTTTACTTCAAATTTTCATGGTAAGGATTTAATTACGATGCTTAATTCATCCCCAACCATAATTCCTTGTTCGAGGGAGCCACCCTTGTTTGATAGTGAATCCACATTTGAATTGAGACATTTTTTTGACATGGTAGAAATCAACAACCTAGAGCTTTGGTAATACTTATGTGCGGATTATGGGCCGCTTACACCTTGCCTAGTTAGACTATGTTTGCACTATAGGGAGATGACAAATTGTCTTAGGAAAGCGTTCATGTGCATACCCAGGGTCACCATGAGGAGCAAGGGTGGCAGATATTACTTGCCCTCTTTTTGAAAGTTTGGTCCTAACCCCAATTCGTAATGCAAAATTGAACTAATGTAATGGGAAAATTGAGAAAAAATGAATTAGCTAAAGATATGTGGATATATGGGCCACTTACTTTTATGCTAATTACGCTTAGTGTTTTGTATCTTTTATAGGAAAATCATTTTTTCGGACAACATATGTGGATTGAAGGCCACTTACTTTTTCCTACTTAAATTATGTGTGATTTGCAAAATTAAAAAAATAAGATTAAAACTACTTAGTTGCTAAGCTAAATTCTAGTAAATAAGAGCCCTAACCAGTCATGAAATGCAAGAACATAGTGATGGAAATCTTTTTATGGGTTTCCAAACACTTTACAACTGCAAAAAATGGGAAAAATTAAGTAAAAATGGGATTGCTTCCTATCGCGCGACTTATCCACCCAACAGCGCAAAACACGCGGGCTCTGTCGAAGAGAATGCTGCTAAATGCAAGTATAAAACAAAAAATTTTCCGGGCATAACTTCACCGAGGGTGACTCACAGTGAGACTATGCAGGGGTGATTTAGCATCAATCTGAGCAGGAAGAAGGACATGCATCAACAACCATTAACTCAAAAGAAAGAATCTAGTGGAGTCACCATTCTTGTGGTAGTGTATTCGACGCATGAGCGGATGAAATAGACTTTTTTTAGTAGGGAGGTTGCTTACCTACATACAAGTGACAAGTCAAAGTGGTTTTTCAAACGTTAGTGGAACAAGTTCAACATGTAATAAGCTAAGTTAAAAGGAAACATAGCATGCTACGTAAATAATGAAACAAAAAACAACACAACATGAACAGGATACACGCTCAGTAAAGAAAACACACTAATAACTCAACAATGGAGAGCTTTCTCCCTTTATTAGGTGCTGGTAGTAGTAGAATATAGAATGCTAAATCTCTTGTAGTGGATCCTTCGAGCTACGAAGCTCCAATATCCAAGACAAGGGGGTCTCTTCCCCTCAATTTTCAGCAAGCCTCTCTTCCCTCTCAAAGGATGGTAGATCGAGGAACATGTGGTGATATCTTCTCTCTTTTCTTGATATTTTTGGTTTGCTATGGGGCAATTTGGCCAACATAAAAATGTGTCTCCTATTTCTCTTCCCAAGGCTGAATTTTATAGACCATTTTGAAAATTTCCCTCCTCTTGGTCCAAGATGGATGGTGGCACACGAGTGGGGGTATGATTCCTTTGTGTGCTGCACTAAAGCCTCAAGGTGGCTCAAAGGTGACTGTACTTGGTTAGGTTGAGTGAGAATATTTTTCTCCAAGTGTGCCAAGTGGTCCCGGATGGTGACATTCTGTCATCCCCAGGACCGCGCGACTATTGAAGGGATAGCCGCGCATTGTGCGGCTATTAGAGGAAAATCCGCACTGCACGCTCAGAGCTAGTGTTTCCTGTGCATGATCCAAAAAATTTTCCTCCTAACCTTAGGAAAAATTATAATTTTAGCTCCTCCAATGCATTTCTTCCCTATAAGCCTTTATTTGTACCTTCTTCCTGACATTTTATAATTTATTTTTCCTGTACGATTTTCCAGTGTTAACAATAGGGTTTCCAAGGAGAGATGAATATTTTCACAAGAAAAATAAAATACAAATATCAGTTTGATAAAATAGGAAAAAGTAATTGCTGGCCTAAATCTGGCTACTGTGATCCTCGAATGCGTGAGCCTTCTTATTGGTATGTTGTCCAAAATTTTTGTCTTGCAGTTAGGATTTGAGAATATTGTGATTGGATAATATGATTTAAATTTTGTGATTGCTTTTCCAAAATGCAGCTTGAGTTCTAGTGGTAGAATGATAATCTTATGATGAATCTTTGAATATAGTTGGGCCTAATGGTTAAGAACACGTGCTTCTTTCTTAAAGGTGATAGATTTGAATCTAGCGGAGGGTAGGGTAGGGTATGTACAACTATGGAGACTAAGAAGTGAAATCCCTGTACAAAGCAGGTTCCTTGTCCCACAAACAAAGGGGTTTCATAGGTTAATTTGGTGTTTGGCTAGTCTATGACGTTAATAATCGCTTATTATTATTGTTGGTGTTGGTGTTATCTTTTTCCTGTGTTAACGAGTATTCATTTTCATGTACAAATAATATTGTATATTTCACTTTATTTTAAGGATTTTTAATGTATGGTTTTCAAGCTCTTGTGGTTATCGTTTATTGAAGAGCTGTTTGGATTATCCACAGTGTTATAGAACATTCGTCGACGTTTCGAATCCCAACGGGGATCCATCTTCAGGGCAAATTGTTGAATGAATATGGATCCCCGTTGTATTCGAAACGTCGATGGATGTTCTAAAACATCATGGATAATCCAGAGAGCTCCTCAATATATTTATAATGTACCTATTATCACTCAAGAACTGCTCCGTAGTTCATATCGATTGATTTTACATTGATGGTTCATGGATACATTAGTAGATATTGATCATCAATAGTTTAGGAGTGCTGCAGTCAAACTTAGCACATGATTGAAGGATTCAATTACTTAGTCAATGCTTAGGCATGATTCTTGTGCACCAAGTCATCATGTTTGTCATTTTGAAATTGAGTGAATAAAAGGGAAGTGTATTTAAGTTTTCTGAGTTTGGAAAATTTAATCTCCTATTTTGATTCCCATTCCTATTGTATCTGACATTAAAAAGCATTTGTTTCATCCTTTGAGGTTATAAGCTCAATTTCAGAGAGGTAGGGTATGAACACCTTCATAGAGTAAGTAGAAAATTCATTTGTCACCCACAAACAAAGGGTTTGATACATGAATTTGGAATGAGGATATGTCGCAACTTTAAACTATAATATTATTATTATTGTTATATATATATATATATATATATATATATATAGTTTTTTTTTAATATATTTAATTCATGTATGCAATCTAATTATAATAATTATTAACATATTAAATAAAACCACCACAAAGCGATGTCTTGGTTCTTTGCCACCAAATTAGTTTCAATTTCCTATTACCCGATATATTGTTCATTGACATCACTTGAGTTGCAGGAGTGGCGTTTTCCAAGAATATTGTATAGAAATATTAATATATAGTTTGACTAGCGAGTTGATGAAGCAAATACAGATCCATATTAAAGCTAAATAATGGGTTGCATTTTGTTGAAATTTCTTTTGGTGATACATGTATGTAGTGAAAATATTAATACAATGTTGCAAATTAATGCACATATTGGCTGTGGGAACGCCATTTACTTTGTGTATCTCAAGAAAGAACATATATGTGTTGTAACTTGTGGGGGGTGATATGACCATTAATTGGTAAATGATTTTTTAATTCATTATATTATTTATATGGTCCCAATGATTACTCAATGTTATAACAAATATTCTATTTTCCCTTAAGTAATATCATGGATGTTCCCGAGCCTAAACATTTACTGTAAATATTTATGGTATATTCTGTAGATATGGGATGAAAAAAGAAGTCATAAACAATGCACATTTTAAGGTCACACAACACCTATCTATTCAGTTTTTCCCAATCGTAAAGAAAATATCTAGGTATTTGATTTCTAGAAGTGGTATGCACAAAGTGATTTTTGGAAGCCATAACTCCTCAGAGCACCTTAATGGAAAAGCATATGCCTTATAAGAAGGAGGTTGGTGGTTCAATTCCACTCTGCCCTATTATGCATTAATCGATGATATTGTAGTTTTTTATTTATTTATTTATTTTTAATTTAAATATTTTTTATATTGATTTATTTCAACGTTGGGATAATTTTCTAGATTCATTGTTTTATATTGTCTCTAAAGAGACAAATGTTCTATTGTATTGCTTTTTAAATATAATTTTTTATTGTTTCTAGAGAGACAAAAATGAAATTGTCTCATAAGAGACAATAATACTTGTGGTATATATTGCCTTTATAGAGACAATTTTTTAAGACAATAATTTGAGACAACCGCTTAAAGACAATATTTAAGACAAATCAAAAGTTTTTATTTTTTTATTTTTTTGATCTTTCTCTCAACTTGAGACAATTTTGCCAAAAATTGTCTTAAATCCCCCCTCTATGTTGTAGTTTCAACTAAGAGGGTGGCACCACTAGATGAGAAGAATTGAATTAATTTAAACTTCCTTCTACACATCTTCTTTGAAAACCTCTAGAATTTAGAGTTAAATTTGTGATCTAGTGGTTGTGTGGAGGGATAGATCTACTATAGCATTTGTTCATTGCTTGGAATACTTGAGTGTAAATTATAATAATGTAAAAAATATATCCAAGTTGAATTCCATGGGTAAATGTGTATTCGCCATAATTGCAAAAAGCTAAAGTTTCTACCAAAGGAATCCATAACATGGCTATTGATGTCATCTAAACCATGGCGGCTCATTACTATTATTCAAAAAAATACAATTAATAAAGGGTTTTGTACAACATATTTAAATCTAGGAAGATGCATTTTAAACACGGTATAGGTGTATGCGTAATTTTAAAGTAAATTGATTTTTCTTATCAACCATAATATATAATAAATGCATAAACGTGGAGACATAGCATACATCAATCGAATGGTTATAATTTAGGCATCAATAACTTCACGTTACATATGTGTTTAGTTATTTTCAGCGATTATTAGATGTGGTGGTGAGATCGATCTACATTATCAATCATAATTTACAGCCAGTACATGATATTATTATTTATTTGATAATTTGGTTAAATTAAAAACTAAATATATCTCTTCAAGCATAATTGGAGTTTAACATGTCCATTTTTTACTATTATATAACTACCCATGTCGTCATATATGAAATATGTTTTATTTATTTAGTTGATATTATTAAATGGGAATGATATCTTAGGACACCTGAAACAATTACAAATGCAATTAAATGTTGATTTAAAAATGCATAGACAAAATTTTAATTTAGACACATGTATGCTACATTGATTCACCTATGTAATTGGAATCTTCATAAAATATGTAATTTAAAATGAGTTTTAAATTAATTTGATATGTAATTACGCATTTAATCATGGATTACGAAAATGTGTGTTCACATCTATAGTCTAGATGCCTTAGAAACCACTTCATGCAATAAATTTAAATTCAAAATACAATTCAAGGTTTAAACAAAAATGGTGAATATTAGACATGAGTGATTATCATTACGTTTTCTAATATGTTATGTGGGAGTGGTTCACCTTAGCGATATATAATTTGTGGTAGATACCACCCCAAATAGAAGTTATGAGGACCCTAAGGTGAAGGGCTACAAGAGGCTCTATCTCTTACTCAAAAAATCCCATTATGTAACATAAATCAATTGAATCTATACCCTTACCAAAAATTATTATCATCTAAGATTAATTTAAGTAACTCACTTCACATTCAATCGACATTAATTAACAACTGAACTCTTTTTCTAGACTATTTAAAACATGAGATTCTCATTATGTGCATTCACTCCCTAATGTTATCCATCTGAACAATTGCAATAACATAAGGATCAAGAGTATGAACCACATAATTACCCTTTGAAAGACCTCCAACATTATTTCCTTGGCCTAAATGAAATCATTCTTTCATGACATACCTATGAAAATTATCTATCGATAATGATTCCCCAACCCCTTTCTTCCTATAACCATAAGTTTCTTATCAAATCCAATAACTAAATAATATGGGAGTCACTAAAGACCTATACACTTAGAATATTATTGTTTTCAGAAAGTTAAACATTAAAGGTGATCACATATATGGAATACCATTTTACTCATGAAAGAATGATATACATTATATAACTTCTATGTTGTGAGATAGAAATCCTTTAGCGAAACATAAACAAACCACTTACATGGAAAAAGATGGTAAGGTAGAAGAATTGAATTTTCTTAGAGATTAATTGTCAAAAAGTAAAAGTTCTTGCATTAGCACATGAGAAGACATATTTTTCCATTAACGCACTTTTCCTCTTCCTTTTTAGTAGGCTCACACCTTATTATCCCTGGCCAGAGGTATTAAGCATTGGGTTTTGTTGACTGCGTATTATTTCAGTCAAACATGAAAATATTTTTCAATTTTACAAAGTGTAACTTTAGAAAATATTTATTTACTTTCCGCAATTTATTTTATTGGTATTTATCTATAGTTGGATTGGATTTTAATTTCGACATGTTATTTTTCATTGCCTCAAATAACAAGCCAATAGTACATAGATCTTATCACATTTTATTTTTGAAATTAAACTTCATCAAAAGTATATATATGAAAAAGATCAATCCATTGAATATTTTAATCTATTTTACATAGACCTATTTACAGTACAATAATGGAGGAGAGGAACTTATCCTGAAAGCGAAAAGGACGAGAAAGGGCCCATACGTGACATATGGTCTAGGAGTGCTTGTATGGCATACCATTACCCGGTACTACACTACTCGGGCTATCCTGCTCATAGTCTTTGCCGAGGACTCTAGCTGAGGAAACAATCGCATTCCAAGACCACATTCTAGTTTAAAGGAAAATGGGGGAGATTCCACTATTATTATTATGAATACATATATATAGTCATAGGGTTCTTTCTCACGAATTGATGGCTTATTCGCCATTACCGCTCGATGACTTCTGTACCCTCACGCTGCCGTCATTTCCCTTCATCTCCTCATTTACTGTCTTGTCACACCGTTTTGCAGGACCCCCCGTCCACACCCTTTATCGGTTACGCCGATGGTGCAAGTCGCTACTCCAGGAATCTCGCCTCGGCAGGGTGGGCCATCTTCACCCCCTTGCATGACCTCGTTATGTCTAACGGGGTATGCATTGGTTCTGCCACCAACAATCAGGCTGAATATGATGCAGTGCGTGGCCTATTAGCTGATGCCCTCTTGCATCGCATCCGCCATCTACACGTTTGTTTGGATTCCCTGCTTCTTGTAATGCAACTAAATGGTGTTTATCGTGTGCATAACCCTGTGCTGTTTCGACGCTATTTACGAGTGAAAGTCTTAATACGTGCGTTTGAAACCATCACTTTCAACCATGTACCCAAAGACCAGAATCACTACGTAGATAGTATTGCAAACCATGTTCTAGATTGGCATTTATCACACACAATTCATACAAGACAATAACATTAAATCAACCATCAAAAGACGATACATATCCATAATATGTGTCGCAAACCATATATTGATGAGTCCATCTACTCTGATACACATGACATGCCCATAGCATGTTCCAAAAAACTGGGGGCACCATACGCCCCCCCATACATATACATACGACATGCCCATAACATGTTACAAACAAAAACTGGGGGCACCATATGCCCCTCCATACATTCTAGGGGGCACCACCTGCCCCTACATACATCAGAAGGGGCACCATATGCCCCTAATCACTATCTGGAGGCTCCCGGGCCAATGGCTCTGCCCCTGCAGCATGTAGATCACGCATAGCTTGGCCGGCCATCGCCATGCGCCGCATGATACCTCGCCACTCCGAGGGGAGACCAACACATGGCTCTATGTAATGGTCGTCTAAATCCTGCCACCCGCGCTCCGATACTCCGGTCAACAGCTGCTCACATCTACGGCGGATGTCCTCCAGTAGGGCGGCTGCACCCTCATTTTGCGCTGCTCTCGACCCACTCGAACCCGTAGCTCCAGACGCTGCCGGTCGTCCCATATATCCGGCCGGTTTTACCGGTGCTATATCTGCATACCAAAAGTCCCTGAATCAGTATCATTATTTACTATTCAAAAACTTTAACATGCCCACATAAGAATAGCAATTTGTCACTTACCATCGGGCCCCCAGACTCGACCAGACGGAAGTGGCAGATCCGGATCCCCACAGTAGCTGATCCCACTATACGGGTAGTCGTCTATGTACAACGACATCTGATCCCAATGGGCAAAAAAATCCGGTCGAAACACTCGCCCGACCGCCCCTCCTCCTCCTCTGCAGAGTAGTCGTCCCCAACGACGCATCCTGGGCTCTCTCGGGCCCCCATCTGGAAGCTGCACACGAGGCCTCAAGGTCGGGATCTTCTCAAAGAAGAAGGCGCACAATAAAGTCCCATATGAGCAATCATGATTCACTTGCCGCCTGCATAGCGACAACTGTCGCTTTAGCGCCACCAACATCATTTGGGCCCACCCAAAGTAGGTCCCACCCAACACGCTCTCCACTATCATCATCTGCCCACCGGTGATGTGATGGAACGCCTGGCTGCCCAGGATTCGCAGCACAGCTGCGGCCACTGCACGGGTTTCTAGCCTCTCTAGATCCCCGACCGATATTCGAGTCCCCTTGACTTGAAGACCCGGTCGACAATGGCGTTCCACAAACTCCATGATATGCCGCCCCCGTGGCAACACTGGCTGCGTGTCTCCCACTATCCCCAATGGTGGGAGGCCGGTCAGGAAGTACACATCCTGGACCGTCAGTTCGATCCTGTGCCCTTGCACTACAAAGATATCCTGATCTGGATCCCAATAACTGATAATCCGGGCCAGTAATGGTTCCCTTGCTCTCATCAACGGGTTCTCCACAAACTTAAGAACCCCAAATCTGGCCAATACACGACGAACGCCCTGATCCGCCTGGATCTCTGCCCGAAGTGTTCCCAAATCCCTCTCTCTCCAGTTGACCCGCAACTCTGCCATACCTGCACAAACACATTCTTTTTGTCAGGGTACAGATCGGGAAAACCATAACCACACACCAAAACCCAACTCCCAGCCATCAAACAGCACCAGGCCCCCCTCATCTCCCAGGTCGCAGTTTTCTGCCATTTTCTGGACCAGTCGCACTTTTTGCCCTCAAACCTGCGTCCTGGGTCGCACTTTTTGCCCCAAAAAGTGCGACCCGGCCGTAGAGATGAGGGAGGGGCTGTTTCTGGGGTGTTGGGCCCTAAACTGCAAATCTAATCCACCAAAATGCAAGAGCAAGGTTAGGCCTCTTACCTCCAACTGACAGATCTCGAATCCAACGGTCGGTTTGTCCGCTACGTTCGCCGCAAGATTTAGGGCCTTCCCTCCTCTCCACATTCACCACAGCAACAATAGCAAATGAATGATTTTGGAGGGAAAACTGCATCATTAAAAGAGAACCCATGTTTCTTCTTTCGACTGCTGCGACCACACCGTAGCCCCGTTCGACGAACCGTCAGCACCGCTGGTTAGATCTCACCAAGCTCTCAAATGGGTCTTCATTAGTTTTTGGTGATTTGATACTTCACCCGGACACATTTTTTCCACAAAGGGTCACTTCACCGCTCCTTAAAATCGAATTTCCTCACTTACAACACTTGTACTTGGGGCACCATATTGCTCCCTTACTTGTCCACGTTCGTGTCGATTTTCGTCATGAGTGCCCACCTTGTACTCATGCTTCCATGACCCCCCATTGGGGCCGTTACTGTGTGGCAACACTATAAAGTCACCCTTGTTTAGAGCATCCAAGTCGAGTCATCATTGCATTCATGGAGTCTATCCTGCGTCCTTTTACACCCCACTATAGCCCTCCATCCTTCTTTGCTTGGTTCCTCTCTTGTGTCGCATATCATGACCTTCAGCCCCACTGTCCCCTATCCCTTTCGATATTGTGTCAGTCGCTGCCATGTCATTCATGCCCTTTATGCTCTAACAAGGGAAGTCGTCCATTCGCCACTCCATCCTTCCCCTTTCCACTATCATCATTGGTGTCAGTCTGTCTGTCGCTCTATTGTTATTCTCTCGTGCCTTAGTTGAGGGTCTCTCATTGCCTCACCTACGGCGGACCTCCTTCTGTCGACATCAGCGCATTTATTCCAGAAGCAAGGTCTAGAGGGCGGTGTACCTTGGTTCCAGCTTCCACTCTTGTTCGGTGCCTCGGATCAGGCAGGGGGATCTCTCACTTCCTTTTGACTTGATTGCTTCTCCAGCTCCTTTCAGCATGATCGAGATGCGTATACTGGACAGTCCAGTGACCCAGCAGCAGCTCTTGATGATTCCTGGGCGTGTGTGAGATGTCTCAGCCCTCATGAGGGGGTGGCCCTGCAGGTAGCCCCCCACATGCCCGGATGACCTCTTCATTGCAGCCTTTGATGCCGCTCCAGATTTTGATGATGATGGCCTTAGCCACTTGCAGCACCTCTATGATTTGCATGTATCAGTCAGATTTTGTGAGCCCTTCCCCATTTACAGGGGGCATTTGGGTTGTATTTATCTCATGTACTCGGATGATATTGTACTAGTCCTGGCTGTTATCCCAGGCACAGCATGTATGTGAGACTCTTCATTGTATTTTTATCTGGCTCTTGATTATGCCAGCTGTACTCTATGGTTCGGTCCCTTGTTCACCGGACACACTATTCTTTTGTACTTTGTCACGGCGGGCATAGGTATGCCTCCCCCGCCGCCTTCAGCACAGGTACCCTCTCATAACAGAGACTTGTTGCACCTGCGAGTCTCGTCTCCTCAGGGTCTAGTCCTTCAGCACACTATCTACCTCACATTTCTCTCTCTGACATCCCTTTTTGCCGTCTAGTGATTGTGTTCTTACAACATACTTCGGTCATACGATTTGCTCCTGACACTCGCACGCTGGGGGAAATCACATATTCATTTTTTGGTCATCTAACCTTTCATCATTAGATGGACCCAAGTACAATATGTAAGACCAACTTTCTTTACCCCAAGTAAATCGTTTTCACCATGTTAATTAAAGACCCTAAAAGGAATAATTAATTAAACCATAATTTAATTATTATTCCTTAAATATGTTTAACCCTAAAACAAAGAAATTAAAGGAGATAAACCTATAGTTATCTTATTATTTTAAGAATTCATACTAACAAAAGGCTTGTACCAAATAGTCATGGGAGTTGAGACAGAATCAATATCAGAGGATTAGAAGTCAGATTGGCTTAATAGATCTGACATGGCTTATGAAAGATTGTGTCTATCTGTGTCTCGTGATATTCTTTATCATATCATAAATATTGAATCACTACATGAAATCTGGAATACATTAAAAGGTTTATATGGTGATGAAAATGATCTAGAAGAACACCATTTGGAGGCAAAGATATCGACTTATTATAGAAGTCATGAAAGTGGTGAAGACTCCAATAATGTGGAGAAATATTCTCAAGACAGTGTTGAACAAGAAGACTTTTCTTTTTCTATTGTTAATGAACCTATTGTAGATGAGAATTTTATCTTGTCCAATAACGAAGACATTGCACATGAAGAAATATCTTCCTCTGCTAGTGATGAAGACATTACTTTCAAAAACATAGAAGAGGACTTTGATTCCTCTACTATTGATGATGTTGATGATGCAGATCTAACGAGGACTCAATTTAATGATGCCCCACATGCTCGCTCAGTCGCAGAGCCATTCATGCCCATGCATGCATCTAAGGAGGCATTTATAACACCATGTATGCACATGCATGCATCCACAAAGGAGTCTCTAAAGCCACACATGCACATGCATGCATCCCTAGAGACAAATATTCCTATGCATGCATATAGGGTACATGAATCTGATCGTCAGATGCATGACGAAGTTGCAGGGAATCCATATTGGCATGCAACCATGTATAAGGAAATTTAGTCCTTGATCCAAAGATGGGATCTGATACCTCTACTTCCAAAAATGAACCTTATTCCTCCAGATCCATGATGGGATCATCGGTCTTCAGTAATGTTTGAGTTCTGAGCAGATTATCGATATCTTCACCAAGACTTTCACTGAGCGGAAGTTTCGATTTTTGCGAAATCGTCTCGGGGTGAAGGACATGACTACCTAGCAATTATATTTTCTCTACTTTTCAATAATATTTTGAGGGGGGGTTTTTCTTCCCACTGGGTTTTCCCTCTTTCCTCTTTTCATGCATTGTATGGGTACCTAAAACGGCCATGTTGCTGGGACTCATTCATTTTGCATCACACTCACCTAAGTTATGCTTAAGGGGGGGTGTTGGTATACATGCACCTAGATTAGCTTTAGTTCAACTCTAGAGATTGTGTGCAATGTGCACTTGTCTTTAGCTAGTTAACTCAAGTGCTGTACATGCACATAGTTAAACTAGATTAACTTTAGTTCAACTCTAAAGATTGCATGCAATGTGAACTTGTCTTTAGCTAGCTAACTTAAGTGCTTACATGTGGTGTGCACTTGGCTTTAGTTAGTTAATTATAGTGCTTGCATGTGGTGCATGTGCACATTAAAAAAACATAAAGCACACTTAGCTTCAGTTAGCTTTAACTATCCATATTTATTGCATGTACAACTAAGCTTAAGTTAATTGCTTTATATATTGACTCTCAACCTAATATTCGTGTGTCCATTTCATTCTCAATTCTAATTGTTTTTCTTTTTCAACTAGAAAAGTTTGTGCAATTATTCTTCAACTAGATCCATATTTATGCTCTAATAATTTTACAAAAAGGCATGAGACAACAAATGGTAAACTGGAAAATTTCATTGTAACTTTAATATCAGCCATCCCAAATGATAAATGATAATGTTGCGTCGTTGTAACATGAAATTATCCCATCTGGCGTGAGCTTGATTATATGCCATAGCCCCAGGTTGAGTTGCAAGGCCAACAACATGTTGTGGTGTAAAATTATTCGAAACTTTTTGATTAATCGACAAGTTATGGATTGTTGTGCATCATAGGACGACTTCATGAAAAATATTATTTTTTTCTCGAATACCGTAGTATCATAATGTTCCCAACACCAACAGGTTGATGCAGCCTCCAATGGGTTGACGCAACTTCCATGCCATGGTTAAATTATCGTACCAACAAGCCTTTTAATACAACTCCTCCACATCATATTATTATCTTCGTATCAACCAATATATGGGAAAGGATAGGGTGTAAACCCTAACAATCAAGTATTGCATTTTATGTGGAACTAATATATTCACAATTTTGATGGCGATTTTTACACAACATGCCCGAGCCCTACGTTCACTTTGATGCCATGATCATACCACTTGCAGTATTATCCCTTCGATATCACAGCGATAACACTGTCCATACCATTGCGATACTACTCTAGCCTTCGTCTTCCAATTACTCTCAGTGTTTGAGGATGATGGTAATCATTTCTCACATGCCCATCGTTCTGGCACCACCAACGCATCATAGTTGTAGACTATAATATATCACCTTCCAGGTAGGTATCTATTTCCATTACCATCTTTCTAACAAATTGGTCTCTGCATAAAACAATCCACAGTTTAGACCTCGTCCGTTTCGATAATGAGAATTATGAAAGTATGGCCTTGCATCTATTGGAATATGGAATAGAATGGATAAAATTTTAAAAACAATCGATTGGAAAAGGTAATTATTATCATCAATTATTATTACTACTTCCAGTCAGGAACAATACACTTCCCTGTCCTCTCCATATTTGATTATAAAAAAAACTTATTTGCATGGCGATGTCATTGGAATCCAAACTCATGGCTATTGCCACCAAAACAATGTACATTTTGCAATATTTGTCCCTCTGGCATGTTGATGATACACATCCTTACATGCAGGTTCCTGTCAACTTCCATTTGTTCTCCTTAATCATTCCTATGTGTTACTTGTTGTCATTCTGTTGTTTTATAATATCACTATCAGATGTATAATAATATCACTGCCACAACCACTGCGCTATTCCCCCATACATTATCTAAGTGGAACCTCCAACCGCTGCGCTATTCCTCCATGTGTTATGACTTCTCTGTCAATGCTACCAATAATTCCAATGCATTCTTGATACTTGAGCTCCTTTCTATCATCTGTTTATGCAAAGAAATGAGAGGGGCATGCATTGTGTTCCAAGGTTAATGCTGCTCCACTGCACCAAAATTTATGCTGCTCCACTGCTCCAAGGCTAACACTGCTGGGTTAAAGATGCAACCATAATATCAAAATTCCATGATGGGAATAATATGGAAATAAGTTTTGGTATTAAGGATGTTCATTAAAAAATATTCTCTCCACCATACTACTGAATACGCTCTCCACCATATTACGATTTCCACCATGATATATTAACACTCTCACAATGTAGTGGAATATAATCGTGCCACCTTATAATAATTGATTTTCAACATATAATAATTCACCTTAATTTCCAGCTTGATCCATACACCCATATAGTATTATCATTTTATTGATTTAAATGCACCAACACCAGTAAATAGCGCACAATATAAATGATGTTACACCAATAACTTTTAATTCTCTGGAAATTGACACCTCTCTGTAACTTTCTATTTTCATAACATATTCATCTAACGTTAAACTGCCCATTACCAATAACACTGCCATTCTGAGCACTGAATCGTTAACGACTCTGATACTGAAACGTGTAGAAATTGTACAAACAATATTTATTCCAATGGATTCAATCTGATCATGCAATAAACTACAGCAAGATACTAAATCCTTCTATAATTAATTCCGCGGAAATTAAACATGATTGCACAATCAAACCAAGTAAGAGAAAGAAGCAAATCAATCTACAACACATATATTTTTCCGGGGGAAAGCTTGCTACTCAAAACCCCTCTATCTCTATTGTATAATGAACCAAGGAATCATGAAACAATACAATGCATTCTTGCTCACAAGAATCTGCTGCACTCTCTTGTTTGTCTCACACCGATCCAGAAAAAATTGGTCCAACACAGCCAGTTCTCAGCCTGCCTTTCTCACGCAATTCATGTGGAATGCAATCCCTATTCTTTAGGAATTTCGGCTTTCCTTGACTACGCAAACATCATGGGAAATCCTATGGTGTTTTAACTGCATTTGGGTAGTTTGCTAAACATACAACTGATATTTAACTTCCCTTTAACCTTTGTCTCAACTGGGTCTTCATCAAAACTGACATGCATGCAACTATTAATATTAAATCATCACTCACTTGATAGATCATTGCATGTGAATTAAATCTGATTTAATTCAGTTGACCTCTCACTAGTGCAACAATTAGTTACAAATAGTTAAACTGATTTTAACTCAATTTATTGAGTTAACTGATTTCTCATGTATTAAACGAATGCACTAACTGCAACTTGGAATCTAAAACAAGTAGAATCACTATGCATGCCTCACCAACCATCCTCAACTTGAATTTCATGAGCTAACTGAGTCTATCACACTCAGTTAACTATTACAATTTTTTATGAGATAAGATTACAATTTATTGTCCAATTTAATTAAGGGAAAATTAAATTAGACACATTTCCAATTTATTTATAAATTGGCTTGCACACTAATGTATCACTAGAACCCATCACCGTGTGACTTGTGGTCACAGACTAGTGTGTGTGCTGTCAAGTTGTTTCTGGATGCCAATTTCACTGTTTCTTTTTGGAAATTTCAACACTCCCTCTCAACAAGAAAGGAATCAATTTGTCTCGATCCGGTACCTTTGGAATGTTCTTGCATGCACACATGCAACTCTTGCATGAAACACTTCTCTAGTGTTTTTCAGACATGAAACTCTTACATGCAACACTTCTCTAGTGTTGTTCGCACATGCAACTCTTGCATGCAACACTTCTAAAACTAAATAGCCTCCAAACAACTAAATCAATATAATGCATCTGTCATCAGAGACTTCTGACTGTTGGATCCTACTACACATGTCTACTAGACTCTCTGTGCTGCTGACATCTGTATCCATGCACTTTGAACTACTGCCAACTATGATCTGCGCTCCAGTATCTAACACTTGTCACTCTGATTTCTGTCTTCCTGACACCTGTCTACATCAATCTAACTGATCCTTCCTGCTACTACTATACTGTGGGCTCCCCATAGCCAGGTTCGATCCATGACACACATCATCTCAATGAATCCTGCCCAAATTTATTCTTGAGATTAATTCTGCACATCGCCCCACCTCACACCTGGAGGTATAGCTACATGTACTCCCTCTACCCATCTGGCTCGAAATTTCCCCCTCCTGGAGGTCTCTGCTTGAGTGGAATCTTCCACTTGATGTCTTCTCTGCTTCTCCAATTGTGGCTGCTCCATAACCTTCTGAGACTGCTTCTGAGGTTGTATGTTGAGAGATAATTATTCCCTCTCAACCACCAAGTCATTAACCACTGCTTTTCTTCTCAAATCCTTACATGCATCCTTAACCTAAAGAGCATATAGGTTCTTGACTCTTACACCGATCTTCTTCACTTGTCTCGTGGCTATGTGTTTAAGGAAAAATTTTCCTTTTCTAAAAACTACTTCATAACCACATTCTTCCAATACCAATATTGGAGACAAGATTCTTTATTAGGCCTGGAACATGCAAAAAATTTACTAATCTGAGATGGGAGGCATTCTCCCCCTGAAAGGTGACTGTACCTATGCTAGTAGCGCTATAACTCTCATCATCTCCAAACTCTATGCTCTGCTAGAGGTCCTTCTCTTCCAAGTCATTGAAGAGATATTTATCCCCCGCCATATGGAATGAGGCACCACTGCCTAAATACCACATGCATCCCATTACAATGCTGGCCATGCATGCAATGATAATAAAATCAAGATCAAATTGTGAAGCCAATGCTTCACCCGCTGCAATTACAAGCTCCTTCTTGCTTTTCTTCCGTGGACAATTTGAAGCATAGTGCCCATGCTCATGACAATGAAAGCATATGATATTGGAAAAGCATTTCTTACCTGATTCACCTTCAGATTTCTTTCCCTTATCCTTCTTTTCCTTATTGGCCAAGGCACAATCTTCCTTTCCATTAGTCTTGGATGAGGATCCATCCCTGGTATTCTGCCTAAATTCTTCTTGTACCAAATCTGACCAAAGTTGCTCCCAATCTGGTAACTTCCTCCCTCCCATTGACAGAGTCCTGATAACTGTGCCAGATCTTGGAAAGGCCTAGAAGTGATAGGCTCACCAATTCATCATCTGCTATGGTCACACAAACACTTCCAATCTCATCTCGACATTGAGTGAAATTTTCCATGTATGTTGGTACCATCTCGCCCTCCTCCTTCTTGATTTTCCTGAGCTTGTCCTTTAGCGCCAACTTCCTTTGGTCGCTGCTGTTTTGAAAAATATATGTCAAAGCCTTCCACATTTCATATGGAGTCTCTTTTCCATGGATATTTGAGACAATGTGGTCTCGTACTCCCTCCAGTAAGATCCTCCTCACCTTTGCAACCTTCTTTTGCTAAGAATTAAGAAGAGCGGCATCTGCTGCAGCGAGTTTGGGAATTTCATTATCAACGAATTATTTCAAACCATTTTCCTGCAGAACTTCCTCCATATTGTCTTTCCATGCAATATAATTTGAACTTCCCTTGAGTGCATACTCCAATATCAAGCCATTGAAAGCCATCTTGATTCCGATGTCTCACCAATGAAAGTATCTGCAAGTTTGAATACTGTTCAACACAAACTCAATTTCTTCTCCACTATTGTGATTTCTGGTGCTCCGATACTATGTAGAAATTATACAAACAATATTTATTCTAATGGATTCAATCCGATCATGCAATATACTAGAGAAAGATATTGAATCCTTCTACAATTAATTATGCAGAAATTAAACACGATCACACAATCACACCAAGTAAGAGAAAGAAGCAAATAAATCCACAACACATATATTTTTGCTGGGGAAATATTGCTACTCAAAACCCCTCTATCTCTATTGTATAATGAACTAGGGAATCATGAAACAATATAATGCATTATTTCTCACAAGAATTTGCTGCACTCTCTTGACTGTCTCACACTGATCCAAACAAAATTGGTCCAACACTTAGCCAATTATCAGCTTGTTTTCAGCCTGCCTTTCTCATGCAATTCATGTGGAATGAAATCCCTATTATTTAGGAATTTCAGCCTTCCTTGAATGTGCAAACATCATGGGAATTCCTATGGTGTTTTAACTGCATCTGGGAAGTTTGCTAAAAATACAACTGATAGGTAACTTCCCTTTAACTTTTGTCTCAACTGGGTATTCATTAGAAATAACATGCATGCAACTATTAATAGTAAATCATCAATCACTTGATAGATCACTGCATGTGAATTAAATCTAATTTAATTCACTTGACCTCTCACTAATGCAACAATCAGTTACAACTAGTTAAACTGATTTTAACTCAATTAATTGAGTTAACTAATTTCTCATGCATTAAAATAATGCACTAACTGCAAATTGGACTCTAAAACAAGTATAATCACTCTGCATGCCTCACCAAGCACCCTCAACTTGAATTTCATGAGCTAACTGAGTCTATCACACTCAATTAACTATTAAAAGTGTTTATGAGATAAGATTACAATTTATTGTCCCATTTAATTAATGGAAAATTAAATTAGACACATTTCCAATTTATTTAATAAATTGGATTGCACACTAATGTATTGCTAGGACCCATCATCGTGTGACTTGTGGTCCCACACTAGTGTGTGTGCTTTCATGTTGTTTCTGGATGCCAATTTCACTATTTCTTGTTGCAAATTTCAACAAAACGACCTGCACTTCTGTCATATTCATCACATGTCGATTTCATCTTAGAATAATACTTAAATTATCATATTTTCAAGATGAAGCCTCTGATTCCATTGCCCTCTATTACCTTGGAGTAAAGCATTAAGAGTTGTCTTGTGCTTCTTATAAAATGCATTAATGTCCTCTCCTATGGGAGATTCTTCTTTTGCATTTTCATGAAGAGTGCCATTTCCATGTACATGCACGATTTATTTTTCCTTGTTGCGAAGATGGACATTTTATGCAACATTTACAATATTTGAGTGTCAATTCTATAAATCAATTAGCTTCCACTTTTTCTCCTATGCCATGGCTCGATGGTTGAAGGGTATTTTTGTACACCAAAGAGTTCTCTTTCTTGTTCTTCCACAATGGATATTTAACTCCCTTAAATATATATTTATTTATAAGTTATCCCAACTTGAAGACCTCCTGTGACAAGATGGTCCAATTCCCTTAAAAATATTTCATTTTCTTCTTCTGAAATTTCATTCGGAAGCATATTCTTGTTTTCACTGGAGACTTGATCATTGGCATTAGCGACCATTAATTCCAACTAGGATTATCTTAACAACAACCAATGTAATTTTATATTCTTAACCTCTCAACAACCAATGGAACTCTTCTGTATGCTCATGTTTTCTTCTACATTTGTTTCATAGTTTTCATCTGCATTCATCATATCGTTTGACTGTAGCACACTAACTTGTAGTAGCACCATTTATTTGAAAATGGGAGTAGGAAATAAATCTTCTTGTTTTAGAGATTCTCATTTCTTTAATGTATTTTCTCTCTTATTTTTCAATTTTGTACCCATGCTTTCATGCCTTTTCTCCTTTATTTATCATAGACTTGGTGAGGGAAGTTGTAAAAGGGATTTTGGTTGCATAGTTTGCACATAGTTATATAATATTTAATGTACTCATTTACATTATCCTCAACCTTATAATTTAAATCTCTTTCCAACTCCTTTGTAAACTTTAGAATTTTGCATAAATAATATCACCCTTGCTCCAACTTCGTAGCATCAACACTACTCATATTTGCTTCTTTCCACTTCTATAGAGTTCTTAGTCACAATTCATATAAGACGGTTGGTGAAATTTTATTTATGTATTCTTCTCAACAAGATCTTCATTCTTTAATGGATGGGGAGTCTATACAACAACCATCACATATGAGTTTCCATACACTAGGTCCATAAGCTATCAACTCATATTTTACCTTATCTCTCCATTCATGAAATTTTCTTGCACTCAACATAGATACATTTTGATAGTCCATGACTCAACCAGACATGCCTTCAAGTTGTTAGGCTTATACAGAAGGAACCCGCTCTGATACCAATTGATGAACCATTGAATAAACTAAGACCGAGGCAGGGGGGGTGAATGAGTTTAGTCCATTCATGGACATTAATATTATTTTCATTAAACTCATCAATTAAAACATTATGTTATCACCCAAAAAAATGAAGCATCATTTGACAAGGTTAAATAGGTTAATGTGTCAAAAATAGGGTTGTAGGATTCATTTTTTATATGTTTGGTCAAGGGAAATATTAAAATTTTCTTGTTTAAGTTTACCCTACGGTCTAAACCCACTCATTTGCAAATCCCCTCATGTCACATCACTCATTATTTTCTGACTGATTTCAATTTCCAAGGTTTTTGTACCGAAAATGCCATTTTAGCCAAGAAACCATAGTTTCGTAGCGAAATACACTATGAAAAGTCACTTTTTTCTACGAAACTACTGATAGTTTCATAGCGAAAACAACCAAATTTACACTAGATACGCTACAAAAGCGCGGTTTCCTGTCTGTCTTGTCAGATTAACTGTTAGGTGTCAGAAAATCGTTGGGAAAGGGTAATTTAGATGCCATTCGAGTCATGGAGGGATAAAACCAAGGTACATGGTCAAGTTTTGATGTCTTCTCATGACCCAATGATGACTCATACATACCTAAACTGATCATGATGACTTCAGACCTGACCATGTACCTTGGTTTTATCCCTCCATGAATCGAATGGCATCTAACTCACCCTTTCCCAACTATTTTCTGACCTTTAATAGTTAATCTGATAAGACAGACAGGAAACTGCGCTTTCGTAGCATATCTAGTGTAAATTTGGCTATTTTCGCTACAAAACTATCAATAGTTTCGTAGCGAAAAGTGACTTTTCACAATGTATTTCGCTACGAAACTGTGGTTTCTTGGATAAAATGGCATTTTCAGTACAAAAACCTTGGAAATTGAAATCAGTCTAAAAATAATGAGTGATGTGACATGAGGGGATTTGAAAATGAGTGGGTTTAGACCTTAGGGTAAACTTAAACAAGAAAAATTTAATATTTCCCTTGACCAAGCATATAAAAAATGAATCCTACAACCGTATTTTTGACACATGAACCTATTTAACCTTGTCAAATGATGCTTGACACAACGACGCTGCTGAAAGTCAGCCCTGAGGAGAGATGGTCAACGGTGACGTGGCTCTGTCTGATTTCTCCTTTCCTCCTTGTGGTCTAATTCTTTTATTAATTATCAAATTCGTAGAATTTGATAAGTAATACTCTCCGCAATGGTTGAACTTTATATTATTTTCTCGGCATATATATATGATCCACGCACTTTATAACCAATGTTAAACCTTCGGTGACTAATTATATATATTTGGACCTTATATTAAAATCATCGCTTCCCGAATAAATGACTCGTACATAGACCCTGGCTCTGGGTCCCGCGTCTACGTTCAATCGCCCAATCAACGCGCTCGTCGTACCTTGGTTAAATCCCATGCATCTCCGTTAGACGACCACCGTCCGATAACTCTGCGCCAGATCGACGGCCCTCATCGATATCGCTCGGCATCCTCATACTAGATTTAATGTGCGATGAGAATACAGAAAGGTGGTTTTGCACTTCTGTTCGGTGCCATGCGTCAAAGGCTCTGTGGAATCTCTCCGATTCAGGAAATACCGCCTTTTCACCAAAAGTGGTGCGATATGGGAAACCAAATTTTCAAAACCACTCGCGGTTTTGGTACAGTGATTGACCAGGGTTAATGCGAGATTACGTTATTCCTTCGTTGTTCTTTGGTTGTTAACTAAGGTTCCAACCCAGTTAGGAATTCCAATGAAAAAACGTGAGTTTCCTTATTACGCGGGCTTCTATCACCACGAAACAGAGTTCTACGACTAGGGTTCTCTACACAGGCCTCGCCTGCGGTTATGGTGAATTCGCAGGTTGTTCAACAAATTATGGGAATTCAAGGATAGAGAACGAAATTACCATTGCATAATCACCTCACAGTTAAACAATTCATCACAATTATAAATACAGGCAGTTGGGAATCAACAGGACTTGGGTTTTATTCAACCGGAAGCAATTTCTCAATACACAGAGGTTTATTGCAGAAACTCTCCTTTTCTTTCTCCCCCTCCTATACATCCGAGGGATTACAATTATATACATAAACATATTACTCTTCGGTTCCTTTGAGAGGACCGTTTAGGAAATCAACAGCCTAATTAAAATAATTCGACTAACTGGAATATGACAGCTAGACTAACTGAGCTATTCGACTTCTACGACTCTAACTGATCTAATAATACAATCAGCTAAGGTATTGACACCTAGCTGTAATAAATCGACTGCTTCCGAACCCTCCTAGCCACAACATGTGGAAAAAACTCCTACATTGCTGGCTAGTGTCTAATGCCCCTACATCAGACTCCCGAGGGCAATTTTCTTCATGGGCTCCTGTCCATGAGCTCTTCCACTGATCTTCCTATCTTCTGCAACATTCCTCTAGTCATCCAAGTGGCATCTTCCTCTGGCTTGTCCTTCCATTTGATCAAGTACTGAAAGTACTCTTATCCTCTGGTCCTTCTGAATGGTCTTTTATCCAATATCTTCTCTGGTTGCAATGGTTGCGCTGGAGGTAGCTGTTCCCTCCACTCAATCTGTTCCTTTTCTGCTGCTCTTTCTTTTGCACCATCATCTTCATACTTGTACAAATCTGAAACATTGAAAATAGGAGATATTCCAACATCAGGAGGTAATTCGATCTCATAAGCATTTGCAGAAAATTTTCTAAGTATCTTGCATGGCCCAATCTTTTTGAACTTCAATTTATTGTACTGCTTCTTTGGGAATCTCTCCTTTCTCAAGTGTGCCAAAACCTGATCTCCTACTTCAAAATGAACTTCTTTTCTGCTCAATTCTGCTCTGTTTTTGTATTTGATTCTGCTGCCTTGTAGTTGTTGTTTCACTTTTTCATGTATGGCCTGGATCTCTAAAGAAAATTCCTCACCATCTGCACTTCTCAGCTCTGCCTTTCCCAGATTCCTTAACTCTGATATTCCTCTGGGGTGCATTCCATAAACAATATGAAATGGACTCTGCTCTGTGCTCCTGTTTGGCAAGTCATTATATGCATATTCTGCCTAGGGAAAAATATGATCCCACTGCTTGGGATGCTCTCCTGCCAGACTTCTCAATAAATTCCCCAGACTCCTATTTAATACCTCAGTTTGTCCATCCGTCTGAGGATGATAAGCTGAGTTGAAACTCAGTTTAGTACCAATTTTCTTCCACAGTTTCCTCCAAAAGTGACCCACAAATCTGGTATCTCTGTATGAAACAATACTCTTGGGTAACCCATGAAATCTAACAACTTCTTTGAAGAACAAGTTAGAAACATGGGTGGAATCACTAGTTTTATAACATGGAATAAAATGTGCCATTTTGGAGAATCTATCTACCACAACAAAGACTGCATCATTCCCTCTCTGAGTCTTTGGAAATCCTAGAACAAAATCCATACTCACCATGTCCCAAGGCCTGTCTGGAATAGGTAAGGGAGTGTATAATCCTGCATTTTGGCTCCTTCCTTTAGCATATTGACAAATCTTGCAGTTCTTCACAAACTTATCCACTTCTGCTCTCATCTTGGGCCAGAAATAAAAGTGACTCAACTTCTCATAAGTCTTATCAGTACCAAAGTGTCCAGCAAGTCCCCCACTATGCTTCTCCTTGATCAAATTTTCTCTCATGGAACATTTTGATACACACAGTTGGCTTCTTCTGAACAACAAGTTCTCCTGCAGGAAATAATCCAGCCACTGGCTTCTATCTGTTAAAACAAGGTTACTACATGCCTCAAATGCTTCTTTAAAATCTGGATCTGTTTTGTACAACTCCCTAAGAAAATCAAATCCCGCAACTTCAAAATTAGTTTCTTGAACAAGCATGTGCCTTCTAATCAAAGCATCGGCTACTCTATTGGCTTGGCCACTTATATGTTTCAAAAAAAAATTAAAACTTTGGAGATACTCAACCCATTTAGCATGCTTATATTTTAAATTGGGCTGTTGTACAATATACTGCAAAGCATGATTGTCAGAATATAATACAAACTCCCTGTACATCAAGTAATGTCTCCATTTCTTCAGTGCCTGAACAATTGCATAGAATTCCTTCTCATAAGAGGAATACTTTCTTCTGGTGTCATTCAAATTCTCACTGAAGTATGCCACAGGCTTATTAGCCTGACTCAACACAGCTCCAATGGCCTCTCCACTGGCATCACATTTCACTTGAAATGGCTTTGTAAAATCAGGCAGAATCAGAACAGGATTCTTGGTTATATTTTGCTTCAAAACTTTAAAATTTCTTTCTGCTTCAACAGTCCACTTAAATGGCTGTTTGATCCTCTTTATTGTCTCAATTATGGGCGCATTGATCTTACTGAAGTTTCTTATAAAATTTCTGTAAAAACTAGCAAGTCCATGGAAACTTCTTACCTCAAAAACATTCCTGGGTGAAGGCCACTCCACAATCGCCTTAACCTTTTCTGGGTCCATCTTCAATCCTTCTGCAGAAACAACAAAACCAAAATACACCAACTCTTCCTTCATGAATGAGCATTTCTTCAAATTTATCAGCAGCTTCTCTTGATGCAGCTTCTTCAAGACATGATTAAGATGCCTTAAATGTTCTTCTCTAGTTCTGCTGAAAACTAATATATCATCCATATACACTATCAAAAATTTACCAATGAACTCTTTCAGTACTTCATTCATAAGTCTCATAAAATTTCTTGGTGCATTTGACAACCCAAAAGGCATTACCATCCATTCATACAGTCCTTCATTTGTCTTAAAAGCAGTTTTCCACTCATCACCCTCTCTTATTCTAATATGATGGTATCCACTTTTTAAATCTATCTTTGAGAAATATTTAGCACCACTCAAACATTCCATTAAGTCCTCAATTCTGGGCAAAGGGAATCTGTACCTGATTGTGATCTTATTAATTGCGCTGGAATCAGTACACATCCTCCAGCCTCCATCTTTCTTTGGGCTCAATACTGCTGGTACAACACATGGACTCAAACTTTCTCTGATCAGCCCCTTGTCCACCAATTCCTATACTTGTCTCCTGATTTCCTCATTTTCCTTGGGAGTCATTCTATAGGCTACCTTATTTTGAAGATTTGAACCAGGGATAAAATCTATTTGATGAATGATCTTTCTCACAGGTGGCAGCTCATCAGGTAAATCATCCACAACAATGTCACAGTAATCATCCAACATCTCTTGGATTTCTACTGGTAAATCAGAAATCTTTGTAGAAGTAAGAACTACTTTAGGTTTGCAAACTAAAGCAAAACTTACCTCTCCTTCTTCTATCTGCTGCAGATATTCCTTCCCGCTCAGCAACAAGGTCTTTGGATCAATCACTCTGCTGGATGGCTCTCCTTCTTCCATGGGTATCAATGTATGATGTACCCCATCCTTGAAGAACTTGTAAGTGTTCTTCTTGCCATCATGCACTGCTGCTCTGTCAAACTGCCAAGGTCTAACCAGCAGTATATGACACACATCCATGGGCATTACATCACACAGGACCTTATCTTTGTATTTTCCCATTTGCAGCTCTATCTCACACTGCTCTTTTACAACCATCTGATGCCCTTTATGTAGCCAGGACACCCTATAGGGAGTTGGATGCTCCCTTGTCTTCAAATTCAATTTTTATATTACCTCAGTGGAAACCAGATTGTCTGTGCTGCCACTATCAATAACTAGCTGGCAGCATTTCCCTTGGACTTTGCATATGGTCCTAAACAAAGTCTTCCTTTGTGCAGGCTCGGTGACCTCTTTGGCTTGTTTCAACATGACCTTATTTACCATCAAGGATTCTCTCCTCTCTGGAAGAATTTCTTCTTCAATCTCTACCTCTTCTCCAGTCTAGGAAACAACAACACTTCTTGGACCAGCACCCACATTCTCTGGACATTCGTAGTGCTTGTGTCCCACTTGCTAACATCTATAACACCTTAATTCTCTACCTCTGCCCCTGTCTCTGCCTCCTCTTCCTTTCCCTCTGTAAGAACCCCTTCTGCCCCTTGCATCATCCTCTGTAGATGCTGTTAGCTCCATTCCTAGGTGTAGCAGGCTTTCCTCTACCACCCTGACTTCCCTTCCCATGGAAAGTACCTCTCTTCTTGGCAGACTGTTTCCTCAGGAGTTTCTCCTCTACTTTCAAGGCCAACTGATAGGCCTCTTCCACTGTCTTAGGAGACAGGAGACCAATCTCATCTTGGATCTCCAACTTGAGACCATTCACATATCTTGCAGTCTTCTCTGGTGTGTCTTGGAATTTCCTGGCCCTTATACTTACTCTATAGAATTCCTCTGTATATTCTTTTACTGTCAGCAACCTCTGTCTCAGGTTCTACATTTGTTTATACAATGTCAGCTGGTAATCACTGGGCAAGAATTTACCTTTTAATTTAGCCATCATTATGGTCCAGCTCTTGACAGGTTTCTTGCCAACTCTCCTCCTTTCTGCTTGCACTCCATCCCACCAAAGTGCAACATGTCCTTTCAGCTTTGTTACTGCAAACTTGACCTTCTTATCTTCGCTTATTTCTTCATAATCGAAGCATTTTTTCATTTCATTAATGCAGTCTACTAGTTCTTCCGGATTCAGTCCCCTTGCATAACTCGACACTTCAATTATGGGCTTAACTGCAGACCCCAGAACAGTTCTAAGGAGTCTCATGTCAGGAGGAACTTCAACATTTTCTTCTGCTTCTTTTGTCTCGGGTTCGCTAATGTCTTCAGGATCTCTGGGCTGTCTTCGCTCCATGGCATCTGTTCTGGCCTCGACCCTCTGCAACATCCCCAACACCTCAGCGTTGGCAACATGTCTTCTTCTGCCAGCATCTCTACCAACTTGGATTGCCATGTCAGCAAAACAACTCAGAACCTGGCTCTGATACCACAAATGATGCAACGACGCTGCTGAAAGTCAGCCCTGAGGAGAGATGGTCAACGGTGACGTGGCCCTGTCTGATTTCTCCTTTCCTCCTCGTGGTCTACTTATTTTATTAATTATCAAATTCGTAGAATTTGATAAGTAATACTCTCCGCAATGGTTGAACTTTATATTATTTTCTCGACATATATATATGATCCACACACTTTATAACCAATGTTAAACCTTCGACGATTAATTATATATATTTGGAACTTATATTAAAATCATCGCTTCCCGAATAAATGACTCGTACACAGACCTTGGCTCTGGGTCCCGTGTCTACGTTCAATTTCCCAATCAACGCGCTCGTCGTACCTTGGTTAAATCCCGCGCATCTCCGTCAGACGACCACCGTCCGATAACTCTGCGCCAGATCGACGGCCCTCGTCGATATCGCTCGGCGTCCTCGTACTAGCTTTAACGTGCGATGAGAATACAGAAAGGTGGTTTTGCACTTCCGTTCGGTGCCACACGTCAAAGGCTATGTGGAATCGCTCCGATTCAGGAAATACCGCCTTTTCACCAAAAATGGTGCGATATGGGCAACCCAATTTTCAAAACCACTCTCGGTTTTGCTACAGTGATTGACCAGGGTTAATGCGGGGTTACGTTATTCCTTCGTTGTTATTTGGTTGTTAACTAAGGTTCCAACCCAGTTAGGAATTCCAATGAACAAACGTGAGTTTTCTTATTATGCGGGCTTGTATCACCACGAAACAGAGTTCTACGACTAGGGTTCTCTACACAGGCCTCGCCTGCGGTTATGGTGAATTCTCAGGTTGTTCAACAGATTACGGGAATTCAAGGACAGAGAACGGAATTACCATTGCACAATCACCTCACAGTTAAACAATTCATCACAATTATAAATACAGGAAGTTGGGAATCAACAGGACTTGAGTTTTATTCAACCGGAAGAAATTTCTCAATACACAGAGGTTTATTGCAGAAACTCTCCTTTTCTTTCTCCCCCTCCTATACATCCGAGGGATTAAAATTATATACATAAACATATGACTCTTCGGTTCCTCTGAGAGGACCGTTTTAGGAAATCAACAGCCTAATTAAAATAATTCGACTAACTGGAATATGACAGCTAGACTAACTGAGCTATTCGACTTCTACGACTCTAACTGATCTAATAATACAATCAGCTAAGGTATTGACACCTAGCTGTAATAAATCGACTGCTTCCGAACCCTCCTAGCCACAACATGTGGACATTACTCCTACATTGTTGGCGAGTGTCTAATGCCCCTGCATCAATGCTTCATTTTTTTGGGTGATAACCGTGGATCCACTTGGGATGGTGTGCCCCAGTGGTACACCAAAGAACCAATAGTTCCAGTGCTGCTATCCATCTTCTTGAAAAACCAAAAAACTTTGAAATTGCCAAGCTTTTTCTTCAAACTCTAATGGCCTTCACCTCCGGCTCAATCTTGATGATTCAAATTGTCATTATTAGCAGAAAAACACATAAAATGGAATATATACAATGGAATGAATGATATGCAGATTTTAAGAAGAGTAGTGCTTCAAAAACCTGTCATTGAAAGGCCCTCCAACACATGGTTGTCCATTCATATCTTGCAGAATGTAAGTGTTGTTCCCATGGAATGAAGCTACTTTTAAGGGACCCTTCCAAATGTTCTCAAACTTACCATGTTTCCCCTTCTCTTCAATCTCGACCTCCCATTTCAAAACCACATCTTGGATTTGAAAAATTTCTTCTTTGACCTTCTTTGAAATGTCTTCTTGATTCTATTTTTAGATTGCTGATTACTGTTATACACTTCCTCCCTCTTCTCTTGCAAAGCTATCAGTTGATTGATCCTTCTCTGAATTGCATTTGGCTTCTCCTCTGATCCTTGTAGCAGCTTCATGATAGGCACTCCTAAGGGTGTAGGAAAGATAGCTTCAGCTCCATATACCAGCTCATAAGGTGAAGTTCCAATTGAGCTCTTTGTGCACCCTCTATTAGCCCATAGAGCATGAAGTTCCAATTGACCTCTTTGTGCACACACTATCGGGCCATAGAGCATACTTCAACTTCAAATGCCATGAATTCTTATTTTCCTGCAACACCTTCTTTATAATCCTCACAATTCTCTTGTTAGAAGATTCAACAAGACCATTCCCTTGTGGATAATATGTAGTAGAATACCCAAGAGTAATATGATATTGATGACAAAAACTAATCAGCTTCTTAGACTTAAATGACTGAGCATTATCAGTGATGATCTTCATAGGACAACCAAATCTAGACAATATATTATTTTCCAAAAATGAAATGATAACAGAATAATTTGCTTGCCTAGTTGGGATTGCTTCAATCCATTTGGTGAAATAGTCAGTTCTTGTCAGAATCCAGCAATGCGCATCAAGGGTAAGGGTACAAGCTTCTTCTTACCATAAAAATTCTGACATTCATGGCAGACAACAATATTTTTGTAGACATATTTAAACATTGTAGGCCAATATTAACCCGCTCTGAGAATCTTGTTTGCTATAGCCTTACAATAATGATGATCTCCAAAATCTCCTTTGTGGAACTCCTCAATCACTTTATCAACCTCCTCTTCGAGCAAACAATTCAATAACATACCACCAATGTCCTTCCAATATAGATTTTTTTCAATGATGCAATACCTCAAAGATTTTAACTTCATAAATCTTGTCTTGGAATTTTTCAACTCAGCAGGTGCTCTATGATGATGTAAGACAAAAACTATGTCTTTGTACCAATCTGAAATGATGTATTTCTCTTCAATGGGGATCAGTTCTTTCTCTTCATCTGAAATTGCTAAAATTTCTGCAATTAAATTCATGTCAAGACAATCAAAGTTTGACTATGACATCAGCTTTTCTAGACCTTTTCCTTTGTGTTATCATAAAATTGGACCTGATAGGCTGCTTGATCAGACAATCTCATGTAACTATTTCAAACCTAATCTTGTGACTGAGGCTTAGCCTCCTCAGCTTGAGAGGGCTCTCTCAAGGGTTAATGATATGGATAAAAATATAGATGGCTAACTCTATTTAGGAAATAAACTGATAATGATAGATGTAGGTTGAAAATAACATTAGCATGTAGACATTGGGCCATTGGGTCGAATTTGTCAAGGGTTGGACATTTTTGGCAAAAACTATGCTTGTTGTGAATTGACTGTTTTCATCTAATACAAAGATCTTCTACTTGACCAACTTGAGATTCTGAAGGAGTTTTAGTGTTTTCCTATTCTATCTGTATTTCTTATATATCTCATTTGCAGTGGTGTTCATCTATATTACTCAGAATTCATCTATTAGATGCTTTGACTTCCTTTATAAGTGAACTGACTGTGTTTTTACATGTTTCATGTGTTTGTGCCTTATCACTAAAAACTCTGATATGCCTCAACTTCCATGTTAAGTAGACTCACCAAGCCATCTATATTTTTATCCATATCATTAATCCTTGACAGAGCCCTCTTAGGCTGAGAAGGCTAAGCCTCAGTCACAAGATTAGGTTTGAAATAGTTACATGAGATTGTCTTATCAAGCAACCTATTAGGTTCAATTTTGTGATAACACTTTGACCAATTTTGTTGGCTTGATCTCTATGTCATATTCCAGCAAGTTAGCAATCCATTTTCCCCTCTTACCATCAGGATCAACTTGAGTTAGGATGTGTTTTACAACATCATTAGGAACAAAATCTATAATATGAGAATGCAGAATGCAAATTCTGAAATATTTGATGGCCTTAACCAAGGCATAAAATTGCTCCTCCAAGAGGTTGTAATTTAGCTTTGAATTAGCTAATGTCCTACTAAAAAATGAAATGGGCTGATCAGTACCTTGCTGTCTTTTCTACAACAAAACTCCAATAATTGTATTTTCTGATGAAAAAGTAAAAACCATAAATTCTTTTGAGAAATCCGAGCTGATCAACACTGGTGCCTGGGTGAGTTCCTTTTTGATCTCCTCAAATGAGTGCTTTGCTTCTACTGTCCACTTGATGTCAGCTCCTTTCTTCAGCATCCTTGTTATGTCCTTTACAATATCAACAAAATTAGGAATAAACCTCCTCACAAAATTTACCTTTCCAAGAAAAGATTGAATCTCCTTTTTGCTCCTAGGAAAATCAACTTTTTGAATTGCATTGACCCTGTTTGGATCAATCTTAATCCCATATTTAGAAATAATGTGTCCAAGTAATTTACCTGAATTTAATGTAAAAATTATTTTAGTGGGATTGAGAGAAATGCCAAACCTTCTACACTTCAGCAAAATTCTTTCTAGGTGCTTCAAGTGAGCTTCTTACCTCCTTGAGAATACTGTTATTTCATCTAAATAGAAAACCACCATTTTTTCCTTCTCCTCAGCAAAAGCAACGTCCATTTCTCTCTGAAAGTTATCTCCTACATTCATCAGATCAAATGGCATCTTGGCATACATGAATGTGCCCCATGGTGTGGTAAAGGTTGTTTTTTCCTGATCTTCCGGATGCACAAGTGTCTGATTGTAGCTTGAAAAACCATCAAGCATAGACATCCTTTGGGAACCAACAATGTTCTGCAAAATTTGGTCCATCTTTGGGAGAGGGTAGTTGTCCTTCAGAGAGGCTTTGTTCAAATTTCTGAAGTCAATGTATATTCTGATTTCTCCACTCTTTTTTCTAATTGGAACCAAGTTTGCAAGCCACTTTGAGATTCTGATTGGAACAAGGATTTTGGCATCAAAGATTTTCTTGATTTCCTTCTCAATCAAAGGCCTGAGAAGTGGATTAATCCTCGTCAACTTCTGCTTGAAAGGATTTTCATTTTCTTTAATGGGAATAGTATGCTGAATGATAGTAGGGTCGTACTTCTTCAAATAAGCATAAATCAAAGCAAAAACATCTATGAACCTTTTCATCATCTCAATATATTTTTGCTTCATATCAATTGAAAGAAAATTCGAAATTTTAATAATTTTTGGCATAGCTACTGTACCAAGGTTACAACTCTCTACCTCTTCATCATCAGCTTGTATCCTAGGAGATTTGAACACATCATTCTGATAAAAAAGATTCTCAAGGGGTATGAGGCCTTTGGGTATAGAATTATTCTTCAGCTGTAACACTTCAGAATTTCCCTTAGATTCAACAAGCATGTTTTGCTGATCTACTTGTATATTTTCAAACTCTTCTTTCAGCTCATTAAAGTTCTTTACTTGTTGGTAATCCTCAAAGACTTGCCAATGGATAATGTTATCAGTGATAACTGGTCTATGGTGAACCTCAACCTCATATTTTTCAATTGAATGTATGGGAATGATGAAAGTACTTGCAGAGACAACTAGGGAGTCAACAATGGAGTTTTGATCCCTAGTATTAACAATAAATGATTGTTCTTGGAATTTTTCCAACATGTCCATGACTAAATTTTTGTATGCCCTCATTCTTACATCCTTTGTTTGATACACACCTTCAACTTGTTTAATGACTAATTCAGAATCTCCACAAACATAAATATTTTGAGAACCCATTCTTTTCAAAAATTATAAGCCCAAAATCAAAGATTCATACTCAGCCATGTTATTTTTGCAATCAAAATTCAATTTGTAAGAAAAGAACTTACTTTAATCATTTGGACTTGTGATCCAAATTCCTGCTCTTTCCCCCTCTCTTCCTAATGATCCATCAAAATGAAACAACCACCAACCTTCCACCTTCTCCTCACTGATTTGCTGATCTTTTGCTTGCTGATTTTCTGTCTATTGAATTATAGATCGCTGATTTTCTGCCTTCTTTTCATCTTCTGCTTCATCAATCAACTCATTGAAAAGAATAGGAGATCCAAGTTCAATATCAAGAGAATAAATTGAAAATTTCTGAGGTTTATCTTTACTACTCATCATGTAAGACATTCTTGTTTTTCTATAAAGTCTCGTTTTCTCACCAAAAATAGGAATGGTGGCATAAATAAGGTCCATCTTCATTGTACCTTTGATTTTTTCTGCCCATGACCTTGATAATAGCATGCCAAACTTTGGTGGAATGTCTGCTACCACAATATCCATGACCACTGTCTTGGCAGGAACTTGTGGAAGACCAACAACAACATCTTTAATTAGACCAATGCACTGAACTCTTTTTGAATCAAAGGAAAACAAATATTTATATGGTCTAGTAATTTCCAACCCCATCCTCTCCATGATTACTTTGGGCATAAGATTGTGAGAGGCCCCTGAATCCAACATGGAATTATGCAATTTCATGTCATGAATGCTAAGGATAACATAAAAAGGAGGCACCTCCTCATTCTGCTCATCTTCTAATCTTGGACCCAAATATATGGTTGGATGATCTTCTTGAATATTTAAGAGATCAACAGCTCTTGGTTGTGAATTCAAAATTTTCACAATCTTACTTCTGTATTCATTTACCTTAAGAATTTCTCCAAAAGGCACTGGTGTTTTGATCCTAGAAATTTTACTCTCTAAACTGCAAACAGAAGCATATTTTTTAGTTTCTTTGATAGGAGGAGGAGGTGGTGTATCTTTCTTACCCTTAGCAGCTTTGGGGGCATCTTTCTTAGGCTGATTTTTATTTGCAGTGATTGGCACATTTCTGTTTCTGAGGTTGTATTGTTTCTGTATCTCAAAGATTGCATGTTGATACCCTTTAAAATAATCAGATGGTTCCTCACCCTTATTCACTTCATGGTCTGACTCATCATGTTCCTCCTTAGTCAATAATATTCCAGATATGTCTTCATCTAGACAATGAATGGACTCTTCTGGAATTTTAGGTTCATCATCTTCATCAATGTTGAGTAACCAGCTCCAAAAATAGAAGAAAATAGAGATAAACGCCTTAGAAATAAGCCACTTCGAGGGGGCAACCTCCAATACATTACATAAATGAACAATTCTTGGATGATCCAATTTACAAAACCTCCTTTCTCTATATAGGAGTCCATGGGGCCATAATGTAATCCTAGTGGGCCACAATGTAATCCTAGCCGACCTAACAATAATAATTTAAGGGCACAATAATAATAAAATGGGGGTTACAAGGGTACAATAATAACAATAAGGGGGTTACACTAGCAACAATAAGGGACTATACTAGTAATATAGGGACCTAACATGCCCCTCTCCTTCAAAAAAGTGTTGTCCTCAACGCTTGAGTAGCTCTGGGTGCTTCTGTATAAAATTCTCATCCTCCCATGTAGAATCTTCAGTGGGTAAGTTCTTCCACTTGATGAGATACTCTGAAATTGATCGATTCCGTAGTTTTCGAGTTCTTGTTTCTGTGACCGCTTCAGGTTCCAATATGATTTTTTCTTCCTCATCAAGTTTTGGTAATATTGTTTGAATTGGAAGATTTTCACCGATAACCTTCTTTAAGCATGAAACATGGAAAATTGGATGTACTCACGAAGAAGAAGGAAGCTCCAATTTGTATGCCATAGTACCAATATTTTGCAACACCTTGTAAGGACCATAGTACTTTGGCGATAATTTATTATCCTTATTTGCTTGCTTGAGGGACATTTGTTTGTATGGTTGTAGCCGTAAAAATACCCAATCTCCTACATCAAAACTTCTCTCGCTACGATGTTGATCTGCCTGTTGTTTCATTCGATTTTGTGCCAAATTAAGGTTATCCTTTAAGAGTTGGAGAACTTCTTGCTGATGCTCGATGTGATCTTCCACTGCTTGAACCTTCGAATTTTCCCTTAAAGATGATGTGATGGATGGTGGATGTTATCCATAAAGTGCCATAAATGGGGTCATTTTTGCTGCAGTATGGAAGGAAGTGTTATACCACCATTCAGCAAGAGGTAACCACTTGACCCATTGTGTTTGTTTATCAGATACAAAACAACGAAGATATCCTTCCAAATATTTATTTACTATCTCAGTTTGACCATCAGATTGAGGATGATAAGATGAGCTATGAGCTAATTGAGTACCCAAACAAGAAAATAACTCCGTCCAAAAATTTCCAGTAAAAATGGGATCTCTGTCGCTCACAATAACCCTCGGGCTTCCATGTAGCTTTTGAATTCTGTCCATAAATGTAGTAGCAACTGTACTTGCTTTAAATGGATGAGATAATGCACAAAAGTGTGCATACTTGGTAAATCTATCAACTACCACCATGATGACACTCTTTCCTTCAGACTTAGGTAAACCTGTGATAAAATCCATTGAAATCTCCTCCCAACGTTGACTTGGAATGGATAAAGGTTGTAGAAGTCCCGCGGTCTTAATTGTTTCCACTTTATTCTGCTGGCAAACCAAACATTCCGCCACAAAATTTTGAATATCAGATTTAAGGCCATCCCAAAAAAATTCTTTCTTCACCCTGTGGTAAGTTTTTAAAAATCCTGAGTGTCCTCTTAAAGGAGAAGTGTGCAATTCCGGAAGAATCTTTTGTTTTAGTTGGGAATTCTTACAAAGATATAAGCGATCTTTGTACCATAAGGAATCATTTTTCCAACTAAATGTATCAGATGTACTAGGATCTTGCTGCAACTTTTGAATGAGTGTCCATACATCTTTGTCCTTCTTCCATTCATCTCTTGCTTAGGTTATCCAATCTGGTTGGATAATAGAAATGGCACAAAGCAATGCTTCCACCTCTTCATTCTTTCTTGAGAGTGCATCTGCAACAACATTAAGCTTTCCTTTTTTGTAGATTATTTCAAAGTCATAGCCCAACATCTTTGTGACCCATTTTTGCTGCTCTTCTGAAGATAGTCTTTGTTCCAAAAAGTGTTTAAGACTATCATGATCAGTTTTTACCTTGAAGTGTCTCCCCATTAGGTAATTTCGCCATTTCTTTAGTGCATGCAGTATTGCTAACATTTCCTTCTCATAAATAGGTTTCTGTAAATACTTTCCTTTGATTGGACGACTTTCAAAAGCAATAGGTCTTCCTTCCTGCATTAAAACTGCACCAATTCCATTTCCTGAGGCATCACATTCCACAATAAAGGTTTTTGTGAAGTCTGGTGTAGCTAAGACCGGTGCTAGGCACATTGCCTCTTTAAAACGTTCAAAGGCCTTAGTTGCTTCAGGAGTCCATGAAAATGCATCTTTCTTCAATAATGTTGTTAGAGGTGCTGCTATTCTCCCATAATTCTTAACAAAATTGAGATAATACCCTGTTAACCCGAGAAATCCTCGCAACTGCTTTATGGTTGTGGGGACTTTCCATTCCTTAATGGCTTTAATTTTGTTAGGGTCTACTTTAACACCCTCGTGAGATACAATATGACCCAGATATTTCACCTCTTGTACTCCAAAGAAACATTTGGATGTTTTTGCATATAATTGTTTCTCCTGCAATAGTTTGAGCACCCTGTCAACATGTTCAACATGATCCTTCCAAGACCTGCTGTAGATTAGTATATCATCAAAAAATACTAGCACAAATTTTCTAGGAAGGGTTTGAAAATGGAATTCATCAACCCTTGAAATGTAGAAGGTGCATTGGTAAGGCCAAAAGGCATGACCAAAAATTCATAATGACCCTCATGAGTTCAAAATGCTATTTTTGGAATATCTTCACTCTTCATTCTAATTTGATGATATCCTGAACGAAGATCCAACTTGGTAAAATAAATTGCTCCATGTAATTCATCCAATAATTCATCGATCACAGGAATGGGAAATTTATCTTTAATGGTGAGCTTATTGAGCTCCCTATAATCCAGACACATTCGCCATGATCCATCCTTCTTGTGTACCAATACTACAGGAGCAGAGAAAGACCTTTGACTAGGTTGAATTATACCCGCCTCTAACATTTCTGCAATCATACGTTCAATTTCGCTCTTTTGGAAGTAAGGATATCTATAAGGCCTGATGTTAGGAGGAACACTTCCTGGAATCAAATGAATAGCATGATCATGATCACGAATAGGTGGGAGTCCTTTGGGAGTTTCAAACACCTTGGAATGATTGTCCAAGACTTGTTGGAGATCTGCAGAAATAGATGATTTTGATGTCGGAACTTCTAGTGAGCATAGTTGTGCAATTACGCCTCGTTGTTCTTTCTTTAGAAGCTTTGTCATGACATTAGAGCTTATTATCCTTCCCGGCTTCCCTTCAATACCCCGTAATTCGACTTCCTTTCCTTCTGAAAAAATTTCAAGAAAAGTTCTTGAAAATTAAAAGCTACCGTCCCCAAAGATTGTAACCATTGTACTCCTAGTACAACATCAGCACCTCCCATAGGAATGGCAAGCATTGGAATAGTCAATACATATTCCCCCATGGTTAGCTTGATATTATGGCATTTTCCAGAGCAATTTATAGTTCCTCCATTTGCAACCATCACTTGACATTCTGGTGCTGGGTATAGGAAACAATTTAATTCCTTGGCTACTTTATAATGAATAAAATTATGGGTGCTACCTGAATCAATCAACATTATTACCCTTTTCTTCTTGATATGTCCTTCTATCTTGAGAGTTTGAGGAGTGGTAATTCCTGCCAGTGCATTACACGATATGGTCAGATTCATTTCTTCCTCTTCTAGGGCTGGTTCCTGGTGTATATCCTCTTCTTGTTCATTTTCTTCTTCCTCTTCACAATCTATGTAAATAATTTCTTCTCAGCACACTTATGACCTTTAGTGTATTTGCTATCACAACTGTAGCAAAGCCCTTTTGCTCTTTTTTCTTCCAATTGTTGTGGTGTCAACCTTGTAGGTTGTGGAAATCTAGGCGTAGCAACGCTTCCTTCTTTATAGAATTGAGTGGTAGGCTTCCTTGTCGCCATAATTTTACATTCAAATTTTCTTGCCAACCTGAATGCCTTCTCCAATGAATCAGGTTCCAAAACGCGAACTTCATGCTGGATGTTATCCTTTAAAGTGCCTATGAAGTGATCAATCTTGTGTTCCTCTGGAATATCAGTTACCTTTATATTCAATTTTTGGAAGTCCTCAATGTGCTGCCCCACTAAACCCTTTTGTTTGAGATTTATCAATTGGCTAAAGAAGGTGTTGCTCTTTGTATCCTCATAATGTGCTATCATTTCCTCCGTAAAAATTGACCAAGTGACAATTTTTTTACGGGAGAAAAGCCATCTATACCATACAAATGTATTTTGTTCTAAATGTAAAGTTGCAATGCGTACCTTTTGTGTGTTTTGCACATTATGGAGATCAAAATATTGCTCCATCTGTAGTATCCATGTTACAGGATCCTTTCCATCAAACTTTCTCATATCCATTTTTGGAATATGGTGGTTCTTCCCGCCAACATTAGAGTTTTTGAAATCACGATTAACATTTATTTTGTTCTCATCATGAGGTTCTTCTACTATATTTCTGCCATTAGGAATCATTTCTGGTTTTAAGCTTGTCATCAAGCCTTCCATGTATGCTTTTAGATCATTCTTCATGTTTTTCATGTTGTCTTTCATGTCATCCATCTTAGCTTCCATGCCCACTTCCATGCCATCCATCTTAGCTTCCAAACCATTCATCTTAGCTTCCACGCCTTTCTTCAAACCATCCATCTTAGTTTCCACGCCTTTCTTCAAAACTTCCATTTCATTTTTTGTTGTTCTTTGCGAGAGTGAAATTTGCTCTTGTAATTTTGATATGTCATGTTGCCATTCTTCATCTTCATGAGTCATAGTAGAGCCTTCTGAAGGCTTAATGGGTGTTGAATTCTTTTTAGGGGCCATTTTAGAATCCAATATTGATATCTATTCTACCAGATGCCCTTGGAATCAATTCAACTTGATTCTTCAAACAAGACTTATGCAATTCGGAAAAAAAATACACACCTTTTACTTGCTTTGAGGAGCTCGATATTGAAATTGAATTATATCTGTAATTGAAAATCTTAGATATCTGAAATTCAGCCCTGTAGTAGCACTCTGAATCTTATTTCAAATGCCACAGGTCTGACTTGATTTGGATTCTCCAAGACAAAGTTGTGTCCAATCTCCCATAATGACCTAATTCTAGACTGGTTCATTAGAGCGAACTTGTACGACTTTCCACGTGTCACTGTTTCATCCTTTGTCTCTGAAATTGATAGCCAAGAAACTACAGTCTGTGTACTTGCGACCACTTTTTACGTCACTCCAATTTGATCCCCAGAGAGAGATTTATTGAACTTTTCCCACGATCACCTCTTTGAGATGAAATTCAGGAGCCTGAAAAAGCACTACCTTCCACAGATCATATCTCCAAAAATATTGCAAACCAAGTTTTGAAAGTGTTTGAAGAATTTCCATAGGATTTTAGCTTCGCACCATATGAATTTCAGATTCTGAACCTTCGTAGAAAAAAAGTTATAGAGAAAATTCCACGATGACCTGTTTAGGAGCCTGAAAAAAGACCTAATTTCCACAGATGATATCTCCAAAAATACTGTGAACCAAGCTCTAAAATTTTTAGGAAATCTTCCTCAGGATTTCAGCTTCGTACCCTAAAACTTTCAGCTTCTGAAATTTCGTAGAAAAAAATTTATAGCGAACATTCCACGATGACTTGTTTGGAGCAGCGAAACCCTAGAATCCAAAGCTCTGATACCAAATGTTGAGTAACCAGCTCCAAAAATAGAAGAAAAGAGAGATAAATGCCTTAGAAATAAGCCACTTCGAGGGGGAAACCTCCAATACATTACATAAATGAAAAATTCTTGGATGATCCAATTTACAAAACCTCCTTTCTATATATAGGAGTCCATGGGGCCATAATGTAATCCTAGTGGGCAATAATGTAATACTAGCCGACCTAACAATAATAATTTAAGGGCACAATAATAATAAAATGAGGGTTACAAGGGTACAATAATAAAAATAAGGGGGTTACACTAACAACAATAAGGGACTATACTAGTAATATAGGGACCTAACAATCAACTAAGTTCTGCTGAAAAGGAGGTCTCACTGGAGGGTCGGGCTGCTAATTTCTGTTTTCCCTTGGCCTTTTTTGGTTTTGAGGTCTTTTGAATTGATGATTTCTAAAATGAGGCTCATTTTGTGTAGGAGGAGTAGAGGTATTCCCAAGAGCAAGCATATCCATCAATGTTTTCATTGTCTTCATCATAGAGTTGAATTTGTCAAGGGTTGGAGATTTTTGGCAAAACTGGAGCTTATTGTAAATTGACTGTTTTAGTAATACAGAGACTTGTTTCTTGACCAACCTGAGATTATGACTACGTTTTTAGTGCTTATATTATCTATATCTTTTATGTGTCCCATTTGCAGTGGTTTTCATCTTTAATACTCAGAATTCATTCAAGTAATGCTATGACTTCTTTTATAGATGAATTTACTGTGTGATTCTTGTTTCATGTGTGTGTGTACTACTGCTAAAAACTCTTACATGCCTCAGCTTCCATGTCAAGTGAACTCACTACTGAATCACTGAAGTGTTGACTCCATAAGCCCAATGTTTGCATACTGATACTATTTTCAACCTACAATCATCATAAGAAAATTGTTTCCCAAATAGAGTTACCATCTAAATACATCTATATTCAATATCATTAACCCTTTGAGAGAGCCCTCTCAGAATGAAGAGGCTAAGCTTCAATCAAAATATTGGTTTGAAATAGTTACAAGAGATTGTCTGATTAGCAGCCTATCAGGTGCAATTTTGTGATAACATTTTTCTGCGTCTGCCGGGAGCCTCAAGATTATACTTTCCCAAATTTTTGAAGCTGAACTTCTGAAGGTAGTAGGAGCTTAGGAAGATGTTCGAGGCTGCATCTACCTTGGTGACTCCATTCAAAATTCATATGATCAAAGGTGGCTTTGAGAAGGAAATACACGAGGAGTAATCCTGACCCAGATCCACCTACCATTGTGGACAATCCTAACACCATCTCCAGAGGCAATCAAGGCATTTGCATTTTTGAAATATCAGGTACTCCATTACATACAAAATCCTTGTCCTCTGAAGTTTTAAGAAGTCATAAAGATAAAATATTTGATGATAAAATTCAAGAAGTCTTGTTTAGGTCTGAAAGCGAAAAAAAAAAACTGAAATTGTCTTAGACCTACATAGGAGAGGTATTAATACCTCAGCCTTAGTGACACAAAAATATAAAGAAGAGTTTTGGGAAGCAGTCACTTCTGAGTTGCTGTTAGAAAGAGAGTCTTTGGGTAGGTTGAAGGAGCTTGACCCTTTTGAAATTTTGTTAAGAAGTAAAACTGGTTTTCCTCTTCCTGATTGGAGTTCAATTGTCAGTGGAAAACAAAGACCAAACAACCCTCCTCCTAACAGTTCCTCTTACTCCACTGCTGCTGTCCCTAAAAATACCACAGTCCCATTCATCATGGTAGGAAATGTACCTCCTCCACCTGATGCACCTGCTAGATATGCCCCTCTTGTTCTTCCATCTGTCCTACATGCCCTTCCTAGCAAACACTCTACTAGAATCAAAACTTGGGGAAGTGATGAAGAGATTACAGCTGAAGAACATGTAGACAAGTTTAATGACTTTATAGATAGGGAGGAGTTCGACCATGAGGATTTCAAGATGAGATTTTTTTCTCAGAGCTTTACTGGTAAAGTTAGGAAGTGGTTCAAAGCCCTTACTCCTGGAAGCCTACATAATTGGAATGAATTTGAAGATAGATTTTTGAGGAAATGGGGAAATAGAACTAATCTTGTACAAGCCCTCATTGAGTACAATAGTTTGAGAAGAGCTATTGATGAAACTGTCCAAAATTTTTAAAAAATATTTAACAAATTTTCAAGTACTCTTTTTCAACTTTGTGTCCATCATCTTTGAAATATTGGACCAAAAATTCCCAATGAACTTGGAATAAAAAATATCATAAAGAAAGTTGGTATCAATGCATTTCAACTTGACTTTCCTTCATATATGAAAATGTATTCAGTTGTTAATGTTGAAAACTTGCATTTGTATGAGCCACCTTTGATCGATGATCAAGGAAGTGATGTTCAACTGCCTTCTATTGAATATTTATCGCCAAAATTTTTGGATGAGCTCAAAGAGGATACCATTCTTGACAGGAGTACAAGATCATCCAAGAGGGAAAGTGTTGACTACCCTCGAGTTGGGCTCAAAGGAAGTAGGCCAAGCAAGTTAAAGTGGATGGAAGTTGGAAAAGTGAGGGAGCTGTACCCTCATCTACTGAATAGGTAATCAAAGTATTTTGGGGTCCAAAAGCTTCCCAATGGGGAGGTGTGATCAGGAGTTCATGAATTTTTCTCAAAATTAAAAGTGCTCGAAACTGTACCAAACCCGAGTGACCAGATAGATCTCATCATTAGGATTCTGGTGCCATGAATGGTTCGAAAAACCGATGTTGTATGAGGGAGATATCATGTTCTGATCAATTTCATAAACATCTAAAATTTGCGACAGGTTTGACTGGGATGCCCAGTCAACATGTAGGTGTACAATCAGAAAAAAGAGGAATATTCTTGAGAATATTCTGTGTTCTCCAAGCGAATGAGATCTTGCCACATGGCGCATTCTGGATCATTTGATGTGGTGTACGTTGATGATTTTTGGTCCAATGGTTGGGTGACACGTTGCCAGCCCTGAGGCTATCACGTGTCCCCTATATGGTGGTCTAAAATTTTTTATAGGTCTGGGGGGTTCGACCTCGTGACCTCTAGTGCACCCACAAAATTCTACACCACCTCTGCTATACCGTGGATCTTACCCTATAATGGCGCCACATCTATTTATGTTTTAAACATATGTTAAATGTGGGGGGGGGGGACTGTCGTCGGTCCCAACCGGCCAGCAGCCCCAAAAAATGGTCACATGTTATAACATTTACCGCCACAAATATTGTAATGGCCTGACGGTTATGAACACCGTAACACCTAGCGGCTTTAAAACTCTAACCGATCACATGGCGCAGTTTCGTTGGAGTTTTTCCACACGGTCAGGCATTAATGCCGACCCAAACTCTAGTTTAAATACAATGTAACTACAGTTGCGGGGTTAGTTCCACTCGAAATTTAATGTAACCATGGGTTTGTGGGTCGGCATGTGGCCACCCCCTACCCCTTAACGGTTAATTTTCTGGTTAGCGTGGTGGAGGTTTAGTGTGCCCTCCAGATTCAACGCTTTTTCTATTTTTAACTACAATTAAACTATAGTCCTCCAGTTTTAGTGGAGGTTTTGTAGGGGACATTGGGAAAAAGCCTAGCCAGGTCAATTTTTGACCCATTTGGGTGAAACAAGAGTCTACCTAGACTAATTTGAGCATTTTGGAGCCATTGGTACAGAGAAAAAAACCATTGGAGGTTTGTAAAGACACGTATTTGTAAAATTTTGAGCCTAATGAAAGATGGACATGCCATTGGGAGCTGGACCAATAGATGTAGCCCAAGAGGGGTGAACTGATTCATCATGCCTGCTGTGTAAATATTATGTGTGGTTTTATTTCTCTATTATACACTACTGTTCAATGTTATTTAGGCTTATTTACATGCTTAAAATTCATAATTTCATCCATATTTCATGGTTAAATTCCTCAATCCTTAAGCAAAGAAATGGAGACAAATATGTACATGTTTTGTAACTAAAAAGACACTTAGCACAACATTCCTGGACGAGATCACCTATGGTTTTCCTCCCTCTCTTCCGGTTGGGACCTTTGGGTTTTTACTGATCCACTGTAATGTTTGCTAGGATTTCTTTATGAGCCAAGTCCTCTAGGGGATTCATGATCATACTTGTTTTGTTTCCTCTTGTGGAAGATAAGATCCTTCTATTTTCTGTATGTGCTCCTCAAGTATGGCGGCCAAGCCCCCTTTTTCCCATTCCTCTGCTATTTTGTTTAGGTCCACTCCTTCGAGTGCTTCTTCTATGGGATGGTATTCAACTGAGTTTTTTCTCATCATCGTTTCCATTTTAGTGTCTTTCAGAATCTTATCCTCCTCATCTTGGCAGTGCTCATAGTTGTCCCCTGGAATTTGGTTCTGAATTGTTGAGTTTTGGATTGTCATTTGGTTTCCATCTTGATCCCTTGGTGCCTAATTGAGGAGGAGAGACTTCCCAACATTGCTTCATGTTCTTAAGGAGTTTTGGGTTCTCAAGCCATAATTCCTCGAAGCTGAAAGGCCTATTTTTGGGGGCAAAGGTGATGTGTACCCTGAGAGAAATAGGCCAGTGGTCCAAGCCCATTTGATGCAGGGGCATTAGGCACCATCAAATACTTTGTACCTAAGTAGACATAGGGGGTCCCATGTTCTTAAAATTTCTTGTAAATATTAATATTTTGAATAAATTTGGTAGGGAACTGTAATTGTTCTCAAGTCATTTGAGAACATGTGAAATTGGTTAAGATAGGAATGCGAAAAGACAGCCAAGGGTATGAGTCAGTTAGGATCAGTTCAATTATTGAGTCTAATTTTAGGAATTGGGAATGTTAAGAGTTTGTTGAGCTGTTTGGAGACCTGAATCAATTCAGGTCATCCTTTTGGTATAAATGTAATCATGTAGAGTTAGAGACTATAACTTCTTCAGCAACAGAGTAGGAGGGTAGTAACCTTCGTATTGAATATCTGGCCAACCATGAAATTGTAAGTGATTGCTTTTAAGATTGATCACCTGTATATATATCTATTTATGGAGAATTGTTTATAAGTTCTGTGTGCATAATATGTGTTCTTGGTAGAATCTATTTGAAGAATGTTTGAGGCTCTAGAATAAATATGAATTCTGAGTTATGAAATGATTGAATTTGACTGCTTTGATTGTTCGAACCCTTCGTGAGAGTATGGTAGAGGTCTAGGTTTTGTGAGTAGGAGCCTTTGCGCAAAGCTTTGCCAGTAAATTGAAATTGGGGTTTTGATCGTCTTCTGTGAGTTATTAGAGGAATTGAATTGTAAGGTGAGGTGAATCAATCACTGTAAGGATCGATTCTGAGGTAGAAGAATTCTGTATGGATGAGACCTTGTGACAGAGTATATATAAGAAACGCATAATAAACTCCTGTGTGGGAATTGTAGTCTCGGTTATTGAATTGATTGCAACGTGAAGAAATCTGTAGCGAGAGTCATAGGAAGAGGGACTCGCTTTCGAATGTGAGTCAGCCTGTGAGGATTTAACCTCTGCATGGAAGAAGACTCACGAGGAAGAGTGATTTTGTAGTCGTATGGGGGAACCTACTAATGGAGCAGAGTTAAAGTGAGACAGTACATTGAAGTGTTGAACCGGAACCTGGAAGATACGAGGCGGAACCGTGACTGGAGTGAATAGTGAACGTGGTTTAGAGCTGAACCCGGCAGTATATCGCGAGGTACAAAGGCAGAAAGAAATATTTAAGAAATCAGCACGATCCCATACACTGGGCGACGTGTGTCCCTGAGCGATTTTGGAAAACCACCCTCATCGTGAGTTAACGGTCGTGCAAGTAGCTCGCGCGATATTCATTTGGATCATTGGATCATCAAGGCCGGTGTGACGTGTTGTCCACCATTGGATGTGGAAGGCTCATCAGCGTTGGGGCCCATGCATATGTATGTGTTGATCATTGTTAAGGTTTGAGGGTTAAATAAGGTATGATATTTATATGTTGCATGGTTCACTTTATAATACAGAACATGGTGATATGTTGATAGAACGTCAACGTTATAAGTACTGGTCCTAACTTAAGGTCGGACAGGTCTGTATTAGTGTTGGTATTTCATTTTAAAGCTCCAGTTATTTGAACGGAGGTAGTATTATATACATTGAGATATTATAGTGTACATATAAGGTTTGGGTATGCAGAGTTTGCCCAATTTGTGAATTTCTTGGACATGGAAGAAACTTTGGATGTATTTACACACAGATGGAGGTTGAAATTTTGAGTAAATAGGGACTGTGGGTTTTACCCGTCATCAAAGTGGTATCAGAGCAGGAATAGCTCTTTTTGAAAAGGTCCAATTTTGGTGAATACAAAGAAACCAGACTTGTGGGGACTGATAAGATTGCAGCCTACAGGGATATAGTGAAGGTGATTGCAGAATTACAGAGTCCAATTGGAGGACAAGTGTTTTTAAGACTGTAGATTTGAGGAAGGGAGTTCAGATTCTAAGGTCTGACAGGCAGTAAGGATACACAAAATCACAATGAACAGGATTTGCAGAGTGAGGGGAGGACAAGATCATAATCTTGCAGGTAATTAATTTAAATCTGATGTGTATTTTATGTTTGCAGAATTGTGGTTGCTGAAAGTGAAGATAGAGCTTGATATTCAGCTAGAGGCTAGATAAAGAGGACAATTATAGTGTTCTCAAGATAAAACAAGCAGTGTTTAACTCTGGTTGAAGGATTGTTTGCAGAAGCTAGGGTGCAGACAATTGAAGACATCTCAGCAGAAGCAGATCAAAGCTTTGAGGGCAGTGACAGAAGAATCCAACAAGGGATTCCGAGTGATGAAAGAGTGTGGCAGAACCTAGAAGATTCCCAACTGAGGTTGGATGACAGAGGTGTTCTTGAGAAAGTTGCAGAGTGAAGCCTAGTGAGAAAAAGAGAGTGCTCAGAAGGTTCCAGTAGACAAGGGACCAGTTCTTGCCAAAAGCCGGATCCAGAGGAAAGGATTGGTGAGGTGAGTTACAGCAAGAGAGCTTGTTGTTGCAGAGGCTTAGTGCAGCTATAAGTGAAGAACTCCTAGAGAAGAAAATGGCTACTAAGAGCCATAGCAGAGACTGCAGAGATTGCAGAGATTCTGAGAGAGGCCACAACAGAAGAGTAACGGAAGATGCCAAAGAAGTTAGCATGAGGAAGAGACTCACCGATGAAAAATATTGGAAAGAGGTAGCTGAGATCAGAGAACAGTTTAACAAACTGAATATGATGGTAGAGGAAAGCCAAAGAGTTGGTTGGCTCATGAAAAAGAGAGTAAATTGGAAACCATTACAGTTGAGGTTAAGGCAAAGGAAGATTTCCTTATTGAGAGAAGAACTCAGAGCAGCTGAGCTGAAAGAAGAAATTTCTGTTTATGAAGCAGAACAGAGCACAGATAAAGAGTGGAGACCTGCAGGAGATCTTGTGAGACATAGTGAAGACTCGAGGCAGCAAGAAGCCTGTCTTACTGAAGAGGAAGTCGTTGAGGATTTCCTGAGTTACTGGACAAGTCCAGATGATGTAAGGGCTTGTGTTTTTGAGCCTGACAAATGTGAAGTGATGACAGACTCCACAGAGGAAGGAGAACCCAGATTTATTGAGGCAAGGATGGAAATTGAAGGTTCCATGTGCAGACCTATTCAAGAAGAAGTGCTTGAGGAAGCAGCCAAGGCTGAAAGGTCTTGTAATTTGAAAACTAAAAAGTTGTGTGTGTTTGCAGGTACACTGCTAGAAGATGGACAAGCTTTAGAGTTTGTTGATGAGAAGAAGATGTTGAATCTGGAATCTGCTCAGAGCAATGCTGAGATAGTGAGATCTTAGGAAGAGATGAAGAAAGAAGATTCAAATGAAGATATTCAACAGAATGTTGAGGCTCAGAGAGAAGGACCAGCAAAATATTGGTCAAGAACAAGCAGAGGCATAAAAGGTTTTGTAAGGTTCCAAAAATCTACTCCTATTGAAGTTGTTGAGTTATATAGGAGGTTGGATTCTCAGAGAAGAGAATTGGAGGAGCAGAGGACCTATGCACTGGATAAGTTGCTGGGGAAGCAAGGAAAGAAGATCTTCATGGATGGAGTTCATGGAGCGGATGATGGAAGAAAAGTGAGACTAGCTGACAGTCTCATAAAGGATGCAAATCAGCATGCTGAGGTGCTGACAGAAAGGTTGGAAGGACAATTTGAACAACATACTGATGTGTTGTCAGAGGAAAAGAAGACATTGAAGCATTGGAACTTTACTGCTGATGATCCGTGTGTTAATAATACAGAGAAAGAGGAAGAACAACAGGTGGAAGTTGTCAGAGAGATGAGTAGGAAGGAAACTGCGTTGGATGAAAACATAGTGAAGGATCAGCATTTGGGCATGATGATTGGAGCAGTGAAGATGGCTCTGATAGTTGAAGAAAAATATGATGAAGAATTTCTGAGCCTTAGACCAGACTTAGAATTGTCGGGAGAAGAATTGGTGACTGGGTCATCAATTGAGACCCTTGGGTCTCATGGTTTTAAAACTGACAGTTTGTTTATGTGTACAAGTGATGCAGAAGACAATTCATCCTTTGAAATTTTCTTGGGAGAAGAAAAAATGTTGCTGAAGGAAGATGAGACAACCATGTCTCATATGTAGAGATTTGTCACTGCCATTTACAGAAAAGAGTTGGCTAGTTGGGTAGCCCAAGGCCAGCTTGGAGAACCAATTTTAGAAGCTGCTGAAGTGAGGAAGAATCAGCATTCCATGCTGACAAAATATGAGAAAGCAAAGCTCCAAGAACTTGATTGGATTGCCAGAATCCATCAAGAGGATGAGAGACAATTGCTGAAGATTTCCCACAAAGAAGAAGAAAATGTTGAGTTTGATTTACGGCATGCTAAAGATGTAAAAAGAACACATGAGAACTGGCTGAGTTGTTTGCTGGGAGAATTTGAAGAAGAGAAAGGGATTGCAGACCCTGGAGCAAGGATGCCTGAAGCTATGAAGAAGAGAGGAACATATACTAGCTTGTAGAATCAAATTCTGTTTACTAGTATACTGGATGAGTATGTCACTGCTGGTAGGAAATTAAATGGTGAATTTTTTTCTAAGAATGAATTTGCAGATGGCGAACAAAAGAAGAGTGTTGTAGAGGGAGATACTCTGAAGGATATTCAGGATGTTTGGGCGGAGGCAACATTGGCATCAGAAACACCCATGGTGGCAGCAGATGCAAAATGGGGGGTGACATCTGCAGGAATTGAAAACATGTTAGTAACGACAGTAAGATCAAGAGCAGCAATGTTGGCTACCACAGGAAGTAGAAGCAGCAGCAGTAGGCAATGAATTTTCCAGCTAGAGGATAGGCTGGAAAAAGAAGTTGAAAACATCATGGATTTGATGACAAGAGTGACTTAGGAGCAACAAAAAATAGTAGGAAAGCAGGAGAGTTTCAACAAGAGAAAGACAAAGGTAGATTGTGAAAGCATAGCTGGGGGAAGATTGCAGAACAAGATTTGGAGACTTGGTGAAATGCAATTGAAGGATGATGCAGCTGATGAACTATAGCAAAACAAAGTTTGGGATCCTGGAGGCAGAGACTGAGAGCACATGATCAGGAGATCATGAACAATTTGAAGCTTGGGAGTTTGATGCAGGGGCATTAGGCACCATAAAATACTTTGTACCTAAGTAGACATAGGGGGTCCCATGTTCTTAAAATTTCTTGTAAATATTAATATTTTGAATAAATTTGGTAGGGAACTGTAATTGTTCTCAATTCATTTGAGAACATGAGAAATTGGTTGAGATAGGAATATGAAAAGACAGCCAAGGGCATGAGTCAGTTTAGGATCAGTTCAGTTATTGAGTCTAATTTTAGGAATTGGGAATGTTAAGAGTTTGTTGAGCTGTTTGGAGACCTGAATCGATTCAGGTCATCCTTTTGGTATAAATGTAATCATGTAGAGTTAGAGACTAGAACTTCTTCAGCAACAGAGTAGGAGGGTAGTAGCCTTTGTATTGAATATCTGGCCAACCATGAAATTGTAAGTGATTTATTTTGAGATTGATCACCTGTATATATATCTATTTATGGAGAATTGTTTATAAGTTTTGTGTGCATAATATGTGTTCTCGGTAGAATCTATTTGAAGAATGTTTGAGGATCTAGAATAACTATGAATTCTAAGTTATGAAATGATTGAATTTTCCTGTTTTGACTGTTCGAACCCTTTGTGAGAGTATGGTAGAGGTCCAAGTTTTGTGAGTAGGGGCCTCTGTGCAAAGCTCTGCCAGTAAATTGAAATTGGGGTTTTGATCGTCTTCTGTGAGTTATTGGAGGAATTGACTTGTAAGGTGAGGTGAATCGATCACTGTAAGGATCGAATATGAGGTAGAATAATTCTGTATGGGTGAGAACCTGTGACAGAGTATATATAAGAAACGCATAATAAAATTATGTGTGGGAATTGCAGTCTCAGTTATTGAATTGATTGCAACGTGAAGAACTCTGTAGCGAGAGTCATAGGAAGAGGGACTCGCTTTCGAATGTGAGTCATCCTGTGAGGATTTAACCTCTGCATGGAAGAAGACTCACGAGGAAGAGTGATTTTGTAGTCGTATGGGGGAACCTGCTAATGGAGCAGAGTTAAAGTGAGACAGTACATTGAAGTGTTGAACCGGAACCTGGAAGATAAGAGGTGGAACCATGACTAGAGTGAGCAGTGAACGTGGTTTAGAGCTGAACCCAGCTGTATATCGTGAGGTACAAAGGTGGAAAGTAGTATTTAAGAAATCAGCACGATCCCATACAATGGGCGACATGTGTCCCTGAGCGATTTTGGAAAACCACCCTCATCGCGAGTTAACGATCATGCAAGTAGCTCACGCGATATTCAGTTGGATCGTTGGATCATCAAGGCCAGTGCAACATGTTGTCTGTCGTTGGATGTGGAAGGCTCGTCAGCGTTGGGGCCGATGCATATGTATGTGTTGATCATTGTTAAGGTCTACGGGTTAAATAAGGTATGATATTTATATGTTGCATGGTTAACTTTATAATATGGAACATGGTGACATGTTGATAGAACGTCAATGTTATAAGTACTGGTCCTACCTTAAGGCTGGACAGGTTTGTATTAGCATTGGTATTTCATTTTAAAGCTCCAGTTATTTGAATGGAGGCGGTATTATATACATTGAGATATTATAGTGTACATATAAGGTTTGGGTATGCAAAGTTTGCCCAATTTGTGAATTGCTTGGGCATGGAAGAAACTTTGGATGTATTTACACACAGATGGAGGTTGAAATTTTGAGTAAACAGGGACTGTGGGTTTTACCCGTCATCACCATTTGTGGTAGAATGAGACCTTCGGTTTCCCAAGATGTCAGATAAATGGCTTTAGAGAGATGAAAGCGATCAAGCCTTAAGGAAATCTATCTATACCTGCCTCTTCGATTGTTCGAATTGTAAGTGCCATTCACAGTCGGAATGTCAATCAATCCCAGTTTGTCAAAGGTTTCTTGGAAGACTTCAGTGTCTTTGTCTGGCCTTCGTATCCATCCTTTCTTTTCTATTAGATTGAGTACCACATTAAATTCCCCACCTATGATTTTGTAGGGATGGGGTATGGTACCAAGTATTATCATAACCGTGGTCAACATTTGTATCCTTTCATCAACCTTGTGGGGGGCATATATGTTGGTCACCAATATGGTATCATTGGTACCTATGATGTAACTTAGGACAACTATGATGGAACTTCAAGTTAAAACAAAGGAAGCTATATCATAGAGAGATCTCTTCCAGAGATTTAGTTGCATGCCTGCAGAGCCTAGAGTTGTGTTGACAAGATAACTATAATTCTTGAAGCAATCCTTTTCGAAATTCTGTAGGTTCTCCATGGAAATATTGGTCTCCTGGAGGAGTACAATGTCTGGTTTGTCTACTGTGAGTCTATGTTTTAAGATTCTTCTTTTTCCTCAAACATTTAGGCCTCTAATTTTCCAAGAGGTGTAATTCATTGATAAATATGGGGAGTTAGGGAGAGAGATGTCTTATCTTGCTGATCAAGAGTTCATGAATTTTGGTCGAAATTGAAAGTGCTCGAAACTGTACTGAAACTGAGCGACCGGATAGATCTCATTGTTATGATTATGGTGTTATGAACGGTTTGAAAAACTGATGTCGTATAAGGGAGATATCGCGTTCTGATCAATTTCCCAAATAGCTAAAATTTGCGGCAGGTTTAACTGGGATGCCCAGTTAGCATGCAGGTGTATAGTCGGCAAAAAGAGGAATATTCTTGAGAATATTTCATTTTCTCCAAGCCAACGAGATATTGCCATGAGGCGCATTCTAGATCATTTGATGTGGTGTATGTTGATGGTTTTTGGTCCAATGGTTGGGTGACACGTGGCTAGCCCTGAGGCTGCCATGTGTCCCCTGTATGGTGGTATAACATTTTGTATAGGTCCAGGGGTTCGACCTCGTGACCTCTAGTGTGCCCACAACGTTCTACACCATCTCTGCTATATCGTGGATCTTAACCTATAAGGGTGCGATGTCTATTTAGGTTTTAAATGTATGTTAAATAGGGGGGGACTGCCAACGGTCCCAACCTGCCGGCGGTCCCAAACAATGGTCACATGATATAACATTTCCCGCCACATATACTGTAACGGCCTGATGGTTATGAACACCATAACACCCAGTGGCTTTAAAACTATAACCGATCACATGACGCAGTTTAGTTGGAGTTTCTCCGTGCGGTCAGGCATTAACGTCGACCCAAAATCCAGTTTAAATACAATGTAACTACAGTTGCAGGGTTAGTTCCACCCGAAATTTAATGTAACCGTGGGTTTGGGGGTCGGCATGTGGCCACCCCTACCACTTAATGGTTAAAGTTCTAGTTAGCGTGGTAGAGGTTTAGTGCAGCCACCGGATTCAATGCTTTTTCTATTTTTAACTACAGTTAAACTGCAGTCCTCCAGCTTTATTGGAGGTTTTGTAGGGGACATTGGGAAAAATCCTAGCTAGCAATTTTCGACCAATTTGGGTGAAAAAAGAGTCTACCTAGACTAATTTGAGCATTCTGGAGCCATTGGTGCAGAGGAAAAAACCATTGGAGGCTTGTAAACACATGTATTTTCAAAATTTTGAGAATAATGAAAGATGGACATGCCATTGGGAGCTGGACTAGTAGATGTAGCCCAGGAGAGGTGAACTGCTTCATCATGTCTGATACATAAATATTATGTATGGTTTTATTTCTCTATTATACACTACTGTTCAATGTTATTTAGACTTATTTACATGCTTAAAATTCACAATTTCATCTATGTTTCATGGTTAAATTCCTCAATCCATAAGAAAACAAATGGAGACAAATATGTACATGTTTTGTAACTGAAAAGACACTTAGCACAACAAACTAATACATTCCTTCTAGATCAGGTTGGTATCAGGGCTAGAGTTTATTCTCTGGTGTTGTTGTGTGCAAATATTTGTTTAACTGTTTTCAAGTTTTCACATGCTTACTTGGCTTAAGCTTAAGAGAGGAGAAGGAAAATTGGTGGAAGCAAGAGAGTCTCAAAGTGAGCCACATCAAAGGAGGGAAATATTACCACATTCTCCACCACCTAGTTCACCTCCTAAAGAAGCAGAAGCAACATTAAGCATGCCTCTTCAGGAAGAAGAAATCCATGAAGAGGTGGATCCCAAAGAAGAAGAAAGAGTGTTTAGGAAAGCATTCCTTGATATGACTGAGATGGTGAGAAAGGATTTATCAAGAAAGGAATGAGAAAATAGAAGGAGAAGGATCCAAAATTCACAAGGAAGGACAGGGATCATCAGGAGGTCAAAATGATGAAGATAAATCAACGAAGGGAAATGGAGGAAATGGAGGCAGTCGAAAGTCAACGTCCTCACCCTCATCATCATCATCCTCTACTTCATCTTTAGTACATCAGCCACAAAAGTCAAAGAACACTGGTAAAAGTCATTTTCTAAAACTTGATTTTAAGTTTTAATTGCCAATATTTAGTGGTGAAGTCAATGCAGAAAATCTTGATAATTGGATTGGGAAATTGGAGGTCTATTTCAGAATTCATAACCTTGATGATGATGATACCAAAATCCAACTAGCTTCATTGAGAATGGAAGGTGAAACTCTTGTTGGTGGGAAGCCAAGACAAAGGAGGAGATCAAGAAGCATGGTAAGATTATCCTATCATGAACTGATGTAATTACTGCAATAAAACAAAATTTTTATCCATTAGCTCATATGCAGAAAGCCATAATGAACTGGAAAAATTTTAGACAATTGAAAGGACAAAATGTACAAGAATACACCCAAGAATTTAGGAGAAGAGCTCTCTTATTAGGGGTAGATTTGTAGAGCCAATATACTTTGCTCAAGTACATAGGAGGCTTAAATAGCTACCTAAAACATACTATCCTCATGTTTAACCCTACAAGTTTAGATGATGTTTGTGTTCAATCCACACATCTAGATGCTAGAGGGAAAAACATTTCTGATGAGGGTAGGAAGAAAAATTTTAAGGGGGAAAACAAAGAGAATACCTCAAAAGGTAAGGGAAAAAAGAACGCATATATCAAGAAAGAGGGAGAAAAAGTGGTTTGTAAACATTGTTCAAGAGAAGGCCATGATGAAAATCGTTGTTGGAAATTACATCTTGAAAAGAGGCCTAAACATCATAAAAACAAAGGGAAACATAAAACTAGAACTGCAACTTAACATGATTTAGGAGAGGATTCAGGTGATCAATCTAAAATTACAACCATGGGATTTAAGAACATGAAGGGGAAATAAATTGAAGCTAAACCCAGTACTAGTACATCAAACTGTCACATACAAGCTCCAAATGAAGAAGAGATAATTGAACTATTTCATGTGAGGGTCATATCCAAACATACCAATATTGACACATTTTTTGTGTTATAGGTCAATTTGGGCACCATTCCCAGTGACTTGGTTAATTGGGCATCATCTCTAGGACCAATGATCAAGGGTCTATCATTCCCTATCATTTCAGTTGCTATATGCCCTAAGACAAGAAACAAGACAAATCAAACAATACTTTCATCAAGCAAAGGTTTCCATGGTTTGAAGCTTATTGTATAACATATGAGAGCTCACCAACGCAGGCTCTAAGGGGCCTATGTGCATTGCATATGCAGGTAGCCCCATGCAAGGTTGCTCTGTAAAGCACTTCTCGACATTCATAGGTGCGTTGGTCACATTGGGAGTGAAATTCTCAATGTTCTGAAATCTCCACTTGGCCAGTGCCTTCTAGAAGAGTTCACATGTGTCAAGCTTCGGATCCAAGTGTCCATTTGACATCTACATGATTGGAAACATGTCTTGCCTATTTTTGGAAAGTTATTGATTTCAAAACAACCTACACTTCATCTACAAATTGAGCACAGATCTAAGTGCTTAGGGAGGAAGAATTTGAGTAGAGAAATGCTAGAGAATTTTCAATTGAGAGCTTGATTTGTGAAGATGCTACTGGAGAGATTTATACTGTGATGAGGCTTTGGATCTTTGCTGGAAGGGTCACTTCAAATCAGTCATTTGGTTGTAACCTCTCCTATCATCAATAAAGAATACTGTTTATTTTTCCCTATATGCATCTGTATTGGCTTTGATTTTCCATTTTGCAAGATCTTAGTTGATGTATATAGTTTATGCTTTATTGATTTAGATAAATAGCTTGAATAGATATCTATATTATTGCATCTTCTGCTGTTTCAGTGTTCTTTCTTGTAGGAAGCATTCAGCTCACAAACCGCTTGAATTTGAAGCTACAGTGGAAGCAACAGAAGGAGCCATTTGGAAGCGACTGAACAAGTAAGCCTCCAATCCTCTTTGTGTATTTGTTTTGAGTCAAGAGAAATAGTCGTATAGTATTTCACCTGTTGTTCTAGAATAACACCTGTCTAGAGAAGCGTAATTTATCCGTAGATTACAATTATGGCCCAACAAACTGGAAACTCCACTAGGGAGAATTTCTCTTAGATCTAGGTGTTAGAGCCTCTAATTTTCTTTGTTTATCCACCCAGTAGTTCTTTCGGATAAAGATTAAAATTTTTCAGAGCTTAATTTGCAAAGACAGTGAGTTAAACAATAGTATTTTTCCTTGTCTACTGCGTCCAATGCACCCTTAGACTGGACACAGTACTTTGTAGAGCACTGTCTCCCTTCCAAGCTTGCATTGCAGAGCACTGTCTCCCCTTGGAGACTGCGTTGACTCATGAAAGTGACCAAATTCCCTTGAATTTGACTTTGCAACTTGCTTCAGTTTTTTTGCTGCTGTGTTCTGAAAAGTTTGATGCTCAATTGACCAGCGACTCTATATATTTTTTCTCCTTTGACTGGAAATTTGTTCAATGTTGTTTTAAAAATTTTTTCTTTATCATTTACAAGTTGATTTCAAAGTATTTTTTATGGTTGCATTAAGAATCATTTGATTTTGAAATAGGAAATTGTCGTAAAATCTTCATTTCCTTGATAGCAGAAATTGTTGTCGAAATCCTCGTTTTTCCTTCAAAAGAGAATTTGTTGTTTGTATTCTTCTTTTCTCGAAAGTAAAAATCATTTGAATTTATGATCTAGTGCACCTAGTTTCTTTTCTGCATTCATAACATTAAGGAAACTGAAAATAAAATCTTGCATTTGCATGTAGGATTGTGTGTGTTTTACAAAAGGAACATTAGGAAATCTGCATTTAGTTTGAGATTCATTGATTTGTTTGCTCTCAAATTATTTGATCTCTTCCCTTATTAGCTAGGTTCTTCATTGAAAAAGCTGAAAGTGAAATTTTGTTTATCATTCTTAGCTGCATTTTAGGAATTTTATACACATCATCACGGTGAACCTTTGAAAGGCAAATTGTTAAGAAATATCAACATAAAATAAACCTTAATTTACTTAACAACGCTTTGGAACCTTAACGATAAAATTTAGAAGGTCTAGGCTAGATACGTGTTCCGGCGTCGTAAAACATAGCAACTGTCGTTAACTTGTCTGCGATACATTCCAAGTGTGATACCTCACTTCACGTACGTAACTATATTATTGCTTGTCCACGTACTTTCGGGTATATCGGGCGGTGTTACAGTACGATAAGTATAAAGGGGTGCTCTCACTATGTGGTTTCTCATCAGACAACGCTAATACGGACTTGGGCCTCCACGTACCTTCGGGTATATTGGGGAGGAAAAATTTTAGGTGCTATCCATCCATAGTGAACCGAGTCAGCTGCTTGGAAATTGTGATCCACCGAACACAACATTCGGGGAGATTACCTGCCCGTACTTCTTGGTTCGCCAGGAGGTATTCTGCAGTTCATAGTTTCTTGGTACAACCTTTTTCCTAGCATTACCCTCTTTTTGTTTATTTATTTTTGGATAAAATAAGTCAGTAATCATGGAAGAACACAATCCTATCCCTTGTCGTTTGCGTAGATTAGCTTTAAAACCACCTTTACCACTGGAAGTTACTTCTGGTAGGCGAAGGCGATCACAATCTACCGAATCAAGTACAATTCGTACCTCTGGCGAAACATCATCTTTTAACCCAGAGTTAGCTCAAATTGTTTCCACACATACCGGTTCGTTTACTGTTGTCGAAACAGAGTCCTCACAACTACTTGTGGTCACGATCCATTCAATCGCTGAGACCATACCTCCTGGACCCGACGTTGTTCAATATAAAATTGATCCAGATCCTGTCTCTTCTTTGCTAGAACATATGAATCCTGAAGTCGAACAACCGAAATTTGTTCCTACCTTGGTCATCCCACAAAGTTCTGTAGCTATTGAAACTCCCATATCACACAGTCAACTGTTTGAAATAATTTTTGGGCCTGACGGTGAAGTTCTTCCTCCTGGTTTAATTGTGATTGAAGAAATCCCACAAGACGATGCATCTTTAAGTCCAACCCATTTTGGGGGAGACCTTTACCTGTACCAGTCTTTTCCTCAATCGTTTCCATCTGCTTTTGTTGATCCTATTGCCATTCAATCTCGCGTTGATTTTTGAGGGTATACATTTGGTCAAACAACCATGTCTGAACTAGCATCTTCGGTTGGGTCTGCTGTTCCAATTATGTTAGCTCCTACCCTCACTACTTCGTCGATGTTCACAACCTCACCAGAGTCATATTTGCACGGTGGCCCTTCGGTCCCAACAAGTTACAAATCATTATCTGGAACTTTCTCTGGTGCACCTTCATGTTCATGGTATTTTCCAGTGTCATCATCTGGTGTTTTAACTGGTAGTCCTATAGTTAGTACTGAATGACTTGATTCATTACATCCATCATCAGGGAAATATCAAGTCGGTCCTTATGGGTCAATTCCTTTAAGTACCATATCAAACTCCCAGCATTCGGGGAACAATATTTTCCATCTTATTATCCTCCTTGTGCTGGGGGGGGCAACCTTTGGTCACCCAATATGACAATACTTAGTCATTTTTTGGTCAAACTAATGTTGACATGAATTTTTTTCAACAGCAGCCCACTCTTCCTATCCAACCACAAACGGTTGTACAATCTTATCAACCGGTTCAACCTATTACACCCACTTCATTACCTCTTGTTAATACATCCATACCCCTGTTAGAGAATCAAAACATTGTACATCAACCTTAACAGGCGAGTTCTTCAACTCAATATCATCAAATGTTGGGTCCACAGACTCAAAATCCCTTGGTTAATTTACAACAACCTGTATCAGGAATTATTTATTCACAAGCTGGTGTACCATTTTATGGGGTGTCACAAACACAACCTAGTTATACATATCAACCAAATCCAACTTATACTAATTTGGGTTATAACATTGGTGGACAGATCCCTTGGCAGCCACAGGCACAAATTCCTCAAACTTCATTTCAACAAATATCATATCCAAGTTTTGGTCAACAAAAATCTCAAGCGTTTGCCATGCAAAAAAACCCCTATCTGGGTTACCAGCAGTAGATTCCGTATGTTGGTGCTCAAAGACCTGTTGCCCAAGCAATTCCATCTTACCCTGGCTATGCTCAACCTGACCTTAATAGACAGTTGCATTTTGTTGCAACCTTGGAATTACCAGATTTAAACCGGTTAACCAATGATCCTATAAATTATGCTCCTTGGTGGCTAGTAATACCTCATAAATTACCCTCCGACATTCCTAAATTCAATGGAAACCCTGGAGAAGATCTGTCGACTCATGTCATGACATATCATTTATGGTGTTCATCAAATTCCTTGAATGATGATTCTGTTCGACTACGTCTTTTCCAGTGTACACTCACAGGTCTGACAGCTAAATGGTACATTGAATTACCTAGAGCTTCTTTTGAAAATTTCACTGCCTTAGCTACTGTCTTTTTGACCCATTTCCAGTTACCGATCAGATACGAAACTGTAATAGAACTCTTGAACAAGTTCAAACAGACCAATGCTACTCATATTTCTAATCATATTCATGAGTGGCGTCACCGTCGACGAATGGTTAAGACATTTGTTCCTGATCAGCTCCTTGCTGAATGTTTCATTAAGTCCCTGTTACCATCTATAACTAAGGATGTGGCTAAAGGTGGCGTCGTCACAGAAGAGAAAGTTATCGCTCATGCCCAGTATTTAGACTTGATTGATACTCAATCTGGCATGCTCTATGAAAAAATTCCTAATGCGCTACGATCTAATTTCAATGTTCCTCCTCAAGTAAAGGACTCTCATGCTGGAGACGGCTTGATAGGCACTGCAAACACACATCACGCTACTGCATCTGATCCTGCTCCTACTTCCGAAATTAATGCCATGTCATTTGACAAAGGCAAAAGTGACAAGCAACCAAAAAGTAAGAAAAAGGGGAAATGAAAGAAAAAGCAAACTTCTAACCCACAGGAAAGATCATTTGATCAACTGTCAGGACCACGAAAACCTTGTTATCCATGTATAATCTGTAACGAGGAACATTTTTTTAGGGATTGTCCTCACCATTCTGAAGTCTCAAAAATCATTAAGAATTCCCATGCATCAGCTGTGTTGACAGACCCATTTCCAAATCCAGACACAAATTTGGTTGCTACGGATCCAGCTCCTAGTTCCCAAGTGTTAATGTTATCCACCACAAAACCTTCACAAGATATTTTGGTGTCGATGCAGAATAAAGACTATGGTAATGTTTGGTCAATTTAGTGTGTCCTAAATTGCTACATTAATTTATCAATCCGGGATTCGTAAGCTGATGAAGTGAGGTGCACTATATGTGCAAGATAACCTATTTCTTAACTTTTTGTCGTTTTTGGTTTTCTAATGTGAGATGGAAATTCTAAAATAAAAAACAAGTATGGTTATGATTGTTCAAGGAAATGATATCCTCTATAATGATTTACCAACTTGAAACTTAAAAAGGAATTTAAAACATACAATGACAAAACTTGAAAGGAAATGAAAATGTGCTGCTAGTCTAATAAATCAAACAGTGAACTATTGAGCATGAAAACCAACTATCCTTGCTGCTGTCTAAACACAAAAGAAACTATGCTGAAAGAAATCCAAAAATTGCAACAAAGTAAATCTAAATCAAATTACATCAACTTATCTTCTGATCCCTCATCATTAGTCCAGCTATGCTTTTCGGAGGTAACCATAAACAACTTGAGTAACTTGATATCTAACTTCCAGAAAGTAAACTAATATCAAACTACACATTCATAATTCAATCCCTCACCATCAGTCCAGCTGTGGCTTTCGGAGGTAACTGAAGATGTCATGAGCAATTTAATATTTCTAACTTGCAGAAAGTAAACTAATATCAAACTACACATTTATAATTCAATCCCTCACCATCAGTCCAGCTGTGGCTTTCGGAGGTAACTGAAGATGTCATGAGCAATTTAATATTTCTAACTTGCAGAAAGTAAACTAATATCAAACTATACATTCATACTTCAATCCCTCACCATCAGTCCAGCTGTGGCTTTCGGAGGTAACTGAAAATGACATGAACAATTTGATATATCTAAATCTAACTACTGAAACAAATGTGAAAGATTGAAATAAACAAAGCAGTACTGAAATTAAACAGAAACTAAGAAAAGTAAATTAGCAGCAGAACAATATTAATTCCATGTCATTAGTCAAAAAGTTATGCAAATGCCCGGGCTGCCTATTTATAACCTGAAACAAGAACACTGATCAGTTAACAATAACATAAAACATGAAAGACAAAAGTAAAATGTAAGCATGAAAGATTATAAACAGAAATGAAGCATATATACCATGAAAGATGCAATGTATAAACACATGAATGAACTATGGCACAATGAGCTTAAAGAAATAAAACAAGAACTATACAATAATGCACAAAACCTCAGCGTGTGCAGGGGCCCTCTACACCAGCCTTGGCAACAATCTTCAAGTACGAATTACGCTTGGAAACAGAGTCTTCTTATATATTAAAATGCAGTCATAACAAAAAGGTGATATTACGGCACAGTGGCAACGTAATTACATTACAGAGCTATCTAGAAGCTAATGGAGACTAATAAAAACTAACTCTTATGCGTATGCAAACGCGTTATTTATAACTGAAGGTGATATAACTAATTTCCTAAAGTTTATGCTGATGGAGAACACGTAAACCATTACGTCCAAAGATCTAGGATCATGGCCGTGTTGAGGAGTAAATCTATGAAGAGTGGATGTTTGAATTCGGCTTATGGAGCCATGTACAGGTGTTGATTTGTCTCCCACAGTTCAGAAACGGCCATATAAATCTCCACGTGACGAGAAACAGAGTCCTGTCACCGTGGAACTCTACGGTTGACTTCTACTTGGCCACCTTTGACCGCAGCCTCCCTAGATGAATTTGCCCGAGCCAATAGGACACGATCCATGTCCACATCATTCCTGACTTGCCCATGTGGCTCGTTTTACCTGAAGACACCTGTAACATAGAGTTTCACAAAATGGCTGCGGAAAGTTGCAGCAGCTGCGAAAAGTGGCAAGATTCCGCAACTAAATGAGAAAAATCTAAATCAAACAGAAGACACAAAAATATAGTTAAAAACCATTTTAGATGCTCTTTTGCAATTAATATACAATGATATTGACAACTTGGGAGGTTCAGGTGAATGAAAAAGGTATAGAAAGGTGTATAGAAAAGATGCAGATTTGAGACTCAACATACCCCCACTGTGAAGGTGTTGCATGTCCTCATGCAACCAAAATTTTGATAATCCTTCTTCAGTTCATATGCCTTGACACTTCAGCCAGTACATCCAATCCTCTCCTCTTCTTCCTTGGTTCTGCTAACATCCTAGGTTTCTTCATTAGGCATCTAAATTTGATATTAACCAGTGCTCTGCTTAACTTCTGGCATTTCCTTTTCAATTTCTTGTTCTTCTTCTGCCATATTCCCAGATGTAGCATGGTATTATCATGAATGATTTTGTCTAATTTGCCTTGTTCCTTCAATGCCTCATTTTCATTTTTAATGTGTTTATTTAAAAGCTCTAGCTCAAAGACTTCCTGTTTTAGTGATTGGACTAGATCATCTTGTACTGTATGAGGCTGGATGGACGAAGTACTGGGACCTGTAGCTGATTTTTCCAAAGATTCTATATAATCATATACTTCTTGCTGTTTGGGGTCTATATCGGGTGTCATTTTTATTGGGCTGTCCCCAAAATGCCGTGAAGGAGAGTTATCTTCAAAATCTGGCTGAGAAGGGCTCACATCAACATCTTGCTGAGAATGGGATGGACTATGTTCAATGTTTGACTGAGAATGAAATGAACCAGGTTCACTAACTGATTGAGAGTGAGATGGACTATGGTCAGCTGGGGATTGTTCAGATGTTTCTTCTCCCAAATCAATGAAATGGGGTCCTTTCATTTGAGTTTTCCTCAATTTCCCCTTAAGTCTGGAACTTCTTCTCACACGCTGTGGACCACTGTCCTTTTGCTTTTGTTTTCCTTTTTCTTTCTTCTTGGCTATAGATAACTGTTCTTGAAGATGAACCAATCTTTCAGATAACACTTGATGATCTTCTTCTTCGGAAGAAGGGGTTTGATGTATAGCCTCAATACTTTTTCTCTCTTTTGGTGTTATTGGCTTCTTACCCTTAGTTTCTTTCTTCTTCCTCTTTGACAGTCTCTCTTCCCTATCAGTTCTTTCAATTTTAGTAGTAGGAGTATTTTGAATTTCATCATTTGTTCTCTTTTTCCTACTCCTTCTTGATATGCTACCTTCAGGAATTTCTTGAGTAGGAGTACTTTGGGTTTCATCATTTGTTCTTTTTCTCCTACTCCTTCTTGATGTGTTACCTTCAGGAATTTCTTGAGGTTCCTCAAAGAAATTTCTAATCAAAAATTGTTCCCATGTGTCTTTCTTCTCCTTTAACTCTTTTTCAATCAAAATTTTTACAAGACCATGGTGATATAGATGTGGTTCTACATCTCCTAAATGCTTCTGAATAGTCACAGACATTTTCTTCAAACTATTTAATAGAAAATATGGGAGATTGAGAGTTTGATTATCTAGAAAATTCATCAGCAACCTGGTATGGTACATATACATGGACCCAAAACGGCCTTCACAAGTAATGAATTTTTGAACAACTAGCAGCAAAGTAGCCCATTCCTCTTTCAATGCATGAACAGGAATTCCTCTTTTAAAAATAGTTATGTCCATACCTTGGTTTCGTAAGATTATTCTCCAGGCTTCATCACTAATGATTTTATTCTTAAACCAACGCTCACCCTCTTGAGGAAGTTCCGTGGCAGTTGCTATAGATGCCTCGTTCACTGCAAACTTAAGGTCTCCAATTTCTACTTCCAGGCCATTGAACGACCTTGCAAATGCTTTTGTCACTTCTTTATGATAACCTTTGAACTTTTGGATAAACCGCAGCCAATTTGCTTTCTTTAATATATCCCTTACTTGCGGATATCCTTCCATGAACTTATGTCCTTCTGGTTCTGCTCTTAGCAATTTACCCATCCTTATTTCTGCTCTTCAAAAATTTGCCTGCGCGAGGGTTCAATGGAAATAGAACGGCTGAATGCACGGAGATGAGCACAATGACTGTAGGTAGATATCAAAGAGTGGATATACAGGCTGTAGCATAACAGAGAACGAAATGGAGTGAGACAGAACAGAGAGGGGTTTCGTGAGCACGACAGAGATACGACTGTGAGATTAACAGAACAATAGGAGGAGTATAACACATCCGGCAGTGTTTTGAAATTTGGTGGCTGCAAAATAAATGTGAGCACGTTTAAAAAACGGCTATGGATTTATGCGGCTGTAAGAGGCCGTAGTCAAATTAACTACGTCTCATTGTCACCGGTGGAATATCGGAGTATGAGTGAAGATCGGGGGTTTAATTATGGGACCGTTTGAGAATGAATGCGAGAAGATCATATGGAGATCGTGAAAGGGTTACGGAGTTTGTCAATATAATCATTGCACATAATGGATGGAGCTTATGGTTTAGAACTATATAAAAATGTGTTTTCAATGCTATTTGAAATGAATTTTTACTCATACCTTGGAATCTTTGCCTTTTTCCTTGGTCTTCAATTAGTTTCTCTTCATTGGTATCTTGAATGCCCCATGTCTTCATAATTGGTCCTCTCACCTGCATTTAATTTCATGATTATGGAAATAACATCTGGCTGTACATTCTTTTGAAAACAGAGTGGTAGCTGCGGAATCTGCTTTTGGCTGTGGAAACTGATGTCAGCTGCGGAAACAGATGTCAGCTGTGGAAACTGACACAGCTATTATTTGGATGAATGAACATGAACAGATGACAAATGACTAGATGGAAATGGTCATGAAAAAGAATTTTATTGATGAAATGGAATGAAACAGATAAAATGAAGTGAAATGGAGTGAAATGAAGTGAAATGAAATGGAATGAAGTGGAATGGAATGGAGTGGGTGGTCACAAAACCTGTGAAATGAAAGAGAGATTTTTTTTTATTTTTATTTTTTTTGGAAAATATAGTGTCAGGTGTTCCTGATTTTCACCCTATATTTTCTGTATAAGACTGCCAATCAGTGATTGGTTTTCAAGCTTATACAAAAAATAAATATATATATATATATATATATATATATATTTTTTCAATTGAAAGAACAAAAGCGAGGCTGGTGGAGAAGAAGAATTCTTCTGTACAAGCCTGATTGCAAAATTTTCTTGAAACATTTTGACAAATTCCTCTTTTGAGAGTGGCTTATGATAAACTTTCAATCTGTGGCCATTCACAATAAGAGGAGTTTGAAACTCATCAATGGTCTTGATTCTTACCGCTCCATTGCTAAAGATCTTGTCAATCTCATATGGCCCAAGCCAATGAGTCCGAAATTTTCCTTGAAAATATTTAAACTTGGAATCAAATAACAATGCCCAATCTCCTTCTTGAAACTTCTTCTCTTTGATGTACTTGTCATGCCATTTAGCTCTTTGATATTGAACTAGATCAGTTCTTAAAATTGCTTCTTGTCTGATCTCATCTAGCTCATTTAATTGCTCCATTCTATGCTTTTGGGCTTTTGATAAGTCCATCCCCAACTGAACTGCTATCTTGAAGGTCTTGACTTGGAACTCAATGGGGAGCAGGACTTCATTCCCATAAACAAGTTCATAGGGAGAATGTCCTGTTGTATTTCTCCATGTAGTTCTGTAGGCTCACAAGGCTTCAGGAAGCCTTTCTGCCCAATCTCTTCTATGTAGATGAACAGTTTTGGTGATGATACTTTCAAGAACTTTGTTTGTAGACTCCACTTGACCATTTTCTTGCGGATGGTAAGGAGTAGATCTTCTGTGCTTGATTTTTTATTCTTCCATCAACTTCTCCACTAAGTTGGATGTGAATTAGCTCCCCTGATCTGTCACAATTTCTCTTGGAACACCAAAGCGAGTAAAAATATCCTCATAAAGAAAATGAACAACTGAATTTTCAGTAGCAGATACTAATGCTTTGGCTTCTACCCATTTAGTAACATAATTAGTACAAACCAATATATACTTCTTTTGCTTAGATGGTGGATTAATAGGTCCAATGAAATCTAAAGCCCATTTTTCAAAGGGTTCAATGAGTACCTGTGGTTGCAATGGCATTTAATTTGAAAGGGTAGGTTTCCCTACTCTTTGGCAACTGTCACACCTTTTGACATATTGTTTTGCATCTTTGAAGAGGGCAGGCCAATAATATCCTAAAGAGAGGATTTTATAGGCCGTCCTTTTGTCTGCAAAGTGTCCGCCGCATGGTTCATCATGACATGCCTTAAGAATATCAGCCATTTCATCTTCCCTGACACATCTTCTGATCACAAGATCTGGCCCTGTTTTAAACAATTCGTTAGAAATCCATGAATATTTTGAACTCTCCTGAATAATTTTTCGTTTTTCACTTGAAAATAAATGTGAAGGCAGTTTCCCTGTAACCAAATAGTTAGCAATATCTGCATACCAAGGAGTTTTAATAGTTACTGCAAACAAGTATTCATCACGAAACTTATCCTCTACAGGAGAATCTTCTTTAGTATTCTGAATCCTAGACAAGAAATCAGCTACTGTATTTTGTTTTCCTGGTCTATCCAACACAGTAATATTGAATTCTTACAAAAGTAAGAGCCATCTTGTCACTCTGCCATTAGTAACAGGTTTGTTCATTAAATATATAATTGCAGAATGGTCAGTATGAATAAAAGTTTCATAGCCTGTTATGTAATGTCTAAACTTATTAATTGCATGAACAACAACTAAAAACTCTTTTTCAGTCACAGTATAGTTCAACTCTGTGGGAGTCAAATTTTTATTGGTATAATAAATGGCATAAGGAACTAAATATTTTTGACCCAACACAGCTCCTAGAGCTTTATCTGAAGCATCCGTAAAAATATGGAAAGGGAGTTTCCAATTTGGTCCTCTCAAGATAGGTGTTTCAGATATTCTTGTTTTCAAAGTTTCAAAGGCTGATTGACAATCCGGATCCCATTTAAATTCACAGTCTTTTGTAAGCAATTTGAAGAGTGGAGATGCTATTTTAGTGAAGTTTTCTATAAATCTTCTATAGTAACCAGTAAATCCCAAAAAACTTCTAACATCTCTTTGACAATTTGGAATAGGTAACTTGGAGATGACTTCAAATTTTGATCTATCAACCTTAATCCCATCTCCCGAAATATGATGCCCCAAAACAATCCCTTCAGTAAACATCATAAAGCATTTTTCATGGCTTAATGAAAGGTTTGTTTCTTTACATCTTATAAGAATTTTTTCCAAATTTTCTAATGCCTCTTCAAATGAATTACCATAAACTGTAAAATCATCCATATAAAACTCTACACAATCATGGATTAGATCAGAAAAAATTCCTAGTACTGCTCTTTGGAATGTTGTAGGTGCATTACATAACCCAAAAGGAAGCACTCGGTAGGCAAAAGTTCCCCATGGACAAGTAAATGTGGTCTTATCTTGATCTTTAGGTGCTACCTGAATTTGATTATAGCCACTAAAACCATCCAAAAATGAAAAGTACTTTTTACCTACTAATGTATCTAATACCTGATCAATAAAAGGCAAAGGAAAGTGATCCTTCAAAGTTGCTTTGTTCAATTCCCTGTAATCAATGCATACCCTCCATTTACCATTCTTTTTAGGTACTATAACCAAAGGAGAAACCCATCGGCTATCTAAAATTGGATAAATGAAGTTTACATTGAGTAGTTTTTGGAGCTTTTCTTTTACTATCTCCCTAAGATTTGGATTCATCCTTCTTTGAGGTTGTCTGATTGGTTTACTGTTTTCCTCAATATAGATATGATGGATGCAAGTCTTAGGATCAATACCTTTCATGTCAGTATACTCCCATGCAAATGCAGTAGAATTTTTTTGCAAGATTTTGGTTAGTTCTTCTTGTTGTGACTTTTCCAAATGCTTGTTGATATTCAATGTTTTTCCTGGAAAAATCTCAATAGTAGAACTACCAAACTCTTCCATGGAGTAAAAAGACATTTGTCTTGATGATAAATATTCTATGTTAGATTCCAACTGAAATTGTGTGGGGTCATATTCTGAAGATATCTCAAAATTTTCTAATGTGTTCAGAATTTGACTATCCTCACTGATTTCAGAAATGGTAAAGACAGGTTGTATAATGTCCTCATCATCAACCCATTCATTGTCTCCTAATTCTGTGATTGCTTTTGCTGGAGGATACAAATTGAATTTCTTTGTCGAATTACCATTAGAAATGTACATGTCTCCAGATCTACAACTAATAAAAGCATCAGCTGTGGCTAGCCAAGGTCTTCCTAAGATAAGTGGGTGCCCTCCTAGATTACTCTTGGGAGTCAAAATCATAAAATCTACCGGATATTCCCAAGAATCTAAGGAGACTGAAATATCTTCTAATACACCATCTAGTTTAATAATTGATCGATCTGCAAGTTGCAGTAAAGTAGGTGTAAAAAGAAGGTTAGGAAGTTTTAGCTGGTCCATAGTCTGTCTACTCATAATGTTGATAGCAGCCCCTAAGTCAATCAATGTGTTTGGAATTTCTATCCCATTTATATGTGACTTGAAAATTGGACTTCCTGGATCTACATACTTCTGCATGGTGATTTTTCCCATCATAATATCTGCAATTTTTCCTACCAGGTGGATTCTTCTTGTGTCTTTTAGTTTCCTTCCTGGTCTTTTGAAACTCAACTCCTTTATTGTTTTTTCTAGAATAGGAATCTCTCGAATGGCTTGTAGCAAGGGAATATTGATACAAACATTCTTCAATTCATCTAGAAAATCATAGTTAGGCAACAATATTTGTTTTTCCACCCCCTTGTCAATTTGTAGTCTTTCAGGAAAAGGAGGTGTAGATGAAGATGCAGGTTGCTCAACTATAGGAGTTGTGGGTGTTAACTTTTCTTTTTCTTTTTGAATGTTTGAATTTTGAAGAGATGATTCCTCAGAACCCTCATTGACTTTAAGAGAATCCTCCTCAGAGGTATCTTTTTCTTGAATATCTATAGAAGGTTTTTCTAGAACTCTACCAGATCTGAGTTGTACATCATTGAGAGGAACAATCATATAGGTAGGAAATTGTTGTCCTTCTACCATGTAAGTATTCTGAGGATTTTTATTGTTAGGATTTGGCAATGGCTGAGCTGGAAGTTGATTTGTCTTTTGTTGGTATGGGAGCATGAGCTGAGGATTTGGATTTTGTTGAGAAGGTTGTTGTTGTGGAAATGGCAATGAAAGTTGTGGATTTGGGTTTGGAAGTTGTGGAGCTTGTTGATTTTGAAAAGATGGAGGATATTGATAAAATTGAGCAAATCTCCCACAAGGATTTTGCATCCCTTGTACCCATGGCTGATATGGATTCTGATGTTGGGGCCAAGGTTGTTGCCAAGGATTCCAATTTGGTGGGGTTTGAAGATTCATAGGGTTGTTAAACCCTTGAGTTTGTTGTCCCTGCCAAGGTCTTCTTGCAACAAAATAGAGAGATTCTACTGAATTTGGGTCTTCTTGAAAAATAGCTTTGAGTCCAGGAATTGAAGGACAATCCTTGATCTCATGATTCTCTGAGAAAATCATACATGTTTCTACAACTTTTGCATCCAAGGGACATTCGCTTAAAGCATGTTTCTTCCAACATTTCGGACAAAAGATGGCTAAAGCATCTGTTTCTGCTTTCTGCTTGTTTTGGATTTTAAGGGTGTCTAGTTGTTCACTAAGGCTCCCTAAGATATCAGTTTTGAATTCATCAAGCATGTTACCAATCTTTGCCCTACTTACTGATCCAGTTGCAGATTTGTTAGCCCTAATAAGAGAAGGATCCCTAGGCCCTTTTCCTGTTTTAGATTTTCCTCTTGAGAGATGGACACATAGTTCTGTTATGTCACGAAGTGGAAGTTGAGAAATGTATCCTTTCCCCATCATGTTTAAAATATCTATCGATTCATCTCTAATGACTTTTAATATGAGGGCTTTCAAGGTTTCATCATCTAAGTTGCTCATCTTTGCTCTTTTCAAGTTGTATTGAAATATTTCAAGTAAATCTTCCAAGTTTTCGTCTTCTTTTTGCATCATTTTGAATACCTCATCCTTGTGATTGGTGGGCATACAATAGTCCAAGTATCTATCCAAAATTTTTTGTTTCATATCATTCTAAGTCCTAATAGATTGAGTGGTTAATCCCATGAACCATTTCAAAGCAGCTCCCTTCAAAGTTGAAGGAAATAGTTTGAGTTTTTGAGAGTCTTCCATATAGTCATAGGTTCGGCACACGACTTCAAACTCAAACATAAATGTTTCAGGATCCTCACTTCGCAATCCATAAAAGTTAGGGAGGACAGATGGTGAGATATTTTTCATTGTTGTATGAGTTTCCTCATCAACTATAGGAAATCCAAACAAGTTATCTCCTTCCCTATTTCTTCCATTATTATCTTCACCATTGTTGTCTCCATTGTTTCCTCCTCCTCTACCTCTACCCCTAAATCCATCTATTATTTCCTCTGCCATGATAGTTTCTTTAGAGTCCTTAAAGTCCTCTGGTTCTTCTATCAAGGGAGAATGAGAGAGAGTCTCTTCCTTTTCTAAATGAGATTTAGTAGGTGGTATAGGAGAATCCTCTAATTTAGCTGTTCCTTGAATTCCAAAAATCTTAAGGCTAGGGGTAGATGGTGGTGAATCTTGTCTATGCCTTGAAGAAGATGGATTTGTAAAAATCGAACTCTTGGCTTTAGCTATAAACCTTCCCCTAGAATCTCTTGCTCTATGCATGTCATTTTTTATTTTTATTTTTTTCTTTTTAAAAGTTGGGCTAATAATTCTCTTTCTGATCTTCCAGGTCACACTAGGTGCAAGAAGAGAGCATACTTAAGAAATTACTAAACCAATAACTCTCTTTTCTGATCCTCCAGATCACACTAGGTGCAAGAGGAGAGCATACTTCAAGAAGTTATCCAGTTTTCCCTTCTTTTATTATTATTATTATTTTTTTTTAAAGAAATAGGCTACCTAGTTACACTTCCCCGGCAACGGCGCCAAAATGTTTGGTCAATTTAGTGTGTCCTAAATTGCTACATTAATTTATCAATCCGGGATTCGTAAGCTGATGAAGTGCGGCGCACTATATGTGCAAGATAACCTATTTCTTAACTTTTTGTCGTTTTTGGTTTTCTAATGTGAGATGGAAATTCTAAAATAAAAAACAAGTATGGTTATGATTGTTCAAGGAAATGATATCCTATATAATGATTTACCAACTTGAAACTTAAAAAGGAATTTAAAACATACAATGACAAAACTTGAAAGGAAATGAAAATGTGCTGCTGAAATGAAAATGTGCTGCTAGTCTAATAAATCAAACAGTGAACTATTGAGCATGAAAACCAACTATCCTTGCTGCTGTCTAAACACAAAAGAAACTATGCTGAAAGAAATCCAAAAATTGCAACAAAGTAAATCTAAATCAAATTACATCAACTTATCTTCTGATCCCTCATCATTAGTCCAACTATGATTTTCGGAGGTAACCATAAACAACTTGAGTAACCTGATATCTAACTTGCAGAAAGTAAACTAATATCAAACTACACATTCATAATTCAATCCCTCACCATCAGTCCAGCTGTGGCTTTCGGAGAATGTTGAAGATGTCATGAGCAATTTAATATTTCTAACGCAGAAAGTAAACTAATATCAGAAACTACACATTTATAATTCAATCCCTCACCATCGATCCAATTGTGGCTTTCGAATGCTTGAAGATGTCATGAGCAATTTTAATATTTCTAACTTGCGGAAAGTAAACTAATATCAAACTATGCATTCATGCCCCCAATCCCTCACCATCGATCCAGCTTGGCTTTCGGAAATAGCCCGAAAATGACATGAACAATTTGATATATCTAAATCTAACTACTGAAACAAATGTGCAAGACTGAAATAAACAAAGCAGTACTGAAATTAAACAGAAACCAAGAAAAGTAAATTAGCAGCAGAACAATATTAATTCCATGTCATTAGTCAAAAAGTTATACAAATGCCCGAGCTGCCTATTTATAACTTGAAACAAGAACACTGATCAGTTAACAATAACATAAAACATGAAAGACAGAAGTAAAATGTAAACCATGAAAGATTATAAACAGAAATGAAGCATATATACCATGAAAGATGCAATGTATAAACACATGAATGAACTATGGCACAAAGAGCTTAAAGAAATAAAACAAGAACTATACAATAATGCACAAAACCTCAGCGTGTGCAGGGGCCCTCTACACTAGCCTTGGCAACAATCTTCAAGTACGAATTACGCTTGGAAACAGAGTCTTCTTATATATTAAAATGCAGTCATAACATAAAGGTGATATTACGGCACAGTGGCAACGTAATTACATTATAGAGCTATCTAGCAGCTAATAGAGACTAATAAAAAAACTAACTCTTATGCGTATGCAAACGCGTTATTTGTAACTGAAGGTGATATAACTAATTTCCTAAAGTTTATGCTGATGGAGAACACATAAACCATTACGTCCAAAGATCTAGGATCATGGCCGCGTTGAGGAGTAAATCTATGAAGAGTGGATGTTTGAATTCGGCTTATGGAGCCATGTACAGGTGTTGATTCGTCTCCCACAGTTCAGAAACGGCCATATAAATCTCCACGTGACGAGAAACAGAGTCCTGTCACCGTGGAACTCTACGGTTGACTTCCACTTGGCCACCTTTGACCGCAGCCTCCCTAGATGAATTTGCCCGAGCCAATAGGACACGATCCATGTCCACATCATTCCTGACTTGCCCATGTGGCTCGTTTTACCTGAAGACACCTGTAACATAGAGTTTCACAAAATGGCTGCGGAAAGTTGCGGCAGCTGCGGAAAGTGGCAAGATTCCGCAGCTAAATGAGAAAAATATAAATCAAACAGCAGACACAAAAATATAGTTAAAAACCATTTTAGATGCTCTTTTGCAATTAATATACAATGATATTGACAACTTGGGAGGTTCAGGTGAATGAAAAAGGTATAGAAAGGTGTATGGAAAAGATGCAGATTTGAGACTCAACAGGTAATCCGGCCACTGATCAACCTACTACCTCGACAACAAATCCATCTAATGAATCAGTACCACTTATTGTTATTCCTGAATTGACAATTAAGCCACCGAAGGGAGTAATTCATAAATCGACATATAATCCTCGAGCAAGAGCTACACAGAATTAATAATATTTGAAGATTTGGCTCAATCCCCTTCAGCTATGTCCGCTCTTGAGGTATTACAAAATTGTCCCTCCCAGAAGCAGGCTTTATTGTTGACAATTGGTGGAATTGATCTAACTAATTCTAATCTTGTCGTCTTTAATCATACAGGCTATGTGCCGTAGCTACCAGCAGAATTGGCATTCTCCATCCAAGTAAATGTTATCAATCACCTTGTTCATCATACTATTATTGATGAGGGAGCATCTATGTGCATTATGTCTCTAAACTGTTGGAAGTCACTTGGCTCGCCACGATTATCACAATCATCAACGACGTTGAAGGCTTTTGATGGAAGAACATATAAACCTTGTGGTATTATCAATAACCTGCATGTTGAATTAGGGGAAAAATAGTGAATATTGATGTTGAGGTTGTTGACGGACCCCTTGACTATAATATTTTACTCAGAAGACCATGGGTATATGCAATGACTTCCATTGTTTCTACATATTTTAGAATGATTGCCTTTCCACATAAAGGTACAATCACAGTCATTAATCAATTATCCTTCTTTGCCTCCGCCTCGCAGGTAACTGGAAGTATTCCGTTTGTTCACTTACCCCAACTAGAAATCCAGAACATTGGTGTAGGACCCTTAAAGGATTCCACTCTTATGAGAGCCTTTGCATTACCGCCGCCCGCGACGTCGACATAAATTGCAAGTATAAAGACCTCCTACATGATCTCTTCCACTCTATCTAGCTTAAGGGAGAGTATGGGTGTTTCTGATATTTCTACGTTGGATGATGTTTGACCGCCCAACCTTATTGAGCTGGCATAGAAATCAATCTATTTGGCTTGGGTGGAAAATCCGAAATCAGCATTGTCGAGTGTTTGGGTTGATCGTTCCTTAGATTTTGGTACTCCATCTGATCCATTTTCCTAAAAATTTTTGACAGATGAAAATATTTTGGAAGCTATGATGTTAGAAGGAGAACCATGGGAAGATTATCATCATCGTTCCCATCTTCCAAATTATGAAGAAAATAATCTCAGTGAACTATATCACCCATCCATCAAAAATTTCTTTTTGAATTCTTTACCAATTAATGCAATCGATTATGAGAGAAACTTATCAAATATTGAAGAAACCATTTCTATCGATATTTCAATCAAACCTAGTGTTGTAGAAAATATTCATGTCGGTGTATCTTGTTCTCCATCAGAACTTGATTCATATCTCTCCCTTTTTCATGAATTTCATGACGTATTCGCTTGGTCTTATGAGGAAATGCCAAGCATAGATACTAGTATAGTTGAACACACTATTAATATGTATCTTGACGTCAAACCGGTGCGTCAACGGCTTCATCCTGTTCATCCGAAGAAAGCCGCTGCCATCAAAGCAGAAGTTAAAAAACTTTTGCGTGCTGGTTTCATTTACCTTGTTCTGCTAACAGAGTGGGTTTCCAATATCGTTCGTGTTATGAAAAAAAAAGGAACCATTAGAGTGTGCGTCGATTATCAGGATGTTAATCATGCTTGTCCAAAAGAAAACTATCCTACTCTCTTTATCGACCAGATTATTGATTATTGTGCTGGATGCGAAATATTCTCGTTTACGGATGGATTTTCCAGCTACAATCAAATCAATATCCGCCCAGATGACCAACATAAGACAACATTCCTCTGTCCCTGGGGCACATTCACTTATAGGAAACTTCCGTTTGGTTGAAAGAATGCTGGGGAAACATTTAAGAGAGCAATGGATTATGCTTTCAACGACATCAAGCACATTGTTCAACCATATCTAGATGATTTACCAGCGCATTCAAGAAATCAGACTCATCACTCGATGCATTTGAGAGCCATTTTCTTACGCTGTCGACACTACAAGATACACCTCAATCCACATAAATGTGTGTTTTGTGTTGGTTCTGGTCGATTGCTTGGATTCGTAGTCTCAAAAGAAGGAATTCGAATAGACCCACTGAAGGTTCAGGCCATTCTTGATTTTCCTGCATCGTCAAACTTACTTCAAATATACAAACTTCAAGGAAAGGCTAACTTCCCGAGAAGGTTCATTCCAAACTACGCCCAAATGGCTAAAGGATTTACTCGATTATTGAAAAAGGGGGATCCCTTCCATTGGGACCAATTTGCGCAAGCTTCTTTTGATGCTATCAAGAACCATCTTGTCTGAGTGTCATTAATGTATCCTCCAAATTATCAAAATGATTATTTCCTATATATCGCTGTGGCTGAAACGACCATCGCTATGGTTTTGGTCCAAGTAGAAAATGGAATTGAACATCCGATATATTATTTGAGTCGTAATCTCAATGATACGGAAGTTAAGTACTTGTACGTGGAAAATCTTACCTTGGCAGCTGTTCAAGCTGTCTAAAGATTTCGCCATTATATCCTGCTCCATAAAACAAAAATAGTTTCGAATTGCAACCCCATGACTTACATCTTATCACGTCAATTGCTGGGGGGAAAATATTCAAAATGGATTGTCATTTTGTAGGTATTTGATTTGGAATTCATCAAATCCAAGTCAAAGAAGTCTTTATTTTTGGCTGAGCTTCTCTGTGACCTTCCCTCTAATAGTACTCCTACTACGTCAAAACCATTTATTCCAGACGAGTCTCTGTTTCTGAACGGATCATTTGATCCTTGGTATGGGGATTTCATTATTTATCTCGAAACCCAAACTTTTCGACCTAATACCTCTTGCTCTGACCAGCGACGTATTCGATACCAAGCCAAATATTATCTGATCATCGGTGACACACTTTATCATCATGGTGTCGATACCATTTTAAGGAGGTGCCTCACTCATGAGGAGGCCGAAAAAGTGTTAAATGATTATCATGCTGGGGCTTGTGGTGGACGCTTATCTGGATATGCTACCGCGCAGAAGATACTCCACGCCGGTTACTTTTGGCCTGCTATTTTTCGAGATTGCATCCTCGCAGTCAAAAGTTGTCATGCATGCCAGATTTTTTATTGTAAAATCTATAAACCGCCAGCGCCAATGGATCTTGTTGTCTCTGCTGGACCATTTATGAAATGGGGTATCGATTTCATGACCTGTAACCCTCCTCGGTCTGGGGTCAATGGTTATATTATTGTTGCAATCGACTAATTTACCAAATGCGCCAAAGCGATGCCTACATTTAATAACACAAGACAAACAACTGCATTGTTTTTCTTCAACCATGTTATTTCACGATTTGGTGTCCCACAGGCTATAGTTACGGATCATGGGAAGCATTTTCACAACCATATGATGTTTGAATTGATAGCCAAGTTAAGATTATCGCATGATAATTCTACTCCTTATTATCCACAATCAAATGGACAAGTTGAGGCTATTAAAAAAATTCTTAAACGAATGTTTCAACGAATGATAGGAGTCTGTAAAAGGAACTGGCACTTGATCCTATACTCTGCCTTGTGGGCGTATCAAACCTCAGTGAGAAACACAACTGGATTTACTCCTTTTCAATTGGTGTATGGTCTGGAAGCTATCTTACCAATCCAATGCGAAATATCATCGTTAAAACTTGAGATAGACTTGTTACCTGACACCTCAGAAGAAGAAGCACATCTCCTTAACCTCATACATCTTGATGAAACACGTCGTGAAGCCCAATTGGACAATGAAGTGCATAAGAGACATATAAAGGCGCAATATGACAAAAATGTCCAGCCTCGCATCTACTCAGAGGGAGACTTGGTCCTTCTTTACGACCAAGAAGCTGATGTAATAGGTACAGGGAAATTCGAGCCATTGTGGCATGGCCCCTATATTGTCAAAAGAGTTCTTGCTAAGGGTGCCTACAAGTTAGCTGATTACGATGGGATTCCATTGACACAGCCTAGAAATGGGTTGTATTTGAAAAGTTACTATGCTTAATCATGAGCTTATTAATTTTTTGTATTATATTGTTCATATGCTATTGATTTGTATTCACTATCTTAATTTGTTTTTTAGAGTTTTCTTGACATTAGTAATCCACTTTACATTTTATGGCAGATGTTTGAATCTTCAGAACCATTTTTTGGATATGCTGATGGTGCTAGTCGTAGTATGCAGAATCTATCCTCTGCAGCGTGGGCCATTTTCGCTCCGAACGACGAGTTAGTGAGTTTTCGAGGGATTTGTATTGGTAGATAAACGAACAATATCGCTGAGTATAGCGCGTTGATCAAAATTCTCTTTGATGCCATTTCATTTGGTATTGACCGCATAATCATAAGGTTAGACTCACAACTCGTGGTATTACAACTTACTAGTGTTTATACTATTAGAAATCAAACACTTCTTAGATTGTTCCTAAGAGTTTGACTTTTGGCAAGAAATTTTGATTTTGTTCAATATCAACACATTTCTAGAAATTTGAACACTTTAACTGATTCATTAGCTAATCAAGTTTTAGACAGATATTTGTGATATAGGTAAAGAAAATATTCACAACATTGAATAGGATTGCGCATTAAACATAGGAAAAACTCTGAAAACATATAGATAGATAGTTATAGGTTTTTTACAAAAAATTTTGTGCCCAAGACACATTGGTCATATGACCTCAAAATGTATGGAAAAAGTCACAAGTAAAATAGTGGTGCTCGTGGTAACATGCTATATATCTAGCAATCCTACGAAGCAACCACATCCAACGGTTAGGAACCCCAATTGTGTGTCGCTGCAGTCGCATGGGAAGCTCTTCGATCCGAAAATCCAGAATCTCGAAGGTCAACCCATCTATGTGCTGCTGGAGCTCAGCCAGAGTCTTAGCCATATCAAGGTCCTGAAGGACTGCTCTCCCGACAGCCCTCTCTGCTGGCCCATCTGCTTTGCGCTCTAGTTCCTCTACTGGTTGAACACAACTGATATCTGCATTACATCAAAAATTTAGTTTATTCTTGGAAATAAATAAAAACACAAAAAAATTGTATAAACCTTAGAAAAATCAAATAACATGGTCAAATAATTCTTACCTATTGCACCCCACTGAGCGCCTTCTGGTAATACTAGATCTGGATCTCCTCGGAAGTCGGTGCCTGCATATGCATACCTATCGATGGCGACAATCTATCACTGGAACTAGGCAAAGAATGCAGTAGAGAACACAACGGTCGATTGGCTTGCATGTTGAACCATGATTTCTACCCATCTTTGCATTCGAGGATCTCCAAGACTAGATATATCCAATGTTACATGTTGTGGTTGCATTAGTGGAATCCGTTCCAAAGCGAAGGAGATAAGGATCGAACCATAATTGAAATTTTTCTTCCTTCCTCCATTTTTATTGAGTTGTTCCTTTATCTGAGATAAAACAACTTCAGACCAGTTGAAGACTATTGGCTCTAAGCACTCTAGCACATACTGCATATACGATCTGTTGGCTACATGGAGTGTAACGGTGCCAACAAGTTTAGCGATCGTAAAAAGGATGGTTCTCAAAGGCAAATCCTTGACATCCCGGATGTTTATTTTTCCATCTTTGCTAGGTTCTACCCCTGGATAGCAATACTGCATAACATAATCCCTCACTGTCTCTCCTCCAATGGTATACCTTGTGAGAGAAATGGGAAAACCTCTCCTCGACAAACCTGTGAGAAAATACACATCCTCAATTGTTATGGACAAAAATTGATTTTTTATGTGAAATGCCTCTATTGCCGGATCCCATGCTCAAACAAGGAACTCTAAGAGTTCTATCTGTTGCCTCATTCCTGACAATTTGAAGTACTTAAGTAGCCCGCAATCTCTTAAGGCTCTTACAATACCCAAATCATTCAAGGCAATCATATCTTGTTCTTCATGTTCTCTTTCCCTCAATGTAATCGTCATTATAATCCGATGGAAACCTGAAATATAACCATAAGATCATTAGATACCATTCATTGCAAAAAAATAGGCAAATTTTGAGCACATCATGAAAATCAAAAACTTGAACTGTTCCCAACGCACTCCCTGGGTTGAGACAGTGCGTTGCATATGAAGGTACCATTCACTATACCTGCTATGCAACGCAAGTTTCGACATTCAAGGGTGCATTGCCCTCAATTTGGGAAGAATTTACCCTAGGGACCTTAAAACCCTAAAAATTTGCAAGGAATGGGAATGAAATGAATACTGAAAGGAAGAGGAGGTTCATGCTACTAACCTGGATCAAACAGCGATGAAATCTGTCCACGGAAATGACCGCAATAAACGGCCGAAGTTCGGGGGCAAAATCAGGTTTAGAGATCCAAAAAGCAAATGGTAACTATGGAATGGTAAAAATGAATAGTGAAACTAATTTATATAGTCATTTAATTGTTTGCAACTTAAATTTATTGCTATGACTATAGTTTTATTATGTTTTTATCCTGAAACATGTATTTTTAATCCATTTGATGTTGTTCTGAACAGGAAATACAACTGATGAACAGATTTGTCATGCAGATTTATTTTAAAGAAAGACTTGAACACAAAGCATACTTTTTCTCCTTATTTTTCTAGCTTTGTTAAAAAATAAAAAGGATAAGCGCACTTTTATCTCTTTTTCGAGCTTCGATAAGAGTGAAAAAGGAACCCTTGGAGTCTTCTTTCAGCTCTTTTCAGACTCCGATAATGTGAAAATATTGCCGAGCTCTTGTCATTTCGAGCTCGTTAAAGTAAATGAATTGATATCTACTTAGTATAAGTTTAACCCTTTTTCGGAATGAGATGGATTATTTACAAAAAAGGAATGCCTTGGTTAAACATGACCAAAGAGGTTCTTTCAGATATTATTTTACACTTTTTCGGATCTAAGAGACAAATTTACAAAGAAGTACTTTTGGAGTTCTCTTTCGTCCTGTTTTTCAGACTCCCTAAATATGAAAAAGAGCTGGGCTATCATTTTCATTAAGCTCGTTAAAACATAAAATAGCAACTGGCTTGTCGATCATGGCAAGAATTGAGTTTATTTCATCACTAGACTCGTTAAATTATTAAATAGCGATACTTTATTCACCCGAAGGGTTGAATTATAGATCAAGCAAATGTTATCCTCCTCAAGCTTGTCAAAAAATAAAGAGGTACTGGTCGACAAATGACCAGGGAAAATTTGGGAAAAGTAAGCGAAGTTTCTTTTTGGTAGCAAGTCGCTCTTGAACATGACATTTCTTTCACTCCATGTCCATGACTGTTTGGGTTGGGTAATCATCTTGACGGTTCATTCAAACCTATGGTTCATCATACCTTCACTTTGGTTTTGGGTCAATGCTGCCAACTAATCACAGTGTCACTGATATGTTCAAGAGAAGTCATCCAGTGATTAAAAACTCATCCTTCTGCAATACTCGTAAACCTTCATTTTCATGATCGTCATCCTTGAAAATTGCTATATCAAGTCATAACCTTGTCTCCGAAATCAGTAACTCCAGTTTTGCAATAAGGTGACTTCCTATCGACAACAATTCAATATCCAGGAAGTTCACTTAGAAACATCAGATTCCAGTACCATGAGGCTTTTTACAGAATCGACAAGATCCTTGCTTCCGGACTTTTGAATGAAATATTTTTTTTGGCATTCGACATCAAATCATCTATTCATGCCTTACGAAATGTACTGCAGTACCTTAAGGGCCATTGACATTAATGGTGTTTCTCTCGCGTTTGTTAAAAACTCACATTATTGGCTGGTAATCAAACGATGTCTTTCCATGTTCGACTACAAATCATATATTCGCATGGCTAGACTTGTAACTGAATGATTGAGTGAATGAGATAGAAGACCCCGGATCTAGTTTCAGCCATTCGAGCTGCGATTTCAGGATTGTTGTACACATCATCTGTACGGTGACCTTACATACAGATTGTCATCCAAACATGGGCCTATATCTATAGGCATGTCTGCTTCTGGGCAACATTCCAATGTAGACGACTTTCTGAATTATGTACATGTTATTAGATTGTTTATGTGCTGACTATGGGAATGCCTATCCTCATAAATTATGATCAAAAGAGGATATATCATGATGTAATTTATTGTAAGATTGATGCAGGTGACCACTCCGCTTCATTTCCAAGCTCATCACAGTGTAAAGCATCTCAATCAAATGTTCTTATTATTTGGATGTCATGCTTTAGGGGGCAATTGTTATAGGTCAATTTGGGCACCATTCCCAATGACATGGTTCACTGGGCATCATCTCTAGGACCAATTATCAAGGGTCTATCATTCCCTATCATTTCAATTGCTATATGCCCTAAGACAAGAAACAAGACAAATCAAACAATACTTTCATCAATCAAATGTTTCCATGGTTTTAAGCTTATTGAATAACATATGAGAGCTCACCAACGCAGGCTTTAAGGGGCCTAAATGCGTTGCATATGTAGGTAGCCCCATGCAAGGCTGCTCTGCAAAGCACTTCCCGACATTCACAGGTGTGTTGGTCACATTGGGAGCGAAATTCTCATTGTTCCGGAATCTCCACTTGGCTAGTGCCTTCTAGAAAATTCACATGTGTCAAGCTTCAGATCCAAGTGTCCATTTGACATATACATGACTGGAAACATGTCTTGCCTATTTTTGGAAAGTTATTGATTGCAAAACAACCTACACTTCATCTATACATTGAGCACAGATCTAAGTGCTTGGGGAGGAAGAATTTGAGTAGAGAAATGATGGAGAATTTTCAATTGAGAGCTTGATTTGTGAAGATGCTGCTGGAGAGATTTATACTGTGATGAGGCTTTGGATTGTTGCTGGAAGGGTCACTTCAAATCAATCATTTGGTTGTAACCTCTCCTTCTATCATCAATAAAGAATACTACTTATTTTTCCCTACGTGCATCTGTATTGGCTTTGATTTTCCATGCTGCAAGATCTTAGTTGATGTATATGGTTTATGCTTTACTGATTTAGCTAACTAGATTGAATAGATATCTATATTATTGCATCTTCTGCTGTTTCAGTGTTCTTTCTTGCAGGAAACATTTAGCTCACAAACCGCTTGAATTTGAAGCTGCAGTGGAAGTGACAAAAGGAACCATTTGGAAGTGACTAAACAAGTAAGACTCCAATAATCTCTGTGTATCTGTTCTGAGTTAGGAGAAATAGTCGTATAGTCTTTCACTTGTTGTTCTAGACTAGCACCTGTCTAGGGAAGCGTAATTTATCTATAGATTACAATTCTGGCCCAACAGTTTGACAGTGGGTCACAAGAAAACTTAATCTCTAAAGAATTGGTCAAGAAAATTAATCTTGAGACCATTCCACATCCAAAACCATATCCACTTGGTTGGATTTGTAAGGATGCAAATTTACAGGTTTCAAAGAAGTGCATATTGTGGTTTTCAATAACTGCACATTTTGTTGACACAGTTGATTTAGATGTGGTTCCGCTTGATATTACAGGTATTGTGTTGGGAAATCCTTACTTGTATGACAGAAAAGCGATCTTCCATCGCCATGAGAACAAATACCATTTATTCAAAGATGGCAAGGAGTACATTGTTAGAGCACATCGCAAGAAGATAAACATTACTATGATAAATGCTAGACTAGTAAAGAGGCTGTTGAATTCAAGTAAGAATTTTGTTCTTCTAATGATTAAGCCTAAAGATGATGTTAATCATGAATCATTTGAGTATTGTGATCCTAAGTTGAAATCAGATTTATATGATGTAGTTGATGCACATCATGAGATGTTTTAGGAGCCAACATGATTGCATGCAAAAAGGGAGATTCAACATGAGATTTAGTTGCAACAAGATTTTCCTCTTCCAAACATCGGCATGTATCACATTTCGATAATGGAGAATGCATAAATTAAGAGGAAAATCAAGGACATGTTGGAAAAGGGACTCATAAGGCCAAGCACTTCGCCATGCGGTTCACCCATGTCTTGATTTGGAAGAAAGATGGGACTTGGCGCATGTGTGTAGACTTTAGATCTTTGAACAAGATAACGATAAATAATCAATACCCACTCCCAAGGATAGATGATTTTCTTGATCAACTGAAAGAAGCAAATTTTTTCACTAAGTTAGATTTACAAAGTGGATATCATCAAGTAAGAATTGCAGAAAGTGATATATGGAAGATTGCATTCAAAACCAAACAAGGACTCTTTGAGTGGTTGGTTATGCCATTTGGTTTGTGTAATGCACCGACAAATTTCATGCATGTTATGGATAATGTTTTTCATCCATTTCTTGATGAATTTGTGATTGTGTATTTAGATGATATATTGATTTTCAGCAAAACAAGGGAAGAACATGTCTTGCATGTAAATAGGGTGCTTGATGTTTTGAAAAAAGAAAAATTGTTTCTTACGATGTCAAAGTGTGAGTTCAGAAAGAATTATTTGGTTTATTTAGGACACATTGTAGGAGGAGGCGAGTTTAGAATTGATCCTTCTAAACTGGAAGCCATTGTGAATTGGCCCACTCCTAAAACAGTAACTGAGGTAAGAAGTTTCTTAGGCGCAACTCAGTATTGGAGAAAGTTTATTGCTAACTTTTTTTCCATAGTAACTCCTATGCATGCAGTGACAAGTGTGAAGAAAGGCTTCCAATGGGGAGGCAAAAAACAAAAATCTTTTGAAGCTTTAAAAGACAAGATTAGTTTAGCTCCAGTCCTTGCATTACCGAATTTGAGACAACCATTCGAGATACAAACTGATGCTAGTGATTATGCCATGGGCGCAGTACTTTTGCAACATGGTAAGCCTATCTCTTTTCATTCTGAAACATTCAATGGTGTTGTAACTAATTATCCTACATATGAAAAAGAGATGTATGCATTGGTAAAAAATGTCAAGAAGTGTAAACACTACTTGATGGGTAAAGAGACGATTATACATACCAATCACCAAGCATTACAGTGCTGATGTAAACAAAATTGTGACAAGAGTAAATTCAATTGGATGGTTTCTTCAGCAGTTTAGCAGTTTATAAAAATTCTGAAAGTATTTTTCAATAAAGTTCTTGATATTATTTCACTTCCATGAGTATGGTGGCTTCTACTTTTACTTAAAAATGAATTATTTGTACATGAGAGTTACATAGAAAAAATATGCTATTGTGTTACATGAGAATGCGGAAAGTATTTAAAAATATATAAGGTGGAAAATCAGAGTTGATAAAGTCATAAATGCTTTTGCGCGCATAATACATTGTGAAACTAGCTCCAAAAATAGAAGAAAGGAGATATCAACGCCTTAGAAATGACCCACTTCTAGGGGGAAACCTCCAATACATTACATAAATGAACGATTCTTGGATGATACAATTTACAAAACCTCCTTTCTATATATAGGAGTCCATGGGGCCATAATGTAATCCTAGTGGGCCACAATGTAATCCTAGGTGACCTAACAATAATAATTTAAGGGCACAATAATAACAAAATGGGGGTTACAAGGGTACAATAATAACAATAAGGGGTTTACACTAACAATAATAAGGGACTATACTAGTGATATAGGGACCTAACATGCCCCTCTCCTTCAAAAAAGTGTTGTCCTCAACACTTGAGTAGCTCTGGGTGCTTTTGTATAAAATGTAGCTCTGATACCAAATGTTGTGAAACCAGCTCCAAAAACAGAAGAAAAGAGATATCAATGCCTTAGAAATAAGCCACATTGAGGGGGAAACCTCCAATACATTACATAAATGAACAATTCTTGGATGATTCAAATTGAAAAACCTCATTTCTATATATAGGAGTCCATGGGGCCACAATGTAATCCTAGTGGGGCCATAATGTAATCCTAGCCGACCTAACAATAATAATTTAAGGGCACAATAACAACAATATGGGGGTTACAGGGGTACAATAATAACAATAATGGGGTTACACTAACAAAAATAAGGGACTATACTAGTAATATAGGGACCTAACATAATCCTTCGTGAAGAGCACATTTGCGTGCCTTATGACCCGAAATGCACGCAATCCTGGGAGTGGCGAAAGACTTTACTCAGTGTCCCACCGTGATCGCCATTACGTTGGTGTCCTGTGTTTTGATAGTTTGGAAAATAAAAAGACCAGGCAACATTAGAACCAATATTTAGAGTTACAGGATCTAGTCCTCCCGCTCTCAGAGAGGGATCTCTCAAATTATTTGTTTTTTGCAAAGGTTTATCTTGTGTGCTTTGAGTATTGGTTTTAGACTAGCTAATAAGTGCAGATGCTTGTTTGTTTGTTTGGTTGAATTGATATAGCAGAACATAAAATGTCTAGGAAAGATAGATAGAAAGGGGAAATGTCAGCTTCATTGGGCAATGGAGTCAAAAAGTGGTTACAACAAACTTGTCAATGGATATGGGATATCAAAGGGAAAATCTAACTTGGCCGCAGGATCCTTTGGTTTTGGAATGAGATGGAAATCAATGATTTGGAAAGAGAAGTTTAATTCTCAACAAAGGGAATCTGAAAGCACAACTTGAACAATAAAGAGCTATTTGATAGATAGGGCTAACCATGAATTCTACAAATCACACCTTAAGCAAATAATGACTTCAAAACAACTTTTAAAATGAAATCTAAGATTCAGGGAGCACCCTGTTTACTCAAATTTTTTATTTCAAATGACTTAGAAAACATAAAAGATTCACTGATAATTACGGTCATAAAAGAAAAAACACCTAAATACATCTATGATCACAACTATAAAGACCTTTAAGCCAATTGTTCAAACAAGGACAAGGGGCATGATCGGAACAGACCTCCTTGGCTCACTGTAAACAAAGATACTTCAAAGGGAGACTTCACTAACAGCCTTTAAGTGGCAGCAGATAAGCAGGGAGAACCATAAATCATGCTGAAACCAACTATTCGGACTATTAAGGAAATAAACAAGCATGAGGACTAAAGAGAGAGATTAAAGACTCTAAAATACCTTAGAAGAAGAAAACATAAAACAATGAAGGATGACCAGGTCTAAGGTGCTTCCAAGAGTAATTTCTTAGCCTAAAACTTTCATCCTACTGTAGTAAGAATTTATGGAACAAATTGAAAACGAGGGAAAAAATTTAAACAATTCAGAATACTTCACCAATAGCCAAGCTCATGGATCCAATGATAGAGCCTTCTCAAGAACAAGCATGCAACAACATCATCAGGGCTTCCAAGACTTCAATTTCTTCTTCAACTTCAACAAACTATGTATTATTTCAGAGAGTTTTAGTATTACAACTAGTGATCAAACAACCAACGTTTACAATGTATTCCTCAAAAAGTTTTTATAGAGGGATGAGGAGGTCGAAAGAGAGAAAATATATTCTAAGTTAAATTAATACAGTTAATGCTTCTCGGCCTTTGAGGGGCTCAAGGGAGAAGTTTACAGATATTTTCCTGTATTAATTGGTTTGCATTAAGTATTTAAGCTTGCTGGAAGCTTATGTTGACTTTAAGGCTCTGTGTCATTTCTGTAATAACTCAAATGATATTTTTGTAATTAATCCTTTGGGCTGAATTAACTGTTTAGCTGTATTGGGCAAATATCTTCTGTTTTGGTTATTACTTGGCCTTTGTCGAATGATGTGAGGCCACAGGTGGAAATCTGGTAGCTGAAAGGAATCAATTTGCCCCTTATGTGGAAGTGGAGGCATCCTCTGTCTAATAAATGTTTATGATTTTCTTTAATTGTGTTTTAATCTAGTGGATTAGGCTTTTGATTTCGATCTTAGCCGTAATCCATCCAAACTGTAGAATCAATATTCAATTCTACATTTTCTGCTGTGGTCAGTCTTCAACACTGATACTCTTCGTTTAAGTTAATTCTCTGTGTCTTGTTGATGTGCAGGTATGTACAAGGTCCATATGGCATCAATGCCCATGAAGCATCAATGAAACGTGAAATTGAACCCTGTATATGGCTTTCCTTTTGACGAACGGAAGTCTGGAGGATCGTCATCCTCGACTTTCATTTTCTTTTAAAACATTTGAAAAACTTTTAAAACCTGCACAATACAAAAATAATTAAGAAATCCTACATATTTGGTAAAAACTGCTTTGGAAGTTTCGGGTAGGAGCATGGCCGTTGGATGGAAACATCCAACGATGGAGATTTGCTACAGAGGTAAAAGGAAGGTGATTTGGAAGAAGCGGTGGTGGGAATTAAGTCAGATCCATCGATCTTTGCGAAGATTGACGGTTAGGAGCGACCAGGTTAATATAATGGAAAAGGGTCGCTTTATGTGAAAACAGAAGGAATACAAAGTAAATGAGGAAATTTCCTTTAGGCAGAGAAAATCTATTAAGAATTGAAATTGGGGTTTTGGACATAACCTGGGCCGTTGGATGAGATCGGCCTGGGCGATCAACGATGGAGATCACTCATCAAAATCCTTTGGCGAAGGCGGAAGGCGATAGCGTGAGGCCAGATTAAATCTGAGTCGTTGATCTGCAAAGATCAACGACGGAAACATGCATGATATAATATAATAGAAAATGAGGAAAATGGTTTCGGGAGGTAAAACCATAGGTTTCGCGCGGAGGAAAAGTGGGTAGGCGGTATTTCCTTATCGAACGCGATATGCGTCCCCGCCCGACACGTGGCATTTTAAAACAACTTATATCACGTAAATTTTGGAGATTAACTTTCGCGCTTAAAGTTACGCGACATAGAACGTGGGCCGTTAGATCTAGGACCTCAAATCTAACGGTGGGGAAGCGAGCGCGATATTGGATAGATGCGCAGGTGGAAGAGGGAAGGGCGATTTCAATCCGAGCCGTTGGATCTAAGATGGACGACCAAGATCAAATTTTGAAGAAGGCAGGATCCACAGGAGGCAGGCCTATTGGGTTTAATATGAACCGTTAGATGGAACAAATCAACGGCTGGGATGTGATCTGTGTATAAACGAAATTATACAAAGGCAGAGAATGGGTTAATTAGGGCCATTGATCTGCAGAGATCAACGGCTGTGATTGGCCGAAAAAAATTACACAGTGAGGTATAAATGATTTCAACCAAAGTCGGGAAATGCAACCTGGACCATCCGATCTGGACACGTGGATGGCCTAGATGTAATCAGGGCTATCGGCATCGACGGGGCAAAGAACATGGAGGCACTGAAGCGATTGATTGTGGGCCGTCGATCTGCAGATCAGATTGACAACAGAGAATGGATCGGGGATGCCAATCGGGGGGAGGTAAATACAACATGAAATGCGCCCAATGAAAAATGCCGATGCGATTTTGCGCAGACCATCGGATTGGCCCAATGATCAATGGCAGAGAAAAGCTCTGACTGTTGAACGAATGGGGACCATTATATTATATGAAAACCCAAAATTAATGAAAATACAAAGGTTTTTATGGCTTGGAACCCGTCTGCGAGGCCATTGGTTTATATGAAATGTGATAGGACCAGGGCTTATATGTATACGGGCCAATCACATCGGAACTTTGGATCGGGCTTTTTAATCTACCCATTTAAAATCTCTGATGCGATTAGCGCTTTGAGACTTTAACTCTTGGTCCTGGGCATGAGTTTATATGGAGTAAAGCAGAGTTTTATACAATGGTGCTCAATCGCATCGTAACAATGATGCGGGGCTTTTTCAATCTACCCATTTTCATTAAAAAACATTGTTCTGGCGGGTTAGACCAAAACTTAGGAAAAGTGGGTTTTTGAATTAACAAAGGGAAATATGCATCGGAGATGGTTTATTACAATGTTTAAGCACCGGATGCGGGCTCTGTGGTTATATGGAACAACAATAAGATCGGGGTTTATAAGACAAAGGGCTTTATTGCATCGGAGGCTTTACCATAAGAAATGGACTTGCGCGCTCCAATTTCTCCGATGCGATAAGCGCCTGTTACACTGAAAACTGTCACCTTGACATTCTGCTGACTGTATGAGCTCATTATTACTCATACTTCCTCCTTTTGCAAGTCCAATATACCATCTCCTCATATCAAGCTTCAAAATCAGAAGAAAATCCCTAAAATCCCCTAAGAATTGGTATCGCACTTTCTCTATGCATTCCCTGCGGTCCCGCACCTAAATCTCAGCCTGCCTGCGGAACCATACCGCATGTTCTTTGTGTAATGGGTGCGGACCTCTGTAAAACATAAAAAGGCGAGAAAATGAAGATAAAAAGTGAATTCCAAGTGAATTCTAGAAGATTCTAGATGGGAATTTTCGGGAATGGATACACTTTGAAGAGGTTCATGCATCCCTCACTTGATGGAGCTAACCCCTTGATGTAAGGAGCTTATCCCTTTGAAGGAGGATTCTATCCCTTCATATTTGGAACTAGAAACCTCCTCTCTTCCACTATAAAAAGAGGCCTTGGGTAGCCTCAAAGGGAGTTGAAGCTTATGAGATTTGAAGTTAAATGCTGTTGAGATTTAGACTTAGTTAACTAAGACTTTCTGTGAGGTTAAATCACTCATCTCCATTTGTCTTAGTTCAAAGAGTGCAATGCTTGTCAAAGTAGAAGAGATTCCTGCTTCGGACCCCGGGAGGACCTGCACAACATCAAGGCACAGGTTGTAAAGGTTTTCTATCTTTGAAGTTAATACAAATATACTAATTTCTCTCATTAAACTGTCTATTCATGGTTTATTTCATAAATTCCTTGATCATTATGATAAGTATGATTTGTAATAATGTCTATACAGGTGTTGCTTAATCTTTTTGCTTGTTTGTGACTGCAGATTCACGAGGAACGTTCTTTCAGTGCACGGGAAGGACTTCAACAAAATCAAGCAAGCGTTGGACATAAGGTAGGCCTCACACCTATATAGTGTTTTTATAAATCTTATATGCTTAGAGAGAGATTAGTATAATTGGCTGTTTGTTGCTAGTTACCTTTTGTACTAGAGAGATCGGTCTTGTCCGCAAGACGGATTAATCTACACAACAGCGCCTAATGGGATAAGCGCTTCGTCCCAACACCAAGGCATATCGTGGGGAAGTGGTTTGGGACTTAGCCCAAGGGGGCTTAAGCCTGCAGCTTAAAAAACTTATTTTTTATGAATTTTTTCACAGTTTTTTATGGATTTGGGGGTTTCGATAAAGTCTAAAAATGAGTTTTAGACTTTGTAAAAGGGATTTTCATGAAGAGAAGAAGGGAAATCAATAAAAACAGAGGAATTTTGTGGGGAGAAAAAGGGAATAAAATGAAGGTTAGTTTTGAGTGAAGGAGGGGAAAAATGGGATTTTGCAGCAGTCCTTTGTCTATGAAAATAGCAGGTTTTCAGAATTTAAAGGGAAACAATAGTGACGATTAACCAAAGGATAGAAAATCTTCATAAGACTTTGAGCATCAACAATTTTGGCAATAAAATTGTTTCTTGAAGGTTTTCCTAAATTATTTAGCCACCACTTGATATGACAAAAGTTTATAGGTGGCTAACAGTGGCTCCACTTGGGGATGATGCCTTCTTGAAAGCATCAAGAATTTCAGACTTGCATTCTCTGGAGGTTGATCAGTACCTTATCCATTGGGTTGCCTTTTATTCATTTGGATGGTCTTCTTTTGCTCTGAAAAAATATTAGCAGCCATGAAAAATAATGGATTTTCATCAACACAAGCTTTCTACCTACCCAATCCTACTGATCTAACATTTTTTCTTCTTTAAAGTGCACTTGAATTGGAAAACTCTCTTACAACATTTTATTCTTTTGAAAGCATAAAATATAATCTATTTCTACCTCTTATTTCTCCATGAACTTAGATTAAACAGTTGAGTTCATATATTTCTCTACCTAATCTACTATTTGGGTAGGATTAAACAGTCTAACAGATCCTTTATTCACTAATTTCTAAAACAAAAATTTAAAGCATACAAGTCAGGATTGAACAATCTAACTTGTTGCTGATCTATGGCATAAAACAACAAGATACACATAGATATTATTTTACAAAAAATTAAATCAAAATGGAAGGCTTAAGGTCTGAAAGTTCAAGCACTTCCTTCATCTTTTTTCAGCTCTGTTTTTATTTCTGTTTGAGCTGTTCTTTTCTTGTTCTCTAGTTCAGATTTTGAGCTGATTAGAACCAGTTTTTACCTCTGTTTTTGACTCGGAATTTGAAATAGATTGGAGTCATTCTTCTCTTCGAGAAATAAGGTTCGGATTTTGAGCATGTTTGAACCTTTAATTTCTAACCTAATCTACCTAATGATAAACCAAGATTAAGCTGTTTGGCAAATCGAATTCACTAACCTATCAACAGTCAATTTAAAACTAATTAGCCATGATTAGGCTGTATAGCTAACTAGAAGTGTGTTTCAGTAGTGGCATTTGAGCTTGCACACTTTTAGATTTTACTTCTCTTTTTGGTATGGGGCTGTACCTTTATTGTTTTTACAATATGCCCTCTTTTCTTTCTTTTACTGTTTTTGTATTTTTATTTTTCTAACTTTGAATGCAACGTTCAGATTATGATATTTACAATGAAAAAATAAAATTCTTTGAAACTCATGATTCCTGGTAGAAGTAATGCTTTAGCATCATGCTATTGACAGGACCTCAATACATATCTTCTCCATTCAATTCCTTTAAGAAAAATGCATTGTGACCCCTCTCAGCGTGAACAATATAGGGGCCTTTCCACAAGTTCTCAAACTTTCCATGTTTTCCCTTCTCTTCTTGAATCCCACTTAAGAAAAAAATTTCCAACCTGGAAATTGTTTGCCTTATTCCTCTTATCAAACAATTTCTTTACACTTTCTTGGACTAACTGTGTCCTTTCATAGAATTCTTCTCTGGTCTGCTATAAATGGATGGTTTGGTTGATTCTCCTCTGCATATCATTCTCTTCGACCTACACTTATTGAAGGAGTTTCATGACTGGAACTCCTAATGAGGTGGGGAACACTGCGTCCATGCCATAGACCAGCTGATAGGGGGACATATTTATTGACTTCTTTGTAGTTAACCTATCAGCCCATAAGGCATAAACCATCTTACTGTGCCATGATTTTTGATTATGTTCCAACATCTTTCTGATGATATTGATGAGGCTCTTGTTGGAAGATTCAGCTAATCCATTTCCTTGGGGATAGTAGGTAGTAGAATGGCCCAAGGTTATGTGGTATTTGTAACATAAATCAACCATCTTCTTAGATTTAAAAGCATCAGCATTATCTGTTATGATTTTTCTGGGACAACCAAATCTGGATAGGATATTTGTTTCAAGGAACTTGATAATGACAGAGTCATTAGCATTTCTAGAGGGTATAGCTTCTATCCACTTGGTAAAGAAGTCAGTGGCTGTGAGGATCCACTTATGTTGAGCTGAGGAAGATGGGTGAATTTCCCCAATGAAGTCTAAACAGATAAAATATGCACAAAATTGAAAAGAAGGAGTTGTAGCTCACAGGTGAGTACTGCACTTGGAGACTACACTCAAAACTGAGAGATCACTCTCCGCTCACTCTACATTCAAGAATGAGAAATTACATCATTAAGTACATTACTAGAAATTAGGAAGTTGCAACCAAACCCCTAAACTCTAGGAACAAATCCTAAACTAAGGAGATACGTTACAACTTGTGTAACCTTTTCTCCATTAATACAAAATAATATAATTATTTTCAACTCCCCCCCTTAATGGAGAAAGGATTGTCCTGAACTCCTAGCATCCTTCTAAACAATTCAAAATTCACACGTGCAAGAGGCTTTGTAAAAATATCAGCCACATTGTCACAAGTTTTACAATATTCAACAATAATTTCTTTTGACTGTAGTTTCTCTCTTACAAAATGGAACTGAGTGTCTATATGTTTGGTGTTTTTATGAAACACTGGATTGTATGCTAATTTAATAGTGCTCTGGTTGTCGCTTTTGATGGAAGTAGAGTTCTTCTGTTCTTCTCTTGCATCATTGAGAAACCTTCTCAACCAAATCGCTTCACACGTCGCTGCACACAATGCTTGGTACCCAGCTTCACATGAAGACAGTGCTACAATACTTTGCTTTTTGCTGCTCCATGCTATGACCTTGGATCCTATGCTGCATACGTAACCTGTGATAGACCTTCGATCATCCAGGTTACCTGCCCAGTCTGAAACTGAAAAACTTGCTAGAATAACATCACATGTGTCAGTGTATAAAATGCCATAATTAACAGTACCACAAAGATACCTCAATACGCTTTTTGCTGCTACCCAGTGACTTTCAAGCGGTTTTGACATGAATTGGCTCAACACACTAACAGAGTATGCCAAGTCTAGTCTGGTTGTTGTGAGATATATCAAACTCCCAACCAACTGTCTATACACCGTGGCATTCACCTCCTTAGTGCCATCGTTCGGCCCATAATCGCGCCAACGCTCCAAAAAACCAGATTGGCGCGGAAGCGCATGGAAAAATCGCGCCAAGTATTTTGCCTCGCATCGATTTCATCTCGGCACAGATTTTTTGCTCGGGAAGGTGCCACCTCACCTTCAAGGAGATCCGCGGGAAGCCTCACCTTCGTTGGACGATTTGCGGGAGTTGCAGATCGGAGAAGTTGTGGATCTATTTGGGAGAGGCAGATCGGATCAGTTTTGATCAGATCAGTACAGAGCCTGATTTCCCCTGTTTTCTTTCTAACAGAAACTAAGTTTGATACCCATTCTGAATATCTAATTGGTACTATGATCCCAACATCATGCATTTTTTCAATTTCTGCCTTTACTAAAGGTAGTAAAATAGGGTTTATTCTCCTAAGCTTTTGTTTGAAAGGCTTTTGATTTTCTTTCAGAGGGATTTTGTGCTGAATGATGCTGGTATCATACGATTTCAGGTCTTTGTACCCCCAAGAAAAAACATCTTTAAATTATTTGAACAACTCTATGTATTTCAATTTTATGTGAGCTAGGAGAGTGCTAGACAGTTTAATCATCTTGGGTTCTGCTAGGCTTCCTATGTTATGCTCTTCTACATTTTTTTCCACAGGCTCCATTCTCGGTTCTTTGGCTACATCGTTAAAATAAAAAAGGTGTTCTAAAGGTGTGAGACCTCTTGGAATTTTATCATTCTTGCATTGTAAAACTTCCAAGTCTTCTTGGTCTGCGTTGTCAATTAACTCTGCTTCAAAAGGATTCTCATAATGATTTATATCGGCAGAATATGTCATTTCAACTTCTGGGATTTTTTCAATATACAAACAGTTTTCTTTATGGCTGGTTTCTGATATTGGTATGTCGAAATCATTTTCTGATTTTAAGAAATCATCTATGTGTTTATCAGAATCAAACACTTGCCAGTGATCTTCGTTATCGGGCACTGTAGACCTGTGTTTTACCTTTACGCTAAGTTTTTCATTTATCTCAGGTATTTGGCAATTGCTGGCATTGAAAGAGAGTTCATTTGTTAGATGATTTAGTGCTCTAGGAATGAAAATAAGTTCATACTTTTCAAAGGCTTTCAATAAATCAAGGGTAGCGTTCCAATATTCCCTAAGCCTTGGATTTCTAGCTGAGTATTCTCCTTTGATTTGTCTTATGATAAGTTAATAATCTCCTAAGATTGATATCTTTTGGGATTCTAATTTTTTAAGCAATTGTAAGCCTAGAAGAAGTGCTTCATACTCAGCGATATTGTTAGTGCATGGGAAATATAATTTATATGAAAAACTCTGATTCATGTTTTGAATCCAAAAATCTGCCCCTGCACTTGTTTTGTTACAGGATCCATCAAAGTTTATTGTCCAAAGTATATTTTCCTCATTTTCATTTTCTTGTTGCTGTTGATTGCCAATTTTTTGTATCTGATTTGGGGGAAGTTTTGATTGTTCTAGTAAACTGGTTGGGTCTATGTTTTCTTTTTCTTGTTGAGTAAGTTCATCTTCGTTGTACAAGATAAAGGAGTCTAAACTTGATTGAATAGAATATATTGGAGAGTTGTTTGGTTTATCTATGTTGCTCACCATGTACTTCATGTGAGATTCCCTGTATAGTCTTCTGTTTTGGTTAAAAACAGGGATGGTGGCATAAGACATGTCCATTTGAAGGCTTCCTTAAAGTTTGGCTCCCCATGATCTTGATAAGAGCATGCCATACTTAGGGGGAATGTCAGCTACAACTATTCCCATTACTAGACTCTTAGCAGGGATCTGAGCTAAGTTAACACACAAATCTTTGATTAGACTCAAACATTTGACTTTGCTTGAGTCAAAGGAATACAAATCTTTGTATGGTTTAGTAATTTCTAAGCCTAAGATTTCCATTACTACCTTGGGCATTAGATTGTGTGAAGCTCCAGAATCTAACATGGAATTGTGTAAAATTTTCTCATGTACGTTCAAAATAACATAGAAGGGAGGGACAACCCCTTCTTGGTATTTTCCTTCAACTTCTGGACCAAACAACAACTCAGGTTTGTCATCTGTCAAGTTTAAGGTGTCAGTATCACTTCCTAGGTTCAAAGCTTTTAAAAATTGGTTTTTGTACACTTCTTGGGTTACTAGTTCAGGTAGGGGGATGGTAATTTTTATCTTGGAAATCCCTCCCTCAAGGATGAAAGGAACAATTGATTTATTCATATTTACATCTGTTTTTTCAATTGAATTATTTTCAGCAGTTTTGATTTGATGAACTTTGTTCGGAATGGTAATTGGGATAGTTTTGTTAGGACCACTAGCTGAGGTGCTAGGGGTACTCTGTTAGCAGGTAAACTGCTTCAGCTTCTTCTTCCGTTGGCTGCAATGCTGCCTTTATTCCTGGTAGAGATGGACATTGTTTTGTTTCATGATCTTTCTCACAAAGGGTGAAGATTGGTATTTTGTCCAATGGGCACTCCCTTAGTGGATGTTTGTCTTTGCACTTCGGGCAAAAGACAGCCAGATTTGCTTCTGCTTCAGCCTGCTTCTTCTTAACCTGCAAAGTGTCAATTTGTGAAGCAAAAGAACTTAACATCTCAGTTTTAAATTATTCAAGTAAATTACCTATTTCAGCTCTTGTTGCTCCCCCACTGGCTGATTTCTACACTCTTGAATAGGTGGGATCTCTATTACTTACTCTGTTCCTTGCAGCTCCCCTTGAACACCTCTTACAAAGTTCAACAATCTCATCATATGATTCTTTAGATATATCTCCCTTGCCAAGCATATTTAACATGTCTAAACAATCATCTCTTAAACCTCTAAGTAATATTGTTTTGCGAATTTCCTTACTTATATTCGGATGATCAGATCTCTATATATTGTACTGTAGCCTTTCTACATAGTCCTCCAGATTCTCGTCTGGCTTTTGTGCCATATTGAATAGTTCATCCTTCTTTTCTCTCGTCCGATAGTAGTCTTGATATTTAAGAAGAAATTTCTGTTTCATATGCTCCCATGTTGTGATTACCTGACTCCCAAGGCTCATGAACCATCTTAAAGCATTTCCTTTTAATGTTGCTGGAAATAGTTTCAAATTTTGAGCATTAGTAACATAATCATAACTTCTGCATAATATATCAAATTCAAAAAGAAATTCATCCGGATCTTCAGAGGATAAACCATGGAAGTTAGTTAAAGCTGACAATGGAATTTTTTTCATAGGAGTTGTTCCTCTAGGGAGATCACTGATAGGAAATCCCAAGGTAGAGAGAGAATTTTCATCCTTTCCTTCTCCTTCAGGATCTACATGTCCGCCACCAAAGAAGTCTTCATTGTTTCCTTCCATTGTCTGTTCTCCTACTGCACTTGCTCGATCGTCAAGATCTTCTACTGGCTCCTCAATGTTTTCCACTGGTCGTCCAATACTCTCTATTATTTCCTCAACGTGCTCTGCTGATTTGCTAGCACTTTCTTCTGACTCTCCAACACTGATTGCTAGTTCTTTAATCACTGGCTCCTCTATGTTTTCAGGACCCACAACTTCCTCTGTTTTGAAATCTGATTGAGAGGAGTGCTGAATTTTTGTCTTCGAGAACTTAATCTCTGTGATGATTCAACCTTTGATACAATCTCGTAAATGAAAGTCTTTCTTTCTCCCCTTCCTTTGCCTTTGCCACCTGTGGGGTTAGTTTTCTTCTGGTTTCCGCGTCCTCTCATACAATCTTCACATCTAGAAAGAAAATATTAATGCTTTTGAAATCTATAATTGCCTTCCCCGGCAACGGCGCCAAAATGTTGGTCGCTTTAATTGTTTTTACAATTCAAGCTCCACATAAATTGTCAACCCGAGGAAGTCTGTTTATTCCAAAGACAACCACGCACTGGATATGCTCAATTTCAAAAGCAAAAACAATGTTGTAGTAAAAAGACACACAATTATTAATCATACAAATCTAATTATCCACACCCTGTTTAATCAAAGCTGAAGTTACTTATGTTATAGCAGAAGTAATTCCTATATTGCAGTTAAGAATCCAAATAAAGGGGAAATCAATCTGCAGGAAAGGAAACCAATCAACCATAACAGGTAACAGGACCCTATTCCTTTATATAGGAACTTCAGCACCTACTGCCTGACACTAATTACTCTGTAGAAAAGATAAACTCAAGAGAACAGGACCCTATTCCCATGAACAGGAACCTTCAGCACCTGTCTCATGTTTCCTAGTCACACTGCAGGAAAAGAAAGGCAATCAATGGGAACAGGACCCTATTCCTTTGTACAGGAACCTTCAGCACCTGCTTCCCAGCATCAATCATACATTCAAACAATTAATAGAAATAGATCTCTTAACTTCTTAAGAATGAATGTACTAAACACATGCAACGTTAAAGGAAATAGAATGCTCAATAAATTACAGAACTGTGTAACTAGTGTTTCATAAAACATAATCAAAGTAAAGTGCGAATGTCATAAAGAAATCTAACAAACTACAGGAACATTCGGGCGAATCTTGTGAGGAAGGCGGGCCCTTTCCTTCTCACAAGATTCCCCAGGAAAAGGATTAAATTGAAACGCTCAAAAGGAAATTTTATTCATTTGTCAAAAGAAATGATACATTACAAATGGAGTCTAGCTCCTGTCCTCTCAAACACAATGTTCTCCTGTAGTTTTCGAGCTCCCTCTAATGATGATGTCTCCTCTTTTTAAAGAGGAGACATCTCTTACAATTAAAGTAGAGCAAATCTATATTTATCCCTAAATCTGTTCTTCTTTCTTAAAACAAGGCTATTCTGTTCTTCCATAAAAAGATATCGTTACAACAGATACAAAAAGAGTACGATCTTCAGAATAATCCGTGTAACCATGTCTTCATGTTGTTGCCATTGTTCCAAGAAATACTCTTCCAGAATCGCAAATTACGAATAGTGACGGAATTTGCGTGCCTGCTGGCTGTTTCAGCAATGGAGTCGACTGTTTCAGCAACGGAGTCGACTGTTTCAGCAACGAAGTTTGACTGTTTCAGCAACGGCCGATTGTTCCAGCACAACATATAACTTATCTGCGATCTTTTAGACTTATGTTAGCAACAATCTACTTTGATTAATGATGAAATATAAGAGTAATATGGAATTATATGTAAACAGATTAAATATATAATAAAGAAGAGGATTTTATATACCTTTGGATAAAGTGAATGAAAATGATGATGAAATCCTTTTTAAACATGATTATAAAGGTAAGGTGGTGTCAAAATATATAGTAAAAATGATACATCGTGAGGTCCTAACATAAAGTTTTAGGGATTTTTTTTGGGAGTTTTACCTCTCACGATGTCTTATCTAGTATGGGACTAGGCTTCTAAACTTCTTCATGGCTAGTTAACCCAGTCCTAAAGAGATTTGGGGACCTAGATGGATAATAGGCCTACTGGGGCTAGTGGAGTCGCCAGGTAGAAACTATTTAGCTTCTAAGAAGGTAAAAATTGGATGGTTCCACCACCATGTTTATTATGAAGCCAAACTGAAATGTTTTTGGGTTTTTCTGAGTTTTTAATCCTATGGGTTAAGAGAGTGTCCTAAATCTGATTCAACACTTAGCTAAGGTGTTTAAACATGCAAAGTTCACTCTTATGGCTTGGTAACTGGTTTCTTCAAGGTTTGATAAGGTCTTACAGAAATCCTAAGGGTTACTTAGTTTTTCACTAATTCAATTAAGTCCTATCATGATTACCACTTTTGTTAGGTAGTGCTTGAAGAAGGCTACTTATGTTATACTGGACAGGGAGTGTTTTGTTTTAAAGACTTTACTCAGTGTCCCACCATGATCACCATTATGTTGGTGTCCCGTGTTTTGATAGTTTGGAAAATAAAAAGACAAGGAAACATCAGAACCAATCTTTAGAGTTACAGGATCTAGTCCTCCTGCTCTCAGAGAGGGATCTCTCAAATTATTTGTTTTTTGCAAAGGTTTATCTTGTGTGCTTTGAGTATTGGTTTTAGAATAGTTATTAAGTGCAGGTGTTTGTTTGTTTTTTTGGTTGAATTGATATAGCAGAACATAAAAGGTCTAGGAAAGATAGATAGAAAGGGGAAATGTCAGCTTCATTGGGCAATGGAGTCAAAAAGAGGTTACGACAAACTTTTCAATGGATATGGGATATCAAAGGGAAAATCTAACTTGGCCGCAGGATCCTTTGGTTTTGGAATGAGATGGACATCGATGATTTCGAAAGAGAAGTTTAATTCTCAACAAAGGGAATCTGAAAGCACAGCTTGAACAATAAAGAGCTATTTGATAGGCAGGGCTAACCATGAATTCTACAAATCACACTTTAAGCAAATAATGACTTCAAAACAACTTTTAAAATGAAATCTAAGATTTGGGGAACACCCTATTTCCTCAAAGATTTTATTTCAAATGAATTATAAAACATAAAAGATTCACTGATAATTACAGTCATAGAAGAGGGAACACCTAAATACATCTATGATCACAACTATAAAGACCTTTAAGCCAACTGTTCAAGCAAGCACAAGGGGTATGATCAGAACAAACCTCCTTGGCTCACTGTAAACAAAGATACTTCAAAGGGAGACTTCACTAACAGACTTTAAGTGGCAGCAGACAAGCAGGGAGAACCATAAATCATGCTGAAACCAACTATTCAGACTATTAAGGAAATAAAAAAGCATGAGGACTAAAGAGAGAGATTAAAGGCTCTAAAATACCTCAGTAGAAGAAAACATAAAATAGTGAAGGATGAACAGGTCTAAGGTGCTTCCAAGATTCATTTCTTAGCGTAAAACTTTCATCCTACTGTAGTAAGAATTTATGGAACAAATTGAAAACAGGGGAAAACATTTAAACATTTTAGAATACTTCACCAACATCCAAGGTCATGGATCCAATAATAGAGCCTTCTCAAGAACAAGCATGCAACAACATCATCAGGGCTTCCAAGACTTTAATTTATTCTTCAACTTCAATAGACTATGTATTATTTCAGAGAGTTTTAGTATTACAACTAGTAATCAAACAACCAACGTTTACAATGGATTCCTCAACAAGTTTTTATAGAGGGATGAGGAAGTCGAAAGAGAGAAAATATATTCTAAGTTCAATTAATACAGTTAATTCTTCTCGGCCTTTGAGGGGCTCAAGGGAGAATTTTACAGATATTTTCTTGTATTAATTGGTTTGCATTGAGTATTTAAGCTTGCTGGAAGCTTATGTTGACTTTAAGGCTCCGTGTCATTTCTGTAATAACCCAGCTAATATTTTTGTAATTAATCCTTTGGGCTGAATTAACTGTTCAGCTGTATTGGGAAAATATCTTCTGTTCTGGTCATTACTCGGCCTCTCTCGAATGCTGTGAGGCCACAGGTGGCGATCTGGTAGCTGAGAGGAATCAATTTGCCCCTTATGTGGAAGTGGAGGCATCCTCTGTCTGATAAATTTTTATGATTTTCTTTAATTGTGTTTTAATCTAGTGGATTAGGCTTTTGATTTCGATCTTAGCCATAATCCATCCAAACTGTAGAATCAATCTTCAATTCTACATTTTCTACTGTGGTCGGTCTTCAACACTGATACTCTTCGTTTAAGTTAATTCTCTGTGTCTCGTTGATGTGCAGGTATGTACAAGGTCCATATGGCATCAATGCCCATGAGGCATCGATGAAATGTGAAATTGAACCCTGTATATGGCTTTCCTTTTGACGAACGAAAGTCTGGAGGATCGTCATCCTCGGCTTTCATTTTCTTTTAAAACATTTGAAAACCTTTTAAAACCTGCACAATACAAAAATAATTAAGAAATCCTGCATATTTGGTAAAAAATTCTTTGGAAGTTTCGGGTAGGAGCATGGCCGTTGGATGGCAACATCCAACGGTGGAGATTTGCTACAGAGGTAAAAGGAAGGTGATTTTCAAGAAGCAGTGGTGGGAATTAGTCATATCCGTTGATCTTTCCGAAGATCGACGGTCAGGAGCGACCAAGTTAATATAATGGAAAAGGGCCGCTTTATGTGAAAACAGAAGGAATACAAAGGAAATGAGGAAATTTCCTTTAGGCGGAGAAAATCTGTTAAGAATTGAAATTGGGGTTTCAGACATAACCTGGGCTGTCGGATGAGATCAGCCCAGGCGATCAATGGTGGAGATCACTCATCGAAATCCTTTGGAAAAGGCGTAAGGCGATAGCGTGAGGCCAGATTAAATCTGAGCCGTTGATCTGCAAAGATCAACGGCGGGAAGCACGCACGATATAATATAATAGAAAATGAGGAAAATGGTTTCGGGAGGTAAAACCACAGGTTTCGCGCAGAGGAAAAGTTGGTAGGCGGTATTTCCTTATCGAATGCGATATGCGTCCCCTCCCGACATGTGGCGTTTTAAAACAACTTATATCGCGTAAATTTTGGAGATTAACTTTCGTGCTTAAAGTTACGCGACATAGAATGTGGGCCGTTAGATCTGGGACCTCAGATCTAACGGTGGGGAAGCGAGTGAGATATTGGATAGATGCGTGAGCGGAAGAGGGGAGGGCGGTTTTAATCCGAGCCGTTGGATCTAAGATGGACGACCGAGATCAAATTTTGAAGAAGGCAGGACCCACAGGAGGCAGGCTTGTTGGGTTTAATATGAACTGTTTTAGATGGAACAAATCAACGGTTGGGATGTGATCTATGGTATAAAAAAATTTATACAAAGGCAGAGAATGGGTTAATTAGGGCCCTTGATCTGTAGAGATGAACGGCTTTGATTGGCCGAAAAACATTACACAGTGAGGTATAAATGATTTTAACCAAAGTCGGGAAATGCAACCTGGACCGTATGATCTGGACACATGGATGACCTAGATGAAATCAGAGCTATCGACATCGGCGGGGCAAAGAACATGGAGGCGCCGAAGTGATTGATTGTGGGCTGTAAATACAACATGAAATGCGTTCGATGAAAAATGCCGATGCGATTTTGCGCAGACCATCGGATTGGCCCAATGATCAATGACGGAGAAAAGCTCCGACCATTGAATGAGTGGGGACCATTATATTATATGAAAACCCAAAATTAAAGAAAATACAAAGGTTTTTATGGCTTGGTACCCGTCTGCGGGGCCATTGGTTTATATGAAATGTGATAGGCCCAAGGCTTAGATGTATACGGGCCAATCGCATCGGAACTTTGGATCGGGCTTTTTAATCTACCCATTTAAAATCTCCGATTCGATTAGTGCTTCGGGACTTTAACTCTTGGTCCCGGGCGTGAGTTTATATGGAGTAAAGTGGAGTTTTATACAACGGGGCTCAATCACATCAGAACAATGATGCGTGGCTTTTTCAATCTACCCATTTTCATTAAAAACCATTGTTCTGGCGGGTTAGACCAAAAATTAGGAAAAGTGGGTTTTGAATTAACAAAGGGTAATATGCATCGGAGATGGTTTATTACAATGTTTAAGTGCCAGATGCGGGCTCTGTGGTTATATGGAACAACAATAAGATCGAGGTTTATAAGACAAAGGGCTTTATCGCATCGGAGGCTTTACCGTAAGAAATAGACTTGCGTGCTCCAATTTCTCCGATATGATAAGCGCCTAATGGGCTAAGCACTTGGTTCCAACACCAAGGCATATGATGGGGAAGTGGTTTGGGACTTAGCCCAAGGGGGCTTAAGCTCGCAGCTTAAAAAACTTATTTTTTATTAATTTTTTCACAGTTTTTTATGGATTTGGGGGTTTCGGTAAAGTCTAAAAATGAGTTTTAGACTTTGTAAAAGGGATTTTCATGAAGAGAAGAAGGGGAATTAATAAAAATAGAGGAATTTCGTGGGGAGAAAAAGGGAATAAAATGAAGGTTAGTTTTGAGTGAAGGAGGGGAAAAATGGGATTTTGCAGCAGTCCTTTATCTATGAAAATAGTAGGTTTTCAGAATTTAAAGGAAAACAGCAGTGATGATTAACCAAAGGATAGAAAATATTCAGAAGACTTTGAGCATCAAAAATTTTGGCAATAAAATTGTTTCTTGAAGGTTGTCCTAAATGATTTAGCCACCACTTGATATGACAAAATTTTATAGGTGGCTAACAGCCACCCCCAGGCTTCCTTCCATGGTCGCCTTCCAAATACCAGTGTCGGTCCAGAATATCACAATTCACCGATGTGTCATTGACGAAGGTGCATCCACAAGCATCATGTCAAAAAATGTTTGGCAGAAGTTAGGGTCTCCCGAACTAAAACCCTAGTCATCATGCTTAGAGCATACGACGGTCGTCCTTCGACCCCTGTTGGCCTCTACCAAAACTTCTTGGTCTACTTAGTCGAAAAGATGGTCCACATAGACATTGAAGTTTTGGACGCTCACTTGGATTATAATATACTCCTTGGGCGGACTTATATGTACGCCATGTCAGCCATAGCCTCCTCCGTCTTCCGCATTATGATGTTCCCCGATGAGGACCGCATTATTACTATAGACCAAATGACGCATAGCGAGAAGCGACCCTTAACAAACACTGATGTAATTCTGCCCTACGTAGATACATCCTCGGATGCGCTTTCATGATACCAAGAATATGGCCTCGGCTAGTTCAAACCATCGTCCGTTCTAGGATCATTCCTAGGAGATCCCCCCATTGTCCCTGAGTCATCACCTGATGCCATAGGGGCTTTGGTGTGCATGATGTCTACATCAAGCACCGAAGCTAGTCAAGACATGGACACGAGAAGTAATAGCACCAAGTCATCAGCCACGGTATCCTCTCTAGCCTACGCTTATTCCCAAACCCCTTTCCTCTACCCCTCAACTGGTTTCATCTCCCAGCAGGTTTTGGCAACACTGGTGTTACCAAACATATCATTGGAAATACCAGTTTGGTACCTCATTCCCCCTACGGGAACATGAGCCACTCACATCATTGCCACAGGGTTGAAGCCCCTCAATCCCGAGAAGGCCTCACCCATCCAAGAAATGGTCGAAACCACCCCTACAAAGGAAGTTTCCATTTCAAAACTGGTGATTACAGCTATAAAAACCGAGAAGAGAGGAAAGAAGATGGTGACTCCCACCATACAACGGGCACCAGAAAGACCCCCAATCATACCCCCTCCTGTTTTATGTTGCACACTGTGCGATGAATGTGGTCACTTCCTCGAAGAATGCGTAGCCCTAGAACTCATCCATAGATGGTATCCTATAGAACGGGTTTACTACGTTGGATTGAGGGAAAAATAATTCACATGTCCTTTGTGCGCCGAAAATCACCGTATGGAGAATTGTCACTATATCCCCCAATTCCAGCTATCACTCGCAAGTTTGTGCTCAACCATAGTCTGCCTCTCCCAAGAAGATGACATGGACGCGGAATCCATGGACAACTCCACAACCCAAGAGGATTTGAAGATCAAATCCATCATGTTCTTGTCAGCTGAAAAATGACCAATCCGGAGACACCCCGTCATCCCAAAGCACTCTCTATAGATAAGACCAACATGTGCATTATGCAAAATGCCCAATCGTGTGGTCGCCACTTGCCTTAATTTAGCATCGTTACGACGTTGGTTCCCTGCCAAACCACAAAATGAGCATGACAAGACCCCCATATCTAGGCTATTTTGCCTAATATGTCAAGGAAATCACTATGAATAGCACTGTACCTATATCCCTTGAGTTCTCCCTACCATTGATATGATTCATACCATAGATAAGAAGGAGGACGACCTCCGTTAGTGGTATAAAAGATACACCACCTCTGGGTCAGCAACCCCACACCCACACGAGCATGATGAGTGTTAGGGTCCCCACAGTTTGCAAGATTGGCAAGAAAAAACACTACAGGGCCTACATCAGAACCACTTTGGAATCCTAGGATCTAGCCCTCCTGGATTCAGAGAGGGATCTCTCTATATAAGTGTTTTCAAAAGATATTTCTTTATGCTTAGTTTATGATATTAGGCTAGTTATGAAGTACAAGGGTTTTGTTTGTTTTGGTTGGGTAGGATATCATCAAAATGAAGGAAGTCTTTTGAAGGGTAAAGGTGTGAGCAGGTTGAAAGAATGGTTTCGCTGAGAGGATAGGTAAGAGACAATATCAATCCATTGGGATATGGAGTCAAAAAAGGATTTAATTGCACAATAGGTTTCAAGAGTGGTCCATGGGGCAAGTCATCTATATCAAAGGATATCTTTAGATTGATTTTGTGGTATGGAACATTAAAAGTGTTGTGAAAGAAGCAAAGCTAATAACCATTTAAGAATCTATTAACTTCACTAAACGAGAAAAGCCTTTCAAAGTAACTGTTTGAAGCAAGCCAAAGGACAGGGCCATAGACTTCTTTGGGAATTTTTTTAATAAAGCACACTTTTTAGACAACAATCCAGCAATTTAACAGATTACCTTCAGAAAGTAGAAAACATTCAAGATAAACAAAAGAATAACCTAAGATCAAGTAAGGACTTTGAATCTATCCTGCTTTCAGCATACTCTCAAGGGAAAACATTTAAGATAAACAAAGAATAACCTAAGATCAAGTAAGGACTTTTAACCTAGCCTTCTTTTGGCATACTCTCAGGGAACTTTTCAAAGCAACTGTTGGAGATAAACTAGAGGACAAAGCTAACCATAGACTTCTCTAGTTCAACTTTACTTAGAAAATTTTTCAAGAACTTTCAAAGACAATATCTCAAGTTGTACTCAGAAAACATGGGCTTACCAACACTTTACTAGTTATACTCTATTGAATTATCCTCAAAACACAATTAGAAGAAAACATAAAGATAAAGATTATCAGTGAGATTTAGGGTACTTTAGAAGTAAATCCTAATCTATATTTGCTATTATTTATCAGAGAAAGTGGACAGTATGGAAAACATGAGAAAAAAAACAATTACAACAAGAAAAACATCACCATTGACATAGACCAGGATCCCATAAATCAGCTTGTATATTTGATGTGTAAACCAGTTACAATCTTCAAGTCTAGTAGGTCTTTACAGCTTCAAACTTCTCTTCTCAGCCTATCTTTCTTCAATCACTAACAAAGCTTCAGCAGTCTCAATAACTATTTACATTCAACAAGTATTCAACCAACAACAATACTAGGCTCCTCATATGATATATATAGGTAAATTGAGGAGGTGGAGTGAAAAGAAGGTCTAACTATTCAATTAATACAGAGTAAATGCTTCTTGACCTTTGGGAGGCCTAATGGAGAAGATATCTAATGTCTGAACTCTGTTAATTGATTTTTACATTAAGTTTCATCAACTTCAGTCACTTTTGTTGACTTTTGAGGCTTTTGGTAGGTTGGCAATTACTTTCTGAGCTGTCTTTGGAAAATATCTTTGACTGTGCATTAACTTTGTAGGCTTTTGAGTAAATAAGCCTGTAGGTGGAATTTTGATATTTAGAGAAGTAAAGGCTTCGGTGATTTGGCATTTTAAGCCATCTTCCTGCTGATCTGTCATGATTTGTTGCTTTAAACACTGAATTGCCTTTGATTATGCTTTAAGGCCTTCTTTATCATCTTTCGGGCTTTTGTCACTTTCTGCTGACTGTTTTATCTTTAATAAATCTTCCTTTACACTGTGCTTTATCCATAAACTGTAGAATAAGCCTTTAACCTTCAACTTTATGCTTAATCCTTTTATATTTAATCTCTGTTCTTTTTCTTTGTGTGCAGGTGGCTCCTTTGCCGCGTTGGAGGGTTCAATATCTAACCAATGTCCATGAAACATTGATTAAAACCCCGAGATAACACCCTTAGATCTCTCTTTTTGCTGTATCTCACCTCGAGGATCGTCATCCTGAGGTTTCATGCCACCCAGATGACCGTGAGAGGGTCTATTTATTTAGCCACTATTACACCTGCAAAAACATTAAAAACATTTATAAAATCTCGCGTATTTTGGATAAAATGTGATCAGAGGCTTCGGGATGGGTGTTGGAGCATTTGTGGAGGAAGGGAAATGTGTAGGGGAGGGGTTCCACAGGAAAAACCAGGAGAAAATGGCAGGAAATTTAAATATGGGCATGAAAATGGAAAAGCAGTTTTGGAAAACCATGAATGGTTTTCGTGCAAGCAAAGGGTGGTAAGCGGTTTTCCGCAAATCGAACGCGATATGGTCGATTGGATGACATGTGCCCCCCATGAAACCATCTGTTTCGCGCGGAAGATGCACGTTGAGGAGTTTTGGGCAGATTAAGCACGAAAAGGATTTGGGGCCGTCTAATCTGGGGGATCTAGATTGACGGTCATGGTTGCGCACGATGGTTGAAAAGCTACGCGAGAGAAGAACGGTGGGGCCTGAGCTGTCGTAAGCAATTTTGTCGCGGAGCGGAAAGGTTATCGGGTGGGTAAAAGGTGAGAGTGAGTGCGATGGCTATCAGATCAACTAGGATTGATGGTGGAGATAGATTCCGGGGGAGGTGGTGGATGAGGAGTCGGGGAAGTGGGGAAAGTGTGATGGCTGTCGGATCTCCCAGATTAATGGTTAAGATGCATCGGGGGTGCCATTAGTCGAGGTAAGGATTTTATAAAGGAAGAGGAGAGATAAGGGGATGGGTATTAGCGCGGAGAGTTAAGCGCTTGGTTCTGGCTCTTAGACACATGGAGAAAATGGGCGGAAGATTTAAGCCCTCGGGGGATCGCATCAGCGGGGAAAAAGAGAATGGGAATGAGGAAACGAGGAAGTTGAGATGTAGCGCTAGTCATTGGATCCGTGGGATGATCCAACGGCTGAGATCTAGAGTGCGGGGGGACTATAGAGGTACGGAGGAATTTCGCGGGGTGTGCCTCCGCAGTGGATCTCACCACAGATCTGAGATCTACCATAGTCAACTGCAGGGGCACTGGGGAGTACGAGCCACCTTGATTGAGTGCCCCCGCAGTGAACCTGTGCCATTGATTCAGGTTAATCGGATGGTGAAGATGAAATCGGAGATCAGCCATCGGCGGAAAAAAGGTGAGGGAAAGAGGAATTGGGAACGCCGATGCCTGATTGCGATGGGGGCTTAAGGCCTAGTCGTAGGACCAGGTCATATGGCGAAAACGGGGCCAGGGGCTTAAGCAAAAGGTGCTTAAAGCCTTATGCATAAAAAAGGGGCGGAAAAGGTTAAAAAAATGTTTTTAAAGGTTTTTTGAGGTTTCGATAGGATGAAAAGGGTGTTTTTAAACCAACTTAAAGGGGACTTTATGGTTTTAAAAAGGGTTTTTAAGGGAATGGAGGGTGGATGAGGGAGAAAAGGGGATTCTTTTTGGGAATAAGATGAATGTTTAGGATAAGTAGTAATAAATGGAAAATGGGTGGAATGGAGGGATTTTGGGAGGAAATTGTGAAGGCGGAAATGATGGAGAAAAGGTCTGAGAACAGTCTTTTTTGTAACAGTAGGATTTTGAAGGATTCTTTTGGTGAAGATACCACTAAGATAGGCTCTTGGGATAATGAACATGGCAATACTTCAAGAACTCACAGATTTTGCATGAAATTTGTTTCTTGAAGGCTAAAGACCTGTTTTAGCCATATTTGAATATGTCAAAATTATGGATGGCTAACAGTGGCTCCACTTGGGGATGGCAGCTCCTTGGAGGTGTCAAGAACCTTAGAGATAGATCTATGGAATGTAGACCTGTGCTTTGTATTTTGACAACCTCTTTCTTGTTTGATCATGCTGCTTTACAAAGATGATCAGTATTACTTTAAACAGAATAATTCATTCCCTAAAAAAATACCTACACAACCTACTTTCCTAACATTTTTTCTTCATAAGGTGCACTTGGACTCGCAAACCTTTTGACATCAACATTTTATTCTTTTATTGAAAGCAGAAAACTAATATAAATCTACCCTTATTTCTTCCATGAGTTCAAATTAAACAATTGAACTCATAAATTCTCTACCTAACTATTATCTGTCAACATTAGATTGTTTGACAGATCTTATTCTATATATTCTAAAACAAAAATTTAAATACAAACAAACTAGGATTAAGCTGTGTGATTTGTTGTAAGACTATGGCATAAAAACAAGCTGCACATAGACTGAAATTTACAGAATTTTCAAAACAAATTTGTGAAGGCTTAAAATCTGAAAATCAAGAACATCCTTATTTCTTCTTATGACTCAGATTTGGATCCATTTAGAGTCATCCTTCTTCAAACTTACAGGTTCAGGATTTAAGATTGTTTGAACCTCTGTTTTTCTACCCTAATCTAGTCTACTGATAAGCCAAGATTAAACAATTTGGAAAATCTAATTCACTAACCTATCAACAGTAAATTGAAATTTATCTAGTCATGATTAGGTTGTATGACTAAATAGTAGTGCTCTCTTTTGGTAGTGGAATTTAGGCTTGCACACTTTTAGATTTTCCTTTTCTTTTTTGGTATGGGGCTGCACCTTTCTTCTTTTATTTCTGCCCTCTTTTACTCTTTTTCTATTGTTTTTGTATTTTTTCTTTTTCAAATTCAAAATAAGTGTTATATACAATGAAAATGAAGAGCTCTGAAGTAGGATATGTTAATAAAAATAATGTTTGAGAATCCTGCCATTGACAGGACCTCCAAAATATTAAGCTCCATTCAATTCTTGCAGAAAGAATGCATTGTTTCCAACAACAGATTGAATAAGATAAGGGCCTTGCCATAAATTATCAAATTTTCCACGTTTTCTCTTATCTTCTCTCCTTGAATCCCATTTTAATACTTTATCACCAATTTTAAAGTCACTTGCCTTGGTTCTTTTGTCAAACAACTTCTTGATGTTTTCTTGTAGTTGTTGTGCTCTGATGTATACTTCCTCCCTGGTTTGTTGTAGATGTATAGTCTGGTGTATTCTTGTTGTCATATCATCATCCTCAAACTATATTTCTTGGATCAAATTCATTATTGGCACTCCTAAACTGGTTGGAAATATTGCATCTGTTCCATAAACTAGCTGGTAAGGAGACATCCCAATTGAATTTTTAACTGTCAATCTATCTACCCATAATGCATGTACTAGCTTGTTGTGCCATGATTTTTTGTTTTCTTCCAACAACTTCTTGATTATATTCACCAAAATTTTATTTGAGGATTCTGCCAACCCATTACCTTGAGGGTAATAAGCTATAGAATGACCCAATATAATTTGATATTTATGACATAATTCCATCATCCTTTTAGACCCAAATTCAGCAGCATTGTCAGTTATGATCTTTCTAGGACAACAAAATCTAGACAGTATATTGTTTTCAAGGAATGAAATGATAACTGAGTCTGTGGCATTCCTAGAGGGGATGGCTTCTATCCATTTGGTAAAATATTATATTGCTATGAGGATCCATTTGTGTTGGGCAGAAGAGGCGGGATGGATTTCCCCAATGAATTCTAGACCCCACTGCTGCAAAGGAGCTTCAACAGTGGTTGGTTGTAGAGGTAAGGGAAACAAATTTCTTTTGCCTTCAAAGATTTGGCATTTTTGATAGGTAAGGATCATTTTGTGGATATCTTGAAAGAGGGTGGGCTAGTAATAGCCAGCTCTAAGGATTTTGTTAGTAGTTGACTTCCAGTAGAGGTGGCCTCCACATTCTCCTTCAGGAAACTTGTGCTTGATCTTATCCGCATCATTCTCAGGCAAACATTTAAGCAATAATCCACTAGCATTTTTTCAATATAAACATTTATTCAAAATGCAATAATTTACAGATTTCAACTTTAATAATCTTGCCTTTGTTTTAGAAAAACCAAGAGGGACATTAAGATTGAGCAAAACATACAAAATATCAGCATACCAAGATGAATTCAGAAAATGGTCTTTAATAAGTGGAGCTGTCAACTCCTCCTGTTCATATAATGCATTAAACATGTTTATATCCAAAGCTTGAAAGTTGGATTCAGCCATAAGTTTTTCTAGTCCTTGACCTTTTATGAGCTTAGTGGGCTTGATTTCTAAGTCATATTCTAAAATTACAGCAATCCACTTTCCTCTTTTGCCATCCTGATCTTGGGTCAATATGTCTTTTACAACTGAATGAGACACAAATGCTATGATGTGGGAATGTAAAATGTAAACGCTGAAGTATTTTAAGGCTTTGACTAAGGAAAAGCCTTGTTTTTCAATTATGTTGTACTTCAGAGGTGCATCTCTTAATGCCTTGCTGAAAAATGCAATTGGCTGCTCTTGTCCCTTCAAGTTTTTCAGTAATAGGACAACAGCTACTATGTGTTCTGATGCAAATGAAAATATGAAGAAATCTTTTGTAAAATCAGGACTTATAAGTATTGGTGTTTTGGTAAGTGCTTATTTTACCAGCTCAAATGATTTCTTTGCTTCTAAGGTCCATTTAACTCCTTCTCTCTTAAGCATATTTGTCATGATTCTAAGGAGTTCAGCTAGATTGGGTATGAACCTTCTCAAGAAATTAATCTTCCCAATGAAAGATTGAAGTTCCTTGATATTTCTAGGATGGTTGATTTGAAATATACCATCGATCCTCTTTGGGTCTATCCTTATTCCTTCTTTTGATATGATATGTCCAAGAAGTTTACCTTCTTGGAGACCAAACAATGTTTTCTTTGGATTTAAAGATAACCCATATTTTCTGCATTTCTCAAAGACCTTTCTCAAGTGTATTAGGTGTTCTTCATTTGTTTTAGAATAGACAGTGATATCATCAAGGTAAATCACAATGAAGTAACCTATTTCTTCTGAGAATGCTATATCCATGGCTCTCTGAAATGTGGCACCAACATTCATTAAACCAAAGGGCATTTTCAAATACATGAAAGTACCCCAAGGAGTAGTAAAGGCTATTTTAAGTTGATCATCAGGATGTATCAATATCTGATTGTAACCTGAGAAGCCATCTAGCAAAGAAATTCTTCTAGAACCAACTACCCTTTGTAAGATATGATCCATTTTGGGCAAGGGATAGTTGTCCTTTAATGAGGCTTTGTTTAAGTTCCTAAAGTCAATCCAAAGCCTTATTTCTCTCATTTTCTTCCTAACTGATACAAGATTAGACACCCACTCTGAGTATCTAACAGGGACTATAATTCCGGCATCATACATTTTTCTAATTTCTTTTTCTACTAGAGGTAATTGAACAGGGTTGATTCTGCGCAATTTTTATTTAAAAGGCTTCTGGTTTTCTTTGAGGGGTATCTTATGCTGGATTATTTTTGTATCATATGATTTAAAATCTTCATAACTCCATGAAAATACATCAAAAAATTCTTTAAACAGCTCAATGTATTTCAGTTTAATGTGAGCTGGTAGTGTTTTAGACAGCTTGATCATTTTAGGCTTGTGTTCATTGCCTATGTTGCATTCTTCCACTTCATCTTCAATAGGTTCCAGTTTTGGCTTTTTGGCAACATCATTCAAGTCAAACAATTCTTCTAATGGGACTAGTCCTTTTGGCAAGCTTTGATTTTTAGATTGCATCACTTCTAAGTCTTCCTTTTCTAAATCTGTGCAATTTTCTGTTGTATGTTTGGGTTCATGGGTTAACAGATTTATATCAGCAATATCAAGAGAATTTTCTTCTTCAAAAAGTGGGTTTTCTTCAGTACGAAAATCTTGTTCATACTCTGAATCTGAGCTTGGTATTTCAAATTAATTTTTGGACTGTAGGAAGTCTTCTATTTATTTATCTCCTTCAAACACTTACTAGTATTTTTCATTATCCGGGACAACTGGTCTATATTTTACTTAGATGGTGTATTTTTTGCTTTCATAAGGTCTTAGACAAGTACTAGCAGCAAAGGTTAGTCCATTGGCAAGAATGTTCTGGTTTCTTGGGACAAAGGTAAGTTGGAATTCAGCAAATGTTTTTAACAATTACATGGAATCATCTCTACAGGCTCTAAGTTTGGGATGTTTAGCAGTGTATTCCCCCTTTACTTGCCTAATTATCCATTCTGAATCCCCATGAACTGTTATTCTTTTGGCCCCCAATTTTTTCAATAAATGCTGGCCTAAAAGGAGAGCTTCATACTCTGCTATGTTGTTTGTGCATTGGAAGTTTAATCTATAAGAATGAACCTCAACATGATTATTCACAGTGTTGTGTACCCATATGCCTGCTCCTGCACCAGTTTTAGAGCAAGACCCATCAAAACTCATACTCCAAAGAGGATTTTTTTCAGAGTTTTCATTCATTTCATTGTTGTCCTCTCTGTCTTGTTCATCACTATGTTTTGTGTACGGGACTGCACTATGTTAAATTTTTCTTTGTTCCTCAGGGTTTTCAATGTTTTGAGGATTTTTTCTTTGATTTCCTTGATTGGTACTATGTTTATGACTATTTTGGACTTCAAGACCTTCAATTTGTTTGCTGTGAATTTCTGAGTTTGCAAACTGATCTACTGATTTCTCCTTTCTCTCCTTTCCCTCTATGGCTGCCACTATGTTTGGATGTGGAGTGACCACTACCTCAGTTGATGTTTCATTGATTAATCCTTGCTCATTAGAAATCTCGTCATTATGAAGAACGAATGAGTCAAGGTTAGTATGTATTGAATAGAGATGAGAGTTTTCTGGTCTTTCTTGGTTACTCACCATGTATTTCATGTGTGTTTCCCTATAGAGTCTTCTAGGTTGACTGAAGACAGGGATGGTGGCATAAGTCATATCCATCTGCATAGTACCTTGCAACTTAGCAACCCATGACCTTGAAAGAAGCATGCCATATTTGGGGGGTATACCAGCCACTACAATGTCAATCACTAAGCTTTTGGATGGAATTTGGGCTAAGTTAACACATAGATATTTTATTAGGCCTAGGCATCTCACTCTACTTGAATCAAAGGAATATAAATCTTTGTAAGGTCTGGCCACCTCTAGGCCTAATTTTTCCATTATTACTTTGGGCATGAGGTTATGTGATGCTCCTGAATCAAGCATGAAATTGTGCAAAATATTATCATGGATGTTCAAAATGATGTAGAATGGAGGGGTAGTTCCTTCTTAAATTTTTCCTTCAATCTTAGGACAGAACAGAAGCTCTGGTGTATTATCATTCAAGTTAACAGTATTATGGATATCTTCTATGTTCAAAGCTTTCAAAACTTGACATCTATATGCATTTTGAGTGACTAATTCAGTGAGTGGGACGAAGATTTTTATTTTGGAAATTTCATTCTCTAGGCTAAAGGGAATCTGATTTTTCAAAATGTTTGATTCAACCTTCTTAGTCACTGATTCATCAACAAAGTCAGCTCGCTGATTTCTACTATTTAAAGTAGTCAAAATGGTTTTTTTAGGAGCATTAGCTGAAATTATAGTGCTGCTAGGGTCACCACTCCGTTTTTCATTGATTTGGGTGTTTTTTCCCTTGTTTGGATCATAACTTTCAACCCCTATGTTATGTATTTCTATTGTCTTTTTGGGAGTATTTACAGGGCTGTTTTTGGCATAATTGTAAGAGGTTTTATTTTTGGGAGTTTCTAGGTTCTTTTTAATTCTTAGGTCATATTGTCTAGGTGATCCTATGATGGCATTTTCAAAGTCTTGTTCATAGTATTCAGTTCCTAGTCTTCTATCATCATAGGGTGTATATATACCTTGTTTTCTTTCATGGAGGAAATCAGAATCCTCATTAATTACTCCCAACATGTTTATATTATCATCCTTTATTTTTTCATTTGTTTCTCCACCCTCATTAACATAATTTTCTTGAAAAGGAGGTCTGATTTGTTGATCAACATCTCTTTGTCTGTTTTGAGGTTGATTTCTCCTAAAGTTTTGATTTTGGTTTTAGGACTGGTTTTTGTTTTGAGGAGCTGTTTGATTTTCTCTAGATTGAGATTTCTCATATATGCTCATTCTCTTCATCATCTTCTCCATCATCCTTTCCAGTTTTGAGTTAGAGGTGGAAGGTGCAGCTTCATCCCTATATGATACCCTCTTCTCAGTCTTCATTCTAGCTCTCTTCTCAATCAGATTTGCTTCCACACTAAGAGCTCCTTTCTACATGTCTTCTAAAGTTAAGGGATCCCTTTCTCTTAGCTGATAGGCTATTTCGGGATCAAATCCTTCAGGGAATTTGGCCAAAGCTGAGCCTTGTGGCGGTTTAAAATCTGGGGGTAGTGCATTATAAACAGTATTAAATCTGGTGCAATAATTTTGAACACTTTCCCTAGTGTTTCTCTTGAGGTTGTTATAATCTGAAAGTATTTGGAGAGGGTTATTCCTAATTTCCCATTTGTTTATGAGTGATTGATGGAAATCTTAGAGGTCATTGATACAATTAGGGGTTAAGTTTTGGAACCATTTTCTTGCTTCTCCCCCTAAACTTTGAGCAAACAATCTGAGTTTAACGGTTTCATCATCTATCTCATTTCTATCAAAATAGTCATTCATCTTGTCCACATGTAGTTGTGCAGTAACAGAACCACTAGCATCATATAATGGAATCTTGGACTGATAGTCCTGTGGAAAATTTACTAAAGGTAAAGGAAGGACTAGAGGAACATACCATGCTGCCATGATAGGAGGTTGTGGAAAAAATGGGGGGTTTACAAGTGGAGGGTTTATGAAAGGAGGGGGAGGATGGAATGGAGTAGTTTGAACAGTGGGTGTATGAATAACATAAGTACTTGGACTAGCAAGAGATTTTTGAGCAGATTTAGGATTAGAGAAACCAAAGTTATGAATGAAATGCAGATCAGGTGGGGTGGTTTCTCTGCTATCAGTATGTGCACCACTATGTTGGGGTGAGTGTGGAGGCTCAAAGTCTATCTGATCTATATCACTAAGTGACTTAGTTCTCGATGGGTTTCTTATGAATGGTAAGTCAACTTGTGTATCTTGCAGAGCTGAGAGATTTTCAGGGGCAGAGTTAGCTCTATGAATTGGTCTGACAACAGTTGAAGTCTTGGATTTAGGAGATTTCCTAAGGATACTTTCTGGATTATCAACTATCTCAGAAGGATTTGGGTCGGGATAGGCTCTAGTATAAATTCTTCTAGAAGCCACTATGTGGCGTTTTTAGACTTAATGATGAGAAACGTTCAGCCAAGTATGACAGTATTTTAAAGGCTAACTAATATTTTTCAAAGAAAACACAATCCTCAAAGTCTTCTTAACTGGGTTTGAATGATGTTTAAAGGATAAAAGAATTTCCCAGTGGAGTCTTAGGAAAAACCAGTGGGGTCAGTAGGCCTAATGAATACCAATGGAGTCGCCAGGTGAAGGATTTTTACTTGTTTTCAAGGTTTGGTTGTTGTTCACCATCAACAATCAATAATAACCAGTCTTGGTGACACTTGTCTCATTTAGAAATAGGGGTTCATTGAGTTGTGAAGTTATCTATTACTCAATATTCCCCAGTATGGTCGCCACTATGTTAGGGTCCCCGTAGTTTGCAAGATTGGCAAGAACAAACACTACAGGGCCTACATGAGAACCACTTTGGAATTCTAGGATCTAGCCTCCTGGATTCAGAGAGGGATATCTCTATATAAATGTTTTCAAAAGATATTTATTTATGCTTAGTTTATGATATTAGGTTAGTTTATGATAAGGGTTTTGTTTGTTTTGGTTGGGTAGGATATCATCAAAATGAAGGAAGTCTTTTGAAGGGTAAATGTGTGAGAAGGTTGAAAGAATGGTTAAGCTAATAGGATAGGTAAGAGACAATATCAATCCATTGGGCTATGGAGTCACAAAATGATTTAATTACACAACAGGTTTCAAGAGTGGTCCATGGGGCAAGTCATCTATATCAAAGGATCTCTTTAGATTGATTTTGTGGTATGGAACATTAAAAGTGTTGTGAAAGAAGCAAAGCTAATAACCATTTAAGAATCTATTAACTTCACTAAACAAGAAAAGCCTTTTAAAGTAACTGTTTGAAGCAAACCGAAGGACAGGGCAAACCATAGACTTCTTTGGGAAAACTTTTAATAAAGCACACTTTTTAGACAACAATCCAACAATTTAACAGATTACCTTCAGAAAGTAGAAAACATTCAAGATAAACAAAAGAATAGCCTAAGATCAAGTAAGGACTTTGAACCTATCCTGCTTTCAGCATACTCTCAAGGGAAAACATTTAAGATAAACAAAGAATAGCCTAAGATCAAGTAAGGACTTTTAACCTACCTGCTTTTGGCATACTCTCAAGGAACTTTTCAAAGAAACTGTTGGAGATAAACTAGAGGACAAGGCTAACCATAGACTTCTCTAGTTAAAATTTACTTAGTAAACTTTTCAAGAACTTTAAAAAAAAATATCTCAAGTTGTACTCAGGAAACATGGGCTTACCAACACTTCACTGGTTATAATCTATTGAATTATCCTCAAAACACAATTAGAAGAAAACATAAAGATAAAGCTTATTAGTGAGATTTAGGGTACTTTAGAAGAAAATCCTAATCTATATTTGCTGTTCTTTATCAGAGAAAGTGGACAGTATGGAAAACATGAGAAAAACAAAAATTACAGCAAGAAAAACATCACCATTGACATAGACCAGGATCCCATAAATTAGCTTGTATATTTGATGTTCAAACCAGTTAAAATGTTCAAGTCTAGTAGGTCTTTATAGCTTCAAATTTCTCTTCTCAGCCTATCTTTCTTCAATCACTAACAGCAGCCTCAATAACTATTTACATTCAACAAGTATTCAACCAACAACAATACTAGCTCCTCATATGATATATATAGGTAAATTGAGGAGGTGGAGTGAAAATAAGGTCTAACTATTCAATTAATATAGAGTAAATGCTTCTTGACTTTTGGGAGGCCTAATGGAGAAGATATCTAATGTCTTAACTATGTTAATTGATTTTTACATTAAGTTTCATCAACTTCAGTCACTTTTGTTGACTTTTGAGGATTTTGGTAGGCTGGCAATTACTTTCTGAGCCGTCTTTGGCAAATATCTCTGATTGTGCATTAACTTTGTAGGCTTTTGAGTAAATAAGCCTATAGGTGGCATTTTTATCTTTAGAGAGGTAAAGGCTTCAATGATTTGGAATTTGAAGCCATCTTCCTGCTGATCTATCATGATTTGTTGCTTTAAACACTGAATTGCCTTTGATTATGCTTTAAGGCCTTATTTATCATCTTTCAGGCTTTTGTCACTTTCTGTTGATTGTTTTATCTTTAATAAATCTGTCTTTACATCGTGCTTTATCCATAAACTGTGGAATAAGCCTTTAACCTTCAACTTTATGCATAATCCTTTTATATTTTATCTCTGTTCTTCTGCTTTGTGTGTAGGTGGCTCCTTTTCCGTGCTGGAGGGTTCAATGGTTAACCAATGTCCATGAAACATTGATTAAAACCTTGAGATCACACCCTTATATCTCTCTTTTTGTTGTATCTCGCCTCGAGGATCGTCATCCTGAGGTTTCATGCCACGCAGGTGACTGTGAGAGGGTCTATTTATTTAGCCACCATTACACCTGCAAAAAAAATTAAAAACATTTATAAAATCCTCCGTATTTTGGATAAACTGTGATCAGAGGATTCAGGATGGGTGTTGGAGCATTTGCAGAGGAAGGGAGATGTGCAGGGGAGGGGTTCCACAGGTGGAACCAGGAGAAAATGGCAAAAAATTCAAATATGGGCGCGAAAATGGCCACGAATGGTTTTCGCGCAAGCAAGGGGTGGTAAGTGGTTTTCCGCAAATCGAACGCGATATGGTTGATTGGATGACATGTGCCCCCCATGAAACCACCTGTTTCGTGCGGAAGATGTATGTTGAGGAATTTTGGGCAGATCGAGCATGAAAAGGATTTAGGGCCGTCTGATCAGGGGGATCCAGATCGATGGTCATGGTTGCGTGCGATGGTTGAAAAGATGCATGGGAGAAGAACGGTGGGGCCTGAGCTGACATAATCAATATTTTCACGGAGAAGAAAGGATATCGGGTGGGTAAAAGATGAGAGTGAGTGCGATGGCCATCAGATCAACTACGATCGATGGTGGAGATGGATTCTGGGGGAGGTGGTGGATGAGGAGTCGGGGAAGTGGGGAAAGCCCGATGGTCGTCGGATCTCCTAGATCAACGGTTAAGATGCATCGGGGGCGCCATTAGTCGAGGTAAGGATTTTATAAAGGGAGAGGAGAGATAAGGGGCTTTGGATTAGCGCGGAGAGTTAAGCGCTTGGTTCCGGCTCTTGGACACATGGAGAAAACAGACAGAAGATTTAAGCCCTCGGGGGATTGCATCGGTGGGGAAAAAGAGAATGGGAATGAGGAAATGAGGAAGTTGTGATGTAGCGCTAGCCGTTGGATCCATGGGATGATCCAACGGCTAAGATTTGGAGTGCGAGGGAACTATAGAGGTACGGAAGAGTTTCGCGGGGTGTGCCTCCGTAGTGAATCTCAGCCGCAGATCCGAGATCTACCATAGTCAACAGAGTCAACTACGGGGGCACTGGGGAGTATGGGCCACCTTGGTCGGGTGCCCCCCGTAGTGAACCTACACTATTGATTTAGGTTAATCAGACGGTGAAGATGAAATCGAAGATTAGCCATCAGTGAAAAAAAGGTGAGGGAAAGAGGAATTGGGAACGCCGATGCGCAATGGCGATGGGGCTTAAGACCTGGTCATAGGACCGGGTCATATGGCGAAAATGGGACCAGGGGCTTAAGAGAAAGGCGCTTAAAGCCTTATGCATAAAAAAGGGGCGGAAAAGGTTAAAACAAAGGTTTTTTTAAGGTTTTTGAGGTTTCGATAGGATGAAAAGGGTTTTTTTAAACCAATTTAAAGGGGACTTTATGGTTTTAAAAATGGTTTTTAAGGGAATGGAGGGTGAATGAGGGAGAAAAGGGGATTCTTTTGGGGAATAAGATAAATTTTTAGGATAAGTATTGAAAATGGGTGGAATGGAGGGATTTTGGGAGGAAATTGTGAAGGTGGAAATGATGGAGAAAAGGTCTCAGAACAATATTTTTTGTAACAACAGGATTTTGAAGGATTCTTTTGGTGAAGATACCACTAAGATAGGCTCTTGGGATAATGAACATGGCAAGACTTCAAGAACTCACAGATTTTGCATGAAATTTGTTTCTTGAAGGCTAAAAACCTGCCATCTTTGAATATGTCAAAATTATGGATGGCTAACAATGGGCAAGCTAGGACAACACACGAAACAAGCATGACCCAGGCTAAGCCTAGAATAAAATGCAGACTATTCGACCTGAATGACCACCAGGTCAATCAATGCAGAGAAATGAAGCCCCTCGCAAATAGTTTCCACATAGTCTCTTCTCTCCCTTAGAAACTTCTCTCTAACCAAGAGAATATCACACGTACCTATTGCCAGATTTGTTCACACTTTCACCATACGATTAAATGTGTGCATCTCCCCAAGCTAAGAGTGGCAAGAACAATGCCAAGTCTACACTCCCCCAAAGAGTCAGACACACCTAAGCCAACAACATGGAAGTGGCAGCATAAGACCACCTCTTCTACAAAATATCCTTCCCCAGCATCCACATCAGGGACGTTAAGTAGTGTTGATTCTCATACAATCTACTCCATTGGCATAGTGATACCATGCACTATCTGCACTGGATAAAATCATGCACCAGAGGTATGCCCGGTAATGGAAACATTCAGGCACCTCTACGTAGGCACAATTTCCACGTAGAGGAAATTGACCATCCTAGCTGGGAACCCAACCTTTCACTTAAACAAAATTCCATCACAGAGATTCTTCCCTCACGAAGTGCTGACGACACGATTCCCCATATATGATTTGTATCATCGCATATTAGAAATAGGATTGTAACTGCCCCCACTTCCCAGGATTTCCACCTTATTCCTATCACAAAAGCTCAAGGTACCTTGTGCTTTTGCATTGATTTCTGCAAGATCCCAGATTTTCATGTCGTTGTCGAAATCCTTGATGATACCTAGCCTCTAGAACAACGCCTGGTACAACCAGAGCTCGTTAATGAAAGCCGACGACAGTCGTTGTAACACAATGAGGCCCACAAAAAATGGGTAAAAGCGTCATTCGACCGCCACATCAACCCTCGCTCATTCCCCGAGGGACAACTAGACCTCCGCTATGATGTCGGAAAAGAAGCCCTAGGGCCAAGAAAGTTAGAAACCTTGTGGAAAGGACCCTACATCATTAAACATTGCCTCTGACAGGGGGCATACATCTTGACAAAACTGGACGGGGACATGCCTCAACAACACCGTCAATGGCATTTACCTCAAGAAATTCTAGCCATAAAGGCCAAGAATGGTCCTTCCTTAGAGTGAACGTGCACAAACCTAACCACCCAATTTTTTTGACCAAAAGACTTATTAAACACGCTCAAAGTGCCACCATGGATCACCTATTTCAGATTTGCCAATGGAGCATCAAGATGGTCTCAAGGTTTAGCTGTAGCTACCTGGGTCATCTACCACCCTGACTGATCGCCACTCTGCTCAAACAGTTTGTGCATCGATTTAGCAACAAACAATCAAGTAGAATATGACGTCATCATCGGAATTATGTGTGACACCCTCCATTAGGGCATATGCCATATGCATGTCTACCTCGATTCCCAGTTATTAATGTCGCAATAAAACCAAACATTTGAGACAAGAGATACACATCTATTTAGAAAATATTTGTGTGCAAAAAGATTAGGCAAAAAATTTGACTATATTACATTTACAAATGTACCATGGAGTCAAAACCAAGTAGCTGATCGCATAGCCAACAAATCCTAAATTGGAATGTATCTCGGATAAACCATCATACATAAAGAACCAAAAATATAGATATCCATCAGCATAACATCATCCATAAACTGAAACAGGTGACACAACATGTAGAGCCACAAAAAATATCTCTCATATATATATATATATATATATATATATATATATATATATATATATATATATATATATATATATATATATATATATATATATATATATATATATATATATATATATATATCATGATGTATGTGTCTAAGTACAAAAATAGTGTCGCGGACCCATTGGCTAGCCCAAAGATACACAAAAGTTGTCAAAAATAGGGGAAGCATCCTCATAATGGGTGCTTTCCCCGTGTACAAGTATACTCTAGGGCGCTGCCCCCTCAGGAGGGGCACCTGGACCCACAACTACTCCCGGTACCACCACCAGAGCCGCCGTCACAACTAAGACTGCCACTCGACGTAAAATAGGCCGATATTCTCGCTCCCGGGCCATCACCGTCTCTAGTCAAACTTCCTCGAGATCATCCATAAAACCCCGAGAAGGAATTCCATGGCTCAAGCGGTCCACTCGACCCTAGGCATCCTCTAGAACTGACACTCGAGTAGTCAGTTCCGCAATGCGAGCCTCCGTCGTAGCTGCATGTGCCGTCTCTGCATCAGCACGAGCTTGCTTGACCAAAGCCTCGGCATCGGTCGAGCTTCTGCCCTCCCCTGAAGGGCCAACACCACTACCAGGTCCTCCAGCAACATCTCCTCCCTTCCCGCCCCTAGGTCTCCGAAGAGGACCGTGGCCAACCAATCGAGCCACGAGGTGACCTAACTCGCCAACATCTACAAAGAGTAACCAAAACTATGTTAGTGTCACCATCAAAAATCATAAGAACATATATACTTAAATAAATGCAGAAAACATAAAAATGTACCTTTGGGCCCCCAACCATAACCAGGAGGGAGAGCCATATCTGGATCCCCTCGGAAGTCCATCCCTACATATAGAAATGGCAAGAACACCGGGGGTTCACCTCAAACTAGGCCTCTGTCGTGGCATTCCAATAACACCCCACCATGCCCCCACCCCCTCGCGGCATCACCGTATCCCACCTCCTCATACGAGGCTCTTGTGGTCCCCCAGGAGGCACCGCCAACACTGGTCCTAGCAACACTACTGTCTCGTACATAAGGCTGCACAAAATTTTGGCAGACGCAAACAACTTCGATCCACTGTGGACCTTGTTGAGCTGTGTCACCATCTTGTCATAGCAAAAATTGGCAAAATCATAGAAGTGCCTGGACCTCAACTGGCGCAAGACTCCAACCTGCGGGCTTGATGCCCGATGCAGAGTCGACGACCCTACAAGTCACACAATCACCGCCAGAGCACATTGCTCTGCCACATCTATTACTGATGCAATGCTGATGCACCCCTTCGTAAGAGGTGCCCCACCATAATGACGTCTTCGGAACCTCTGCAAATCCACCCTCCTGGAAGGGATTGGATACCTCAGTGCCTCACCATGAGGCAGTAACCCTATCACAAAATATACATCTGTCTCAGGACGGATGACTAGGTTCGTCCCACGCAACACAAACATGTTGCGCCTCCTGCGCCAATGCCGAATCAAGTAATGAAGCAATCAGTCCTGCGACCGAAGAAGCTCGTTCTCCGCAAACTTTAGGAGCCCCCATTGTGCCCTAGCATTAGTAGCCAATGTAGTTTCGGAGCTCGGGCCAATCCCGCTCCCTCCATAACAACCTGTCATCCAAATAGGTACCCATCAACAACAAAAAAACATCAAAAATAGGAAAAACTCAAAAATTTTGTTGCCTCGGCCTTTTGCGCGCCTGTCCCTCAGACATGCACACTTAGGGCGTGCCTGTATTTTCCACAGGCGCGCTTAAGGCGCACCAAAGAAGGGGAAAAAAACTCTTAAAGCGCGCTTATCCCCATAAAATGCGCACAGAGGCCCGCACAATATAGGGAAAAAACACTCAAAATCCATACAAACCAAGTCTGTATGGACCCCGACACCATTTGATTGAAAAAATAAACGTGCAGTATGTCATGGAGGTTACCTAGGCATGATATCACTAATCGCTGGTGCTCAGGATGACTGCAACGGAAAGAACTGCTACGTAAAAGCTTCTGACCTCTCAAGAACTCAACAAGTACAAATGAATTGAATTAGGGCGATATTCACCTACATATAACCCTTTTCAAAAACTTTGGAGGACCATAACGAAAGATCAGAAGGTCCATTCTCTGAACCGTAAGATGCACCATGATCAGAACTCCATAATGAACAGAGGTGATACCACACAGTCACACTCCTGAAAAATAAAATTTCAGCGCTGACAAGTATGCCCTCTCTCATCTTCTTTTTTAAAATCTCATGACTTTCAATAATATTTAATAAAGAATATGCTTTCACTTGAGGTAGTTGTTTTTGCAGGAAAATCTCGCAAACCATTCACAACTCCATCTACTGAAAGTTCCAGAGCAGGTATCATTCTACCCCCAGCATTATAGAGTCCCAATAAAATTTGCATATCCTGGCATCCTTTCTCCATCAGAAATCAACCATAGGTTCCACATTTCCGACCATGTTTATCATCACCCCACCCTACACATGATAAACATCCTCATTGGTCGGTAGAGCCTCCCCTCCATGGCGCTCTTCACCCACAATAGACCATATATCACGGCAAAAGTGACACCATGGCCATAACACTTTAGTCCGGGAAGTACCTCATTCCCATCCATCCACCATGCATACAGGTCAAGTTTTAAAATACAAACTAAAACCCCCTTTCCAGACAACTAGGTTGTATAAGAAAATCAAAAGCGCACCACCGCACCTCGCATTTGGCCTACCATACCTCCACCAACATAATCCCATCTGTGATACTTTTTCATCCACTTCATTAAATCCACACACGAGACCAACCAATGGGGCACCCACCCTCAGCAAAACACCTTCCTCACAACATCAGTGAGCGAACACTTTCATGTTTTGGGGCACCCGTCTCTGTGTTTTGTGCAAACCAAACCCCATTATTTTATTATTTTGGTAAGTGTACAAAGACCGCAAACGGTGCACTATGTCCCCCACCCTCTCATTCATCTTTTCTCCCATGGAAGAAGTCCTTGAACACCCTTGGTCGAAGTATCACACTCCCACACATAAGCAACCATGACACTCATAGCCATTCTTTACCCACCCTGGAAGTCCTACCTACTCCAGGGATTTCCCCATCAGAAATAACTATGACTACTGCCAAGCTGCTTAGTACACTCCAACCTTGGGCCACTGAATCCCCATCATCAGTTTTCAATCACCCCTCGCCGGCATGCCTATGTTAAACCCATCACACCCAGGTCCCTGACCCTTTAGGTCAACGACCCCTCGTTCGGTTGAGGCTTCCTTTATGTCGACTTCAACACCTATTTTCCAAAAAGGAAGTGGTACCTTGGATCACCCCTCTCCAAATAAGGGGCATCCTTGGGTGGAACTGTGGGAGACATCATTTCCCATAGATGTCATCGATCCTCCTTACATTCGACTACAAAAAAATATTTCATGTCAAGATGGTATCATACCTTACAACCATTGCACTTTGATCAAATTCGTCAAAGACCCGTGACTTCATAAGCGTCTCTTTCAACAATGATTACACGGGAAGGTCCCAACCAGCAACCATGCGTACAATGTGCAGCTATATGCCATACCAATTTTACGCATATGGGTACCACATTCCACCTATTTTCAAATACAAAAATGCCCCGAAGAGCAGTCTTCGTGAGCAACCACTAGATCACTACCATATTAGTGACACAGACATAACTTGTATCTGTCAAATAGGTTTTTTTAACTAGCCACAACATCATGATCATGGGACATGCCTGCCTCGTAGAAAAGCTGTATATATATTGTATTATATTTGCTTAAAGGGCGCCCATAGGACATGGTCATTCTTCGAACTAGTGCAGGGTGTTTCCAATTCCGAGCTTCACGCAGGTCTCTCTCTCTCTACACACGACATACAAAAAAGAAACTATAATGTATTTCGGCTATACAGTTCTTCCTAGACCTCACACATTAGGGGGAAACTGTTAACACTAGAAAATCATACAAGAAGAAGACGACATTAATTAATGTCAACTAGAAGGATTTACAGGGCTGAAAGACATTAGAGAATATAGAAAGTATTTAAAAATCTCTAAGGTTTGAGGAAAAATAAAATTTGAGCAACTCATAAATGATTTTGCGCGCATAATCCTTTGTGAAGAGCACCTTTGCATGCCTTATAACCCGAAATGCGCACAATATTGGGAGTGGCGAAAGTCACTTTCCAGGACCACAAAAAGCACACTCCAGGACAATGATTCCTCACTTGAAGCTGCCTAAGGATAGCCACCAAAGCCTCCTTAGACATCAAGCAAGCACACAATGGAATATTTGTGGCACACAAAGGAATAATCCCCCTCTCTTGGGTCACCATCCACAATGTACCAAGAGAGGGAAGGAGGATTTGAATTCTCCTATATAAGGCCACCATGAGATGAAGAATTTGTGAACACATTGTTATGCTGGCCAGAATTTCCCAAGCAATACCAGCAGTGTGTGATCCGGAGCTGAAGATAGAGGGGACTCAATTTTTGTCCATCCAACAATTTCAGTCCACCATAGTAGAGAGAGGGAGACTTTGCACCAAAGCAAGCTTGGAAGTAAAAACATCCTTTCATCGGGACTTAGAACCCATGTTCTAAGGGCCCTTTGGAAAGAGGGTTAAAGTTTCATCCTCATTTCCTACTAGCACTCAATAAGAGGGGCCGAAGAGCCACTGTTCGAATTATTGTAGTTGTTTGATTCTATTCAGAGCTTTTGTTTATTTGTTTTAGTTTTAGTTTAGTTTTAGTTTATATATGCATGTTATTTCTCTATCTAGTATGTTTATGATTCTAGCTTGTTCCACTAACTTGCTTGACTCCACTTATTTTTTTTGCCTCTAACCAATAACTTAAGTGGGTAAACCACACCCCTTAATTTGGTGTGATTTCGTACATACATGCACCAAACACACTAAAAAAATAGGATTTATTTCTCAGGCTGCAAGCATCGTAATAAACATATGCTATTATTCTAATATAATATTCAACGTTATAATTACCATATATATACTTGAGATATTTTCACCAATATTACTTAGTTTGTCTTTCAAATTTTAATTCTAAAAATAAAGTTATTGACATTTTCTTTGAAAACAATTTACTTTTTAAGAACAAAACTCAGTTTTCATTGCTTGTTTCATACAAACGTTTAAGGGTATCCCATGTCTCCTTGAATGTATTGTTGTCTCTAACATGTAGAATAATATTTTCGTTCACATACATTCTGAGAAACACTTTTTCTTTTCTCATGCGGTGCTCCCAATCCTGATATAAGTTTGTGAGGGCTACATGTTTGTCTTCATGTCCAAATAAAATGGGACAAACATTTGTCCCTTCTCGCAGGGCCTAAAGATTGAACGTACAATTCACATAGTTTTACCTATCTAACTTGTTTGATTTGTTCAAATAAGATTCTACTAGAGGATTAGCCATTTGTAAAAATATTCAAAACTTTAAATCAATCAAAAAATTTCTACAAATTTCCTCCTCAATTCACTCCGCCTTTATTGACCCAATTTGAATGAGAGAGGAGGGATCATATATTGGATTTGGAGGCTTGTATCATTCATTGAAGGTTTTCATTGTTTCCATATTAGCTCATTACCAGTGTCCAAGATTAAAAAAAAATATAGAGTTGGATTACCAATGGCCTCCTTCAAGAGAAATTCTCCATCTCTTGAGCTTACTAGAGCCTCTGCAGCCTTCACATCATCAAAAGACACCTGATTTTTTTTTGTCATATTTCTTGATCTCTTTTAATTTATCGTTTCAAGCGATCAATGGATGTAATATTACTTTCATTGCATCAAACAAAAAATTGAAAGAAACAATGTCAATGTAATAAGGATACATTTGTAGACACCAACATATCAATAAAAAGAGGGATAATAGTCAGTTTGGGTATGAGCCAGGAAGATAGTTTTTTCTTCACTCCCAAAACTCTACATAGATGGTCGAGATAATCTCTTTCATTTTACATAGCTATTTTGGGAGCATAAAGATCGATTCTCGTGTTGTATCACATAGAATCAATCCCCATACAATGTATAAGGAATACCTATGCGAGCAACTAGAGAAAGAGCTTGATGAAAAATTACATAGTGTCGTTGTCTTATGGATGCACGAGCCAACTGAGCAAGAATTTATTATTCTTGGAACCACCCTTAAAGGAAGATGCATTCATAAATGGTCCCATAGCAGATTGGGTGCAACTCGAGCACTCAACACACAACATGGTTTCAATTTTTGATGCATAGGTTGAATATACTGCTTTTGTTTATATAGTTGGTCATTCGAAAACTTCCACATCTCGTCTTGTACATAGCTCCAAAAACACAAGGCTCTTTACACAGTTATATACATAACAGTCTGCAACTCTTATAGAACTCCTCGTCACAACCACAACACCACTACACATCAAATCTTTCTTTACACAGGGCACACCAAACTTGATGGTGGTAATTCTCTCCACACCTCTCGCCAAAGTTCTAATATGAAGGAAAGAAGATTAAAGACAATAACCAGAAACATTGATGCAAATCACATATAAGAGACTTGTCACACATAGATGTTACTCACTCTCACATCATTCCATCAACATCCTCTTACACTTATATAAATAAAATATTATTCAAAAAATTCTATATAAATACAAAATAGTTCACAAATTCCTAAAAGATAAGAAAGACACATTAACAAAGCCTAAACAATTACTAACAAAGTCTAATAATGAACATTTCTAAAATTTCTCCATCATTTTTGTGCCGAGAGTTGCTCTATAGCCCACTTTAGGGTGAATGGGTGAGCGTTAGGTTAGATGGGTGAGTGGGAGTGTGAGCCTGAGCTTGAGAGTTATATGGGTGAGCCTTAGATGTGATATGTGATATGTGATATGTGAGCTATATTTTAAATTCGATTTTTTTTATATTGTAACTTTGTTTTTTATTAATAAAATTAAGAACAATGTTTTAAATAAAAGAAAGTATAATATACATATCACATTAAAATATATAACATATAAATAGTACTTATAAATTAACATCCATTTTACCATATGAATTAAAATAATGATTGCATACTCATCTTTAAATTTAATTAATAAGCGGATAAAAATTTAATATTTACAATATAACAATATTTTTAATCATGAATATTTACCAAGGATATTATTAACTTCTAAATAGGTTTTTTTACAATACCATGGGTGGATACCTAAAAAAGAAAGATAGAGAGAGAGAGGGAAGAAGAGAGAGACAAAGCGAAGGAGAGAGAGAGAGAGAGAGAGAGAGAGAGAGCGAGTGAGCTAGATAGATATGGAGAGAGAGTCTATATGTTTGGGGGTTGAGATAGAGATATAGATGGAGGAGGTAGATGGAGAGAGAGATAGAGAGGGAGAGAAAGAGGGAGAGATATAAAAATAAATAGATACAGAGAGAGAGAGTGTGTATGCAGGATGATATAGAGAGATAAAGAAGTAGAGAAATAGGGAGATAGAGATATAGATGGAGGGGGAAAGAGGGAAGGAGAGAGAGAAAAAGAAAGGGAGTGAGGAAAAAAGATAGATATGGAGAGAGATGGAGAGAGAGAGAGAGAGAGAGAGAGAGAGACATGTGTTAAGGGGGCTGAGATAGAGAAACAAATAAGGAGAGATGGAGGGAGGTATAAATATAGATGACATCGGGGAAGAGGGAAGAAGATGCATTTAGAGAAAGAGAGGGAGAGGTGGAGAGAGAGGGATGAAAGAGAGAGAGAAGGAGAGAGGGAGGGAGATAGATACAAAATGGAAATTGGAGAGAGAGGGAAGAATAAAGAGGCACAAAAAGACAAATACAGACATAGAAGTTATATTTAGAAAATCATGAATATTTTGGTGTTTCACTAAAATAGATGTTTGATTTTAGTGTATTACTTTATTTACAATCCTAATTGATCGCTTGCACTAAATGCATTGATTTCAATCTAGGTTTAGATTTCTAATCCTATTTAATACCTTACACTAGATGCATTGATTTTAGTGTAGATTTTGATTTCTACTCCTATTTGATTTCTTGCACTAGATGCATTGGTTTCAATTTGTGCTAGAATTTTTTGATGACATACTAATCTATAGTAGGTCTTGGAAGGATCATGCTCAACATGTTGATAGGGTGCTCAAACTATTGAAGGAGAAACAATTATATGCAAAAACATCCAAATGTTTCTTTGGAGTACAAGAGGTGTAATATCCGGGTCATAATGTATCTCACGAGAGTGTTAAGGTAGACCCTAAAAAAATTAAAGCCATTAAGAAATGGAAAGTCCACACAACCATAAAGTAGTTGCGAGGATTTCTCGGGTTAAGAGTGTATTATCACAAGTTTGTTAAGAATTATGGGAGAATAGAAGCACCTCTAACAACATTATTGAAGAAAGATGCATTTTCATGGACTCTTGAACCAACTAAGGCCTTTGAACATCTTAAAGAGGTAATGTGCCTAGCACTAGTCTTAGCTATGCCATACTTCACAAAAACCTTTATTGTGGAATGTGATGCCTTAGGAAATGGAATTGGTGTTGTTTTAATTCAAGAAAGAAGACCCATTGATTTTGAAAGTCATCCAATCAAAGGAAAGTATTTATAGAAAGCTATTTATGAGAAGGAAATGTTGGGAATACTACATGCACTAAAGAAATGACAACCTTACCTAATGGGAAGACACTTCAAGGTAAAAAATGATCATGATAGTCTTAAACACTTTTTGGAACAAAGACTATCTTGAGAAGAACAACAAAAATGGGTGACAAAGATGTTGGGTTACGACTTTGAAATCATCTACAAAAAAGGGAAGCTAAATGTTGTTGCAGATGCACTCTCAAGAAAGGATGAAGAGGTGGAAGCATTGCTTTGTGCCATTTATATTATCCAACCAGATTGGATAACCGAAGCAAGGGATGAATGGAAGAAGGACGAAGAAGTGTGGACACTCATTCAAAAGTTGCAACAAGATCCTAGTATATCTGATACATTTAGTTGGAAACATGATTCCTTATGGTACAAAGATTTATTATATATTTGCAAGAATTCCCAACTAAAACAAAAGATTCTTTTGTAATTTCACACTTCTCCTTTAGGAGGAAACTCAAGATTTTTAAAAACATACCACAGGGTGAAGAAATAATTTTTTTGGGATGGCCTTAAATCTGATATTCAAAATTTTGTGGCAGAATGTTTGGTTTTCCAGCAAAATAAAGTTGAGACAATTAAGACCCCGAGTCTTCTACAACCTTTATCCATTCCAAGTCAACGTTGGGAGGAGATTGCAATGGATTTTATCACACGTTTACCTAAGTCCGAAGGAAAGAGTGTCATCATGGTGGTAGTTGATAGACTTACCAAGTATGCACACTTTTGTGCATTATCTCATCCATTGAAAGCAAGTACATTTGCTACTGCATTTATGGAAACAATTCAAAAGCTACATGGAAACCCAAAGATTATTGTAAGTGCAGAGATCCCATTTTTACTGGAATTTTTTGGACGAAATTATTTTCTTGTTTGGGTACTCAACTAGCTTATTGCTCATCTTAGCATCCTCAATCCGATGGTCAAACTGAGATAGTGAATAAATGTTTGGAAGGATATATTCATTGTTTTGTATCTGATAAGAAAACATAATGGGTCAAGTGGTTACCTCTGGCTGAATGGTGGTATAACACTTCCTTCCATATTGCAGCAAAAATGACCCCATTTATGGCACTTTATGGATATCATCCACCATCCATCACATCTTCTTTAAGAGAAAATTCTAAGGTTCAAGTAGTGGAAGATCACATTGAGCATCATAAAGAAGTTCTCCAACTCTTAAAGGATAATCTAAATTTGGCACAAAATAGAGTGAAAACACAGGCAAATCAATATCGTAGCGAGAGAAGTTTTGATGTAGGAGACTGGGTATTTTTACGGCTACAACCATACAAACAAATGTCCCTCAAGCAAGCTAAGAAGGATAATAAATTATCGCCAAAGTACTATGGTCCTTACAAGGTGTTGCAAAAGATTGTACTATGGCATACAAATTGGAGCTTCCTACTTCTTCGCGAGTGCGTCCAGTTTTTCATGTTTCATGCTTAAAGAAGGTTATAGGGGACAAACTTCCAGTTAAAACAATATTGCTAGAACTTGATGAAGGAAAATTGAAGAGGAAGGAAAAATCATATTGGAACCTGAATCAGTCACGGAAACAAGAACTTGACAGCTATGAAATTGATCAATTTCAGAGTATCTCATCAAATGGAAGATCTTACCCATTGAAGATTCTAAATGGGAGGATGAGAATTTTATACAGAAGCATCCAGATCTACTCAAGCGTTGATGAAAACACCTTTTTGAAGGAGAGGGGCATATTAGGTCCCTATATTACTAGTATAGTCCCTTATTGTTGTTAGTGTAACCCCCTTATTGTTATTGTTGTACCCCTGTAACCCCAATATTGTTATTATTGTGCCCTTACATTGTTATTGTTAGCTCGAATAGGATTATATTATGACCCCATGGACTCCTATATATAGAAGGAGGTTTTTTTGTTTGTATCATCCAAGAATTGTTCATTTATGTAATGTAAAAGAGGTTTCCCCCTCGAAGTGGCTTATTTCTAAGGCGTTGATCTCTCTTTTCTTCTATTTTTAGAGCTGGTTTCATAACAATATATATCTCTATTTCACCCCCAAAACATACACACACACTCTCACTATAAGCACATAAAAATTATTCATGATTTGAATTGAATTTTGTGTTACAATAATTCAACCATAAATACAATACTTGAATTTTCATCCTAAATAAAATGTTCACTTACCCGAAATGTTTTCTTCCTGAAAGTGTAAAGTATTTGGCTACATTCTTATTATTACCATTTTCCATCATTCAACATTGTTAACTACTTTGCATTCAAACACGGTAATATATAAGAGGGAAAAAATGACGTTGTTAGGGTTCTCAAAAACCTGTGAAGCATCGACACAAAGGACTGCAGAGATTGCAGGGGTGAGATGAAGACGACAAGAGTTTTGGTTTCTTCATGATGGAACACTCTAGGAAACAACACAACCTCCAGTTTTCAACTGTCGAAGATCCCTGAAACCGTCCGATGAGCCCAGTTTTTACAGGCGAAAGGAGCGTTCATCCCCTATTTCAGATGGACGAGCCTCCATTTATCAGGGAGTAATATGGAATATAGACTTCCTAACCCTGTCGGTGAGGCATAGGAGTTTAATTTTTTGGCACTATTACTTCCATGGGAATGAGGTAGCGGTTTCAAGGCTGCTGGTCCTCTCCTGGGGTTTCTCTCAACATCACGGAACTCTGACCTGTCAGAGCTGCAAGGGTGAACTCAGGTTGTTGGAACACGGTCTCTCATTTCTGGAGGTCGAATATTTGGCCACCTACTTGGTGGGCTCGCACAACAACTGGCCGGGTTTTGTACATGGAAGGATGGCACTATTTCTTGGGCATGGTTTGGAGGCAAACACCCTCTACATTTCTGTCCCAACACTCGAAAAACTGGGGCTTGTGCGGGCTCTGGTTCCTTGCACTCTTCATGATGAAAATTTATCTCTACCCTACGGCTCAGTATTAAGCCTCAATACATCCCCAAATCCTCTTTCACTTCGGACTCCAGAAATGGAACAGAGGGAAGACATCAAAACAATTTCAGACTCCGTGGAACAGGTAACCCCCTCTTTTGTTTTTTATATTTTTATTAGGCCCCCTGTGGGAATTTTATTATTATTTATTATGGGTACAAGACTCCAATAGTGTGCTCCAATTGAAAAAAAAATATGAGAGATGATGGGGTACCTTGTTCATCTGCTGTCTCTGTTTGGTGGAGGTCGATCGCTTTAGGAAAAATGGTCTTTGAAGGACCACTCTATTGTTTCAGGGGCGACCATCACCATCAACCTCTGCTTGTGAGGCGGGTGCTGCGGATCTGGGCACTTTTAGAGCTGCTGGGGGTGAAAAGGGGAAGAAAACCTCTTTTCAGGAGCAGACAAACGGTGGCCTATCCTACAAGAATATCTTACAGGGGAAAAAAGCTGCAACAAAACCACTAGAACAAGATGGAAATGCTCCACGTCCATACATAGTAGAACAACTGGGTAAAAAACCAGAACTAAAAATAGATAGTCCAGAAACAGAGGATTATTGCACGACATATGAAGCCCAAGCCTTAATATGTTGCTTTAACTGTTTTTGGCCAAAATTGATTGAAATTTTCCATTGGATTTTTACAAACTAGACCACAAACTGTGAAATCCACCTCTGCTCCAAGGGGTTTTTTATTGTAAAATTTCTATCCTCAGAGGACAGAGATATCATTATGCAAGAAGGACCATGGTTCTGGGGTTCCACGGGCCTGTTCATTACCCAAGGGTTCCCAGATTTTGACGCAAACACCATGGCCGTCACTAGAATGTTGGTTTGGGTCAGATTGTACAATCTTCCCCTTCATTTCAGGAATGACCATGTTTTCGAAGGTATTGAGAATAACATTGGGAGATACATAAAAACAAATATGGAGAGATTAGAAGAGTGGATCTACACTTTTGCACATGTCTGTGTGGAAGTATATTTTAGCAAAGGTCTACCAGAGAATATCCTGATGATATACAAACAACAAAACTGGTTGCAATCACTATACTATGAAAACATTGCATTCAGATGCAGAAATTGTAGGCAGGTGAGACATTTACAAAACACATGTTGTGATGCCAAAAAATAAAACAAAAAAAGAAGAAAAATGGGAAACAAAAAAGAGGTTGATAGTATCCCCACCTAAGTCAGAGGAGGATGAGGTAGAAGAAGAGGACGATACTGTCCTTGTGGAAAATAATTAGACAACAAAGGAACTAGAGGTACAAGGGAATGTTCTAAATGCTAATTCCGTTCCTCAATCTCTTCCGAATCATTCAGACGTGATTCCTGAGGATACTGGAAATTGTGGGAACAAACCTCCTCATTTATAAGATAATTCAGATTCAGACAAGGACAATGGTCCCCAGGTAGCAGATCTTCAAATTGTCCTTGCCTCATCAGAGCCATCACAGGGTGAATGGCGTAAGGTGGAGAAGAAAAAAGGAAGACAAACCTGATTTTTGTGACTTTTCCTCATTCCGGTGGTTGGAAATGTTTTGCGCTGTGTGTATCTTGCTTTCCTTTTCTTCTTTTTTGTCATGTAGCAACTTGCTACTTGAGTCTGGCCTTGCTTCAGACTTGCTTATGGTCTGTGTGACTTGCCATCCTTTGGGACATTGTTTCTTATGGAATGCTGCGGCATCTACGATGTAAATTTTTAGTATTTATAAAAAGTTCCATTTTTTCCGTGGAAAAAAACACAACAATAGAATATAACTAATAGGTGTGACAATAAGAACAATAGAAGAAAATAGTTTCAGATTGACAACAATGAATATTGTTTGTAATTGGATATATTCTTATTATTCACTTTTTCTATCATTCAACATTGTTACATTGTCACTTTGCACTTAAAATATTTATTTCATCAATTTTCATCATTCAAGTTACTAAGAGTCTCTCTCATCTCAACAAATAGAGGTAATTAAGCAAAGTTAAAATTAAATTGACCAAATTAATCTTAAACATATTTAGCTTATTTAAAATGATCAAAATAATTATATGTTCAACAAATTTTGTATGACTTCACACGACTGAGCCTAGATCCATCTTAACCCAGATCTATCAAGCCCTGAGAGGGATCAAATCTCTAGAGATGCAAACCTTTCCTCAAGTTTTACACTAAAAAAAGCTTGCACCTAAAAAATTTGATCCTTATAAACACTTGATAGATCGAATGTTAAGATAAATCTAAACTAGTGATAAACAAAAGATAATAAAATCTTTGAACCTCATCGGGTAAGAAGAATGTTAGATAATAAAAGCAGAGCAGATTCCAGCGTATGCACCTTTTCGTTGTGTGTTTGTTTTTTAAAATTTTAAAATTTCATGTTAGTTTAGGCTGATTTCCTCGAACTAACCCAGATTAGTCAGACTAGAAAGCATGGATATGTTCAATGCATCCAATCTTCGTTAAAGGATCATCGATCTTCATTAAGCAGCAATGGGTCAATTCAATGGCTGACTTCATTACTTTTAAATATATTTTAAAATTCGGAAAGTTAGATGGATTGGTTTTAGCTATTCTGTTTCTCGCACGAGGATGATATCGTCGATAGATACGCATAATAATTGCAGTAGTCATTATATTACTTTTGAGTGATGGGCTTTACCTCGCAATCAGTGGAGGAAACATCACTGCATTCACTGCGGATTGTGTTGGAGCCGAACATGTCATGGGCACCATATAATTGCGCTCAGATTCCTTTACCATATCATCATAGTTTAGTATTAGATGTTAAATACTGGGCGGCTTTAAAAATTCGGAATCACAATAATGAATTCTATTGTATGCCGTCCATGTGCTGCTACTTTGAGAAGCCTCTGTATGTATGTATTCCATCCTTCATTTCTGTTATTCGTTCGGTCCATCGATTGATATAAGCTGATTCTCAGTCATTTCACAGGCAGCCAGGATGAGTCCATGTACTCTTCCACTGGTGACACTGCCAAAAGGGGATGCAACCAGAGTCCACCCTTTTGCAGCTCAGGAAAATTCCATGGGAGCCCTCGAGTCTAGTGCCAATCCTTCTGCGCAATGGTTGATTGCTTGTTTGGATGTCACTTTCAACGCATATTCCAACATTCACTTTGTTGTGAATTCCACTTCCAATTCCAAGTGGGTTAACAATGTCCTGGAGGACATAGTGAAGCTTCTTGATATGTGCAATGCAGTTAGCAATAAAATTGCTGAGGTGCAGCGTTATGAGAAGTTGCTTCAAACTGCCATTCACTCTCTGGATCGCGCAGGGATGAACATGAGCAAAATAAGTCAGACCCCGCTTCTAAGAGTAACCAATTTGTTGGCCAACTGCAGAGGTGCCATCACCAATGTTAATGGCAAATGCAATCCTGCAACTTCAAAATGGAGACAATCGGTTAATATTGTAGAGGTTATAGGGTTTTCAGATTATTCAAAGGATATTAGTAGATCTGAGGGAGACTTCTCAAAAGATATGTGTAATCTTAAGGACTGCACTGCTTCCGTGCTTGAAACAGTGGCCAAGGCCCTGTCAGTCGACCTGCCGCGGCCATTTCTGCACGCGCAACGTGATTCTCGCGTGGCCGCGGGGTGCTGTTCCCGCCTCCGCAGAATGTATGAAAGGGTGAGGAATCACAACAGGAGGTGTAAAGCCTCTGGTTGTGTATTGCATGAATTAGAAAATGCAGATGTTTTGGTGAGAAAGTTGCATGATACTTTATTGGCCGAGAAGCAGCAAAAAGGCAAAAAGGAGCCGAGGGACGTAAAAGGATTAGTGGAAGCACTGAAGAAATGCATGGTGGATTTAGATGGTGGAATCGCTGCACTTGACAGTAAAATCAAGGAATTGTATAGTGCTCTCATTGCAACTCGGATGGCGTTGTTGGACTTGATAACTTATTCACTTTGTTGAAGCCTTTTGTTCTTCAAAAAAATTCTCAGACAATGGTTGCTCTGCCTGTTTTTGTAATGTATAGTGGAGTCAATCAATTTGGATATACGACTGGCCTTCGTTTCTCTGATGTGTTTGTTTTGTATATTATTGGTCAATATCCGCTAGATTTAGCCTTTTAAGCAATTTTGTGTGTTGGTTGTTAAAATGGATGGAAGAATTTTCATTAACATTGTGGAGTAATCCTAACGTGTTAATGTGATTAATTGTTTAATTATAATGTGATGTAATTGATTGTAATTATAAAATATAAATTAATTGATTTGTGTAAAATTTAATTTTTATTATGTTAAATAATAAATTTATGTCAACATATTATTTCCATGTTATTTCTTATTTTAATTTTTAATTTTATTTTTTTGGGTTACAGAATGTTTATAGATATGTCATGTATGAAATTTATAAGATCAACTTTATTTGTTATATATATTAAAATTTTAATTAATTTTAATGTATATATAGTTTGTTAAGTTATGTGACTTTTAAGACTACGGTACCCTTAATTTTTGGCTTGAGAAATTGTGATGATAGATATTTAAGTTGACAAAATTACTGGACAGCCACACTCAAATTAGTGACCATCACACATCAATCAATGAGTCTCGTAATCCCCATTATTGTCTATGGCCACACTCAAATTAGTGACCATCACATCAAATCCCCATCATTGTCTCTATGGCCACACTCAAATTAGTGACCATCACATCAATCAATGAGTGCGTGTACACCTCATTATTGTCTATTCTATATTCTATACTAGGTAGGATATATATTTTATTTTTATATCAATATATTAATTTTATTTTAAATTTATTAAACATCAATTTTTTTTAAAATATATTTATTTATTTTAATTATTTGTTTATAATATAAAGTTAATATTATTGAATTTAACAATTTTAATTTTTAATTATTTGTTTATAATATGACGTTAATATTATTGAATTTAAAATTATATTTTAATTACAAGTTAAATTGTAATATAAACTTTTGTAATCTAAATTGTTGAATATAATTTTTTCATATTTTCTTTCACAAATAAAATTGTAAATAACTAAAAGAATGCAAATGGATCTTTGGAATATGAAATGAAGGGTCACATTATTAATGTATATAACTGATTAAATGTTAATACAAATATCATCACTTGGAGACACCCATCTTAGCTTGACATGGTATCAAAGCATTAGATTTTTTGCCTCAGTGTAACTCATTTCTTCCATTTTGTCTTCTTGATTTGCCAATTCTCTCATTTCTTCCATTTTTTCTTCTTGATTTGCCAATTCTCTGCCCAATTCTGTGGGTCAGGTGTTACACTAGCATTCTCTATATATGTGGAGAAACATATTCTTTGTGTTATAAATCTCCAACTCCTTGTCTTCAATCTCTAATGACTCCCCTCATCCTCATGCCCATTTGTCCACTCAGGGTTCCATGAATTTTCTATATGACTTGATAGGGTTTCTTGACTTGATCAACAAAAAAATTTCTTTCATGCGTGCTTGGCTCAACTCTATCTCACTTAATGTCTCCACGAGCCCTAAATCTCCACTTTATCCTTAATGTTTCTCTGAGTACTCCTTGTTCAAATCTATTCATGTGGTATTTTCTCTATCACATTTGCTGATTCAAAATGATGTGAAGATGTTCTCACCCTTCTCTCTCTATCTAGTGTAGATGAGGGTCACTAGATCATCATTCTTGTAGGTCTATTTGAAGACATTTCAACTACTAGTTTCCATTGAACTTGCTTAACATTTAGAGTGAAGTAACTAGAAGCACTTCGGTCCTTCTCCATGCCTATAAGTACAGATACTTCCATGAAAGCAATTAGATTGAAACTTCATGATTGAGCTTAAGCATGGAGACATTCTAGGGAGGGTTTCCTCAGAGCCATCAGTAAGGCTTGAGCCAAGACAAGATTTCATATTGATCTAGGTTATACAAGGAATGAAGTTAAAATTAGGAAAGGAAATGAAAAACCAACCGAGAGATTTAATAGAAAACACATTAATACATGGTAAAAACCAAACTTTTATTAATAAATGAAATAACTGAATACTATAAAACAAAAACTAGCTAGAATGGTGGTAGCTATATTTGAATAGAGAGATGGAAAATATGCACATTCACAAAATATTTACAAGAGGTTGAAATAATGGTGTTTGAAAATGAAGAAAGAATCATAGGGGTCCAAAACAATAGCCATAGAAGATGAAATTCCAAAAGGTTTTCGAGCCACAAGGTGGGTAGTTGGCATATGAACTTCCTAGGGGGTGAAAATTTTGCATACAATATCTATTTGGGATGCATGATAGCTCAATGGAAAGAACTATCCAAGGAATACAACTTTTGATTGGGGCAAGGAACATCTTAGAAATTCATGCCCCCCAAATTAATAAAAATCATCATTTAGGGCCTCAAACAAAACCTGGAAGTTTGGGACCCAAAAATGATAGAAAAACTTCCATGAAGATAGAGAACCGTTGAGACAATATAAGAGGTGGGTGGACACGAGTATCCACTTGGATCACATATTTTTTGCAAGTTATCCGTGAGTGTGTTTCATTCTTACTATAGAGCTTCTATTTTCCTCGTATTCTTATTTGTTGATTATTTTTGCCACACTAGTGTTAGATGTGAATGTAGTGGTTAAGGCATTGTTTTACATTGTTCGAATTCAAGGGCTAGTCTTGAGAGAAGTCAAGGTTTCATTTTGGAGGATAGGATATTTTGTGTACGTATCAATATAATTGTGAGTATTTAAAAGAGGAAATTCTTCTAATTTTCTTCACATCTTAGACACTTGGTGGTTACAATATGAGTAAATTCTCCTAGTGAGGAAATTTAGATGCCTTGTTACTTTTATTCTGGTTCCTTGCATTGATAAGTTGCATATATAAAGATCAAAGTTTGCTTTCTGTAAATAGAGAAGCTAGTAGAATCTAGAACCGCAAATTCATTCTCTCATCTCCATCATAGACATGGTGCTAATTGGAAAGGAGAGTTATAGATAATGGTCTAGCAATATTTGGCACACCCTCATTTTTAGTGAAGTGGAAATGCATATATGAAGGCAAGGAAGACAATGCACCTACCAATCCCACATTAGATAAAGAGCTAGTGATTTAGGTGAACACAGATAAAAAATCATGTGCCTTGATTGTTGCTTCTCTAAGTGAAGAGGTGAGCCATCATATAGTTTCCGTTAAAATTTCTTTTGGTGCATTAAAGAAGTTGATATTTATATGACTCACACTCATAATTGGAGCTTATTCAATTGATGGTGAAACTGTACAACCTTGAGTTGAATTATGATGATCCCCTATCCCTAGCCTATAAAATTGGGGCCATCATGTATGATATAGATGCCACTATAGTGAAGATAAACATTTCTCTCAAACACCTTTTCAAGTATCTTTACCCTACATACTCTTGTAACTTGAATCTAAGAAAGCTAGTGACCAACTCAATTCCATTAATTTTTCCTTTCTGATGGAGAAAGTTGTAGAATGATAGAAATCTTTTGGAAAGAGGAAGAAGAAAACTCAACCAGATAAAGTAGTGATCTTTGCTCATAAAGGGAAGAATTAGTCACATGATTCTCCTAAATAAAGTGGTATAAAAAGAGGACGTGGAAGAAATATTTTTAGATGCAAGGGGATAAACACCATCAATGACAAAAAATTGACCTTCATTGCATTCATTGCAGCAGAGATGGATACAATTCAACAACATACAAAATCCCTAGAAGAGAATAAAAGATAATGGAAACCAAAAATAAGACAGGGGTAAAACACTGGATCCAACTAAAGGAAACACATTTGAATCTAATCATTATATTGTTTCTCATTGAAACATTGGAGTAACTAAAGATTTGTTTCATAATTCATTCTTTGCTTGGAAAAATCATGGATACTTGATATAGGTGAAACATGCGACATGACCTTGTAGAGATACTTCTTTTAATACTTCAATGACAATGTAGATATAAGAAATGTGTTTTGCAAATAAATCAAGTCTTAAGCCCTTAGGACTTGGCACCACTAAGATTAAATTTCTTGGATTTCTTTATTTTATTTTACATGATGTGCTATACCTTCCATAGATGCGAAGAAATATGTTGTCCCTTGATAACATTCTCCAGTAATGGCACTCTATTCATTTCTTTAATTGTAAAGTTGAAATAAGAAAGGAATCTCACAACACATTTTTCATGATTGGAGTGGAGGATAAAAGACTATTGAAGCTGAAAAGGGACAATTGCTCATACACAAAATATTGCATATATATCTCATCAAGATGAAGGCGAATTTCCATCTAGTCTTCTACATCATGCTAGATTAGGAGATATTAATTATAAAAATCTTTGTTTATTGAAAAAGAATAATGTTTTTAGTTTTCCTATTATTCCTAAGAAATTGAAGCAATGTGATGTTTGTATCCTTGGAAATAATAACAAACAACCAAAAATAAGACAGGGGTAAAACACCAGATCCAACTAAAGGAAACACATTTGAATCTAATAATTATATTGTTTCTCATTGAAACATTGGAGTAACTGAAGATTTGTTTCATAATTCATTCTTTGCTTGGACAAAGCATGGATACTTGATATAGGTGAAACACGCGACATGACCTTATAGAGATACTTCTTTTAAAAATTCAGTGACAATGTAGATATAAGAAATGTGTTTTGAAAATAAGTCAAGTCTTAAGCCTTTAGAACTTGGCACCACCAAGCTTGAATTTCTTAGATTTCTTGATTTTATTATACATGATGTGCTATACCTTCCATAGATGAAAAGAAATATGTTGTCCCTTGATCAAATTCTCCAGTAATGTTACTCTATTCATCTCTTGAATTGTAAAGTTGAAATAAGAAAGGAATCTCACTACACATTTTTCATGATTGGAGTGGAGGATAAAAGACTGCTGAAGCTGAAAGGGACATTTTCTCATACACAAAATATTTCATATATATCTCATCACAATGAAGGTGAATTTCCATCTAGTCTTCTACATCATGCTAGATTAGGAGATATTAATTATGAAAATCTTCGTTTATTGAAAAAGAATAATTTTTTTAGTTTTCCTACTATTCCTAAGAAACTGAAGCAATGTCATGTTTGTATCCTTGGAAAGCATAGAAAACAACCATTTCATGCTTCCATTTCTAGATCATGTATTGATATATTATAATTTGTGTGGTCCTATGCTTGTTCCTTATACAAATGGAAATAAATAAATGATGAATTTTATTAATTATGACAATAAAATGTGTTGGGTGTAATTGCTGAAAAATAAATCTCAAGATTTTGAAAATTTCAGAATTTTTTGCGCATGGATTGAAAATGAAGAACAATAACATATTGGATCTCCTTGTAATTATAATGAGAGATAATATGATTCTAATGAATTTTAAAACTATCCTCACCAACATGGGATCTAACATCAAACCATAGTTTCATAGAATCTTCAACAAAATGGTTTAGTTGAAAGAATGAATAAGACTATCTTGAATATGATTCACTCAATGATGTTTAAAAAAAATGAAAAGTTGATGTTTTGGGATGATGTAGTTCTATGTGTAGTGTATGTGAAAAACACATGTCCATATAATGCTCTCAGAAAAAAGTAAGGCATCATAGGGTCTTTCGTTCCACCTGTTATTCCTTGATTCACAAAAAACAAAAAAGTAAGCTTGATGCAAGGATTTAGAAGTGAATATTATTTAGGTATTCATATACCACGAAGGCATAATATATTTAAAATTAGGTAAGAAATAAGTTTTTTCTTCCTAGAAATGTATTTTTTCATTAATCTTCCAAGACTGACAACATTGTTGAGTGGTAACTTGATAATTTGTAAAGATTCACTTATGCAAATACATATCAGGAATTTAATAATGAGATTCCACACCTTGATAGGGGATCCCTATCTTGGATCAGTCTATAGAATCTCCTTCCGAAGCACTATGTTCCCCTCATGAAGTTGTAACAACTTCATTATATTAGGAAGACCCTTTGAGTGATGTGATTGAGAGGATTGGAAGGTTAAATATTGATGAAAATCCATCTCAATCAATGGAGAAACTTGTACCATATTAACAAGGTCCCCAAAAATGGATCACAAATACACTTGAAAGTGTTCATCCAAATGAGGTCAGAAAGACAGGAACTAGAGGTTCCACCAGAAAAGATGGAGTTGATGCAGATAATTTTGATTTAGTTGATGTAAATGATATGGATGTTTCATATGTAGGTTTTAACCCTGTACATAAATTACTTGCAAACAAGTTCTTAAAAAACAGGAAATAAACAATGGCGAGAACATAAACATAAAACACATATACACATATATTTCTCTTGCATCCCAAAACTTGGACTACCAGATTGATTTTTCATTATATTCCTTTCAATGTTATAATTTATGTATATACATGCCAAAACATTCATAAACCCCAATCCATTAACCCTATATTAGAACATAACCGTAGTTCCCTTGACCAGATCTACAAAACACTATGGAAAAAAGCTGTCATGCCCAAAACCATGTGAAAAACCAATGCAAAAAACCATAGGTAGGTTTGGCCACCTAATATAGGGTCCAAAATAATTTCCCGGGGCACTCCCCTAAAACTTGTGTATGGGGGCTACCACCCCCCTACAAACCCCTTTATAGGGAGGGCTGTCACCGCCCATGTGAACCCCTACTATGCTCGATGCAACAAATAAGGGTGGGTGTCGCCCCCCCTGTGATCCCCTCGCAGGTGCGACTAGTCGTGGAAATAATATAACACACACCCAACATTCTCCCACTTGTTGTTTTATTTTCCACGTAGGGGGTCACATGATAGATTAGTCATTGGTCCAGCCCCGCAATGCCCATTTTTTGTCTACACCAACAAAAATTCTTAGTGCTCACAAAATTCGTCAATGCATCTACAACATTCTTCAAAGTGACCACCTTTACTAGCAACACCTTTTTGTCCTCAACCATATCCCTGACAAAGTAATACTGAACATCAATATGCTTTGTCTTTGAATGATAAGTAGGTTTCTTTGCCAATAAAATTATACTTTGGCTCTCACAGTCTATCCTTATAGCTTGATGTACCAACCCCATACTTAAACACACTCTCTATAACCAAACATATTCCTTGATTGCATGAGTGACTGCCATTTATTCAACCTTTTTAGTTGAAAGAGCCACTACAAACTGTATTTTTCTCATCCAACTGACTCTTCCTCCGAATAGGTTAAACACATACCCACTTGTAGTTCTTTTCTGATCTAGATATCTAGCCCAATTTGCATTAACAAAGCCACATATGTCCAAAAATATGTCCAATCCTGGTCTTCCTTGGTAGCACATAGAATAATCACTAGTGCCACAAAAATACTTGAAAACCCGCTTCACCACTATCCAATGCTCCTTCCCTGGTTTTGACATAAACCTGCTCAATACTCCCACTGCATGTGCAATGTATGGTCTAGTACATACCATTGCATACATCAGGCTATCGACTACACTTGCATATGGAACACAGGACATGCCATCTTCCTCTTCTTATGTCTTGGGACACTGTTCAACATATAAATTTACTCCTACAGGAATAGGAACCTTCACCGGTTTACTATCCTACATATTAAACCTATGAAAAATTGTCCTGACATAGTTCCTCTGGTTTAACCAAAGCTTCTACTTTTCCCGATCTCGTTTAATTTCCATGCCCAAAATATAGTTTGCAGCACCAAGATCCTTCATGTCGAATTTGGAGGAATATTGGGTCTTCAAATCCTGGATAATTTATTTGTCATTTCCAATCAACAACATATCATCCACATACAATACCAAATAAATAACACGGTCACCAATTAATTTAAAATACACACAGTGATCCATTTTGCTTTTGGCAAAGCCAAGTCCTCATATATATGTATCAAATTTCTGATACCACATCCCTGGTGATTGTTTTAACCCATACAAGGAATTTTTTAAGTTGTACGCTGTTGAAGAGTGTAACTAGGTTCGGTCTTCATAATGACATGTAATCATGATTTTATGTGAAAGGTGTAAATAATAAAAATAAAACTATTGTAATGCTTTCATGATGGGTTTCATGAGTAAGATATTATGATTTTTACTTAAGGCTCCCATTGAGAGCCCTTAGGGATATTGTCATCTACTCATAAAAGTCTAAAGATTCATTTTCATGAAGGCATGTAACAATTTTAAAAGAGTCATTTTTGTATTTGTAAGTAACCCTCCAAGACCTTGTCACTAGCCCTCACTCAAGTTGGTCTACAATGGAAGGATTATTCTATAAAGCTGAAGTCGACCTAATACAAGAGATCCTGTCAGCCTAATTTCCATGGGAAATCGACTATATATACCAATGATCAACCTCATTTGAAGGCAATCAATTTGGTGAAGTAAGTCACTCATAAAAAGTGTGAAATTCATCTTAAAAGTAGCCTTAAGGACAACTAAGAAATAAGGGAGGATAACGAAGGAGAGTGTGATCATTATGGACTATTTTTGGATAATATACCCTCACATGTGTGAGAATTGCACGTCTGAAGTTGGCTAAGGAAGATTGAAAATTACAATCACATAAAGGTGACCTTGTTTAGGTGAATAACCTCATTGAAGGAATCCGAGTAGGAGAGATAAGATTCTCTCTCAAGGAGGAGTCTATTCAAGAGGAAAAACTAATCTAGGGTTTTTGTTGTGAAGAAAAATAATTACAGACCTACAGGAAGAGGCCAAAATTATGAAGGAAGCCAAGAACAAGAAGAGGAGGCTAGTTACTTGGTCTTGGGAGGGATCTCATGTCGAGGGTCTTTATCATGGTCTTGGCATTTGTCAATTGAAGGTTTTATAAGAAAATTTTCATTTTGGGTTTTCTTCTCAAAGAGTGAGAGGTTTTGGCTTTGATTGAAAATCCTATATACCATGTCTCTTGTCTCCTTATTGTTCATAATTTGATAATTTTTTTGATGAAAATAACACAATAATAACTCAAGAAGATAATATTGTAATAAATAAGTAAAAATACTATCACAAGAAATTATCGTAAGTAGAGAAATTACCTAACCATTGATTCCCTATATTTCTCAACATGGTATCAGAGCCAAGGTGCTAAAGTCAAGGAAGGGCATCTAATCAAGGAGAAAAACAAGGATCAAATTTCAAGAAAGGGATAAAAGTGAGACAAAGTATAACAAAAAGAAATTTCAAGATATACATCATACCGAAACCAAAAGAAACATAATTCAGCAAGAGTCTTGGAATCATCATTAAGGGGGAAGTAGAAAGAAAGACCAAAAATAATTTCCGACATCATCACTCATCCATCATCTAAGAAGTGGAAGCTTTTTAAAATACTAAGGAAGGCCATATCAAAGAACATTGTCATCATATTCAAAAGGGTTTTTGAAGTAAGCTCTCTCTCATTAAAGTGATATCTCTCTCAAAGAGATCAAGATTTACTCTTGTAGAAATAATCTATCAAGGAGTAGTCTTCTACTATCTATATCATCATCAAGATTAAGGAGGAAGTAAGTGGAGAGAGAAAAATATACTCAAGTAAGTATATGACTTCATCTGAATCTATCAAAATTTATTTTTGCAAGGAAAGCAACAAATGAGTTGGGGCTTCAAATTTTCTTGCATGGAAGAAAAGAACAGATCTAAACCTTATTGAGAATGAAGTCGTGGATCACATCAAGGGGTCAATATAACAACCTCTCAAAGAAGATACTCAAGCACTTTCTAAATACATGAAAAGGGAAGTGAGGGCCCAGAGGATTCTCATAGAATCCATCAAAGACTCTCTCATCCCATATGTATCAAAATTGTACACTTCAAAATATATATATGAAAATTTGGTAGAGTTTTTTTTTCTTTTTTTTTTTGGTTTTTGTTTTGTTTTTTTTTTCTTTTTCTTCTGTAAGTATTGAAGGAGAAGTTATCTCTCTAAGTCAAGAACTCTACAAATTGAAGATATCCAAGGAAGAAGGAATAACCTCATATTTCATGAGGATTTCAGAAATAAGAGATCAACTTCAAGATCTGGGCGAAATAATGTTTGACAAATAAATGACCACTGTAGTATTAAATGCACTACAAGAGGAACAAGAAACTTCACTTCAAGTATTTATGGGAAGAAATAAGCTACTCCTTTATAGGATCTATGGTCATTGTGCAAGATCGAAGAAACCATACTGAAGGAAAAATATGATGTAGAATAAAATGAGCAAACTCAAGCATATGCTACTATGAAAAATTTAAAAGGGAAGTTTGGTGGTCCTTAGAAGAAAAGGAATAACATGGCTAAGGTTCAATGCTATGGATGTCAAGAATATGGGCACTATAGAATATATTGTCCCAAAATTAAAAGGGACAATAAAAAGAGAAATAAGGAAGAAGCCCATATTACCAAACAAGTGGAAGAACCCGATACAAAGAAGCCTAAGAAGGAAGAAGTGAGACATCTCTACTATGATTGAGATAATATCCTTCAACTTATATTCAGTTGTGTAAATTATAGCTATCTAGATAGGAAGCACTGTAAATAGGTTAGGATGCATCATATTAGAAAATGGCATCATGGTAGAAGCTTTAGAAGTAAGAGCTCGTGACACAGGATATGTGGAACAAAATATATGACAATAAACTATGTAAACCTCATTGAAAGCTCAAGTGATACTTATGGAAAAATAAATAAATCATCTAGAACAAGACTCATCATACATCACTCAAAAGTTAACAATTGTAGGAAATGATATGCAATATCCTCAAGATTCTCTGATGAAATATTCAATGTAAGGTTCATTTATTATGAGGGGAAACAAGTGATTCATCAAGGATTCCAAACTTGTGAAATGTATGGGATGATGGTATGATGACATAACGAAGAAGCAGATCAAGGGAATGAAGCTCATTCATTCAACAGAAGTTGTTACAGGAAGTCTTGATGACCCAAAGGAAGTATGAGGTAGGTATGTTACATTTGATATTTTGGAAGTCATGTCATATGGTTGGAGGTAACATGGATCAATGCTATACCTTGAAAATCATGATCAAAAGTAATGATCTACTCTCTCAAAGGAATGTAGGAGTGCATGGGTCACATATTCACTAGATGAAATCACCATAAAATGTCTTCATATGAAGTATGAGCTGGTTGAATACAATTGAAGAAATTTGATTGGAAGCTCTTGGGAATGTAATGTGTGAAGAAAGGAAAGAAGAGATCATGGAATATTCAACCATGGTAAAGGCAATCAACATATGAAATACCAAGAACATTTGACTTGGATATCTCCATGGAAGATATGAATACTTTGATGAATTCTGAAAAAGAAAGAGACCCTTGATAACATATATTTTTTGGAGATGTGTCGATATGTATGTAGGATGTTGATGAAAACTATAAGATGTCATGATGAAAGACCATAATTTAATGTTCATTCCTTTATTTTTATATCTGAATGGGTTTATGAAGAGCTTCCAAGGGAAGATCTATGGATGTCTTCCAACACTAATGCACATGTGGTAGGATGAAATATCATTAGGTAAACATGACATGAACAAAGTAGCATGGAATGAAGCAAGGCCAGATATAGACTAATGGATCTCTTTCTGATGAAAGGAATGATGACTTGACTAACTCATGGATGGTTTGTGCCATATGAAGATGTCCCAAGAGATGAAGACTCTGTGACAAAGAAATTAATGGTATCAAAGGAATGGGGATCTTCAAGCAACTGGTTGTCCCATCATCTCTACGTGAGGAGCTGCTATAGGTCCCTAATTAAGAGAGATCCCGGAAACACGTTTCTTACTTGGAAGAAACTTGGAAATTCCTAAGCCAAGGGGGAGCTTAGGTACATTCCGTCTATAGGAATGAGTACATTCCTTTATTGGAATAAATATTTACTCCCTAATTGAGAGGGAGAGATAGACACATCATTCTGGTCTTCACTTGGGAAGACAAAATGGAGGATTGGGTAATCATTTGGCATCTGATGCTCTTTGAGGATGAGATAGGGCATCCAAGATAAGAGTAGTCGTAAAGGACCAATATTATTTGAGGAATGGGAATCCAAGGTAAGAATAGTCTTCATGGAACACACCTTGAGAACTTGGGTGGGGTATGTTATGAGAGAGACAATGATGAGAGTTTCTATAAATCATTGGTCTCGCCAACATTGAGATTAGATCTTATGGAGAGATAGAGTTGTTAGTTAATTCCTTGCTATGTGACAATTCTAGTTTATATGATGCTATACAGATGGATTACCAATATAATTGTTTTTATGAGAGATTATTCAGATTGAAAATTACCAAGTACCATTATGAATACCTACTTATTTAAGAGGGAGTGTTGAAGAGTGTAACTAGGTTCGGTCTTCTAATGACATGTGATCATGATTTTATGTGAAAGGTGTAAAGAAGAAAAATAAAATTATTGTAATTCTTGCATCATGGGTTTCATGAGAAAAAGATTTTATTTTTTAGTTAAGGCTCCCATTAAGAGCCCTTAGCGATATTGTCATCTATTCATAAAATTCTAAAGAGTCATCGTCATGAAGGTATGTTAGACATTGTAAAGAGTCATTTTTTTCTTTGTAAGTAACTATCCAAGACCTTGTCACTATCCATCACTGAAGTCAGACTGCAATGGAAGGATTATTATATAAAGGTGAAGTCGTCCCACTCCAAGAGATCATGTCGGACTAACTATCATGGAAAAATGACTATATATACCAATTATTAGCCTCATTTGAAGGCAATCAATTTGGTGAAGTAAGTCACTCATAAAAAGTCTGAAATTCATATTAAAAGGAGCCTTAAGGACAAAAAATAAATAACTAAGGATAACGAAGGAGAATGTGATCATTGAGGACTGTTTTGGGCATGTATACCCTCACATGTGTGAGAATTGTAGATCCGAAGTTGGCTAAGGAAGATCAAATATTACAGTCACATAAAGGTGACCTTGTTTGGGTGAAGAACTTCGTTGAAGGAATTCGATTAGGAGAGAGAAGAGTGTCTCTCAAGGAGGAGTCTATTCAAGAGGAAAAATTGATCTAGTGTTTCTATTGTGAAGCAAAAGGATTACAAACCTATAAGAAGACATTGAAATTCAGAAGGAATTAGAGAACAAGAAGAGGAAGAGCAACATTGAAGAGGAGGCTAGTGACTTGGTCTTGGGAGGGCTATAGTGTCAAGGGTATTTGTCATGGTCTTGGTATTCTTCAATTGAAGGTTCTATAAGTATAATTTCTTTGGGTTTTCCTCTCAAAGAGTGAGATTTTTTGGCCCTTGATGAAAAACCTATATACTGTGTCTCTTGTCTCCTTATTTTCCATAATTTGAAAATTGTCTTGAAAAAATAACACAATAATAACTCAAGAAGAGAAGATTGTAATCAAGAAGTAAAAATACTATCAAAATAAATTATCATAAGTAGATAAATCACCCAACTATTGATGCCCTATATTTCTCAGCACAAACCAATTCTTTCTTACCCTTAACCGCAAATCCTTCAGTTTGCTTCATGTAGATCTCTTGATGCAGGAAACCCTGCATAACCCAGAATCTCTCCAACAACCATGCATATAAAAATTTGTCTCAACAATTCTTCACTAAAATTTCCAATCCTGGCAATTTCCCAAAAACTTCTACACACGGAAGCTCTCAATCATATGGTTCAAACCATATGCCCATCGATCTACCTTTCATGTGATGGCACCCAACTTCAATAGCATTAGAGACATTTATAAAAGTCCCATAAAGGACTTTAACCAATCACTAGTTTTATTGCTTGATCTCTACCATACACATGTATGCAAATCTACCATGACAAGCAACTAAAGCAATCACTTTTATGCACTATAATATTAATGAAGTTTATATGAAGCTTCCATGGAAAACACTACCATAACATTGGTCCACACAAAAATTACATGTCCTCGACCCTTGGTTGCAAACCACCATCTCCTTCAACACAATAAGGAACCTGGTCCCGGTTAATACAAAGGGGCTTACCTCAAGGAGCACTTCTGCAAATTCATAACGCACCTTCACTGCTTTCAAGTTTGACTACATCGAATGTCGCTCAGCATTTAACACTACAACTTAACTTCATATAAACACTGCAATTCACGCAATTTCTCTACAATTCAACGCAATGCAAATCAATTCCTTGGTCACCCTTCAATCTTGTATGCTTTTACTACAATTCTGCTCTGCGTTAACGCCTTCCATCGCTGACCAAGTTTGCTTTCCATTTGCCACGTGGTTCATTCAACCTCCAATGTATTTTGTTTGGAGTTCTGACTCGGATTGACATCACGCATTTAACTATAATTCAACCAGACCCGTCTTCACCAACGCCTCAATAATACAATAAAATACAAAAACTCAGTTAACATTAAAGTCGAAATTATCATTCCGGAAACCATAACCATCGTAGACTTAATTCTTCTGCTACTGTGCATGGATTCCGCTCACAACTCTGATATTTAACCTTCGCATCTTACCAAAAGTTCATTTAGTTTTATTCAAACCTTGCCTTGTCCCATCATTAAGTCGATTCACCATTCCCATTTTAATCCTGGTGTTTTATCACAACAGGTTGGTTTCATTCACCTGCAATTTCTACTCAATACGAATTCTTCAGTGCTAATAAAATCCATCTCTATACAATAAAACGTGGGAATTGGTCCACCTTTCGATCTGACATTATAAACCGATTTTATCAACCAGACTTATACAATTTCAAACTTACCCAATCGATTCCCATTTGATTGTATACTACCCAATTCTCAAATACTGCGTTTCTGCTATCCTGGCCTTTAAAATCATTCCACAATAGATTGAGTTTTTAAAAGTCTGCGCCTTTCACTGCCTTACAATCCATTTAGATCCAACCCAAAACATATAAATCGATCTCAGCATTCTAACCAACAAAGTTTTTAGTCTCTATTAATCAAATCCTCAGTATATTAAACCAGTTCACTGTATTGTATGAATTCCCAATTGTTATACCCAAATATTCAATATTTGTTTTGAATTAAAAGTCGACTTCGATGCTGGGTTTGAAGATTCATCAACTGCTATTTGTAATTATCTGTTCCTATGTGAAACTTACACTTATCACGTTTCCATTTTCAAATATTACAATCAATCCATGCGCCAACCATTATTATTCCAATTCTGTATTTAAGATGCGTTCTCAATTGTATTTACCTTGTCAATTCAACTTCCAATTACAGAAATTAACCACACAATTTCTGCATCAATCAATGTAGTTCTAAAAACACAGTCTTTATATTAACAATGAAAAATACTTACAAACTTTATCTTTGCCAGATATTCAACATTCATGGCCTTCCAATCACCCGGAGGCTTACAAGCTTTTACTGTCCAAGCCTCACCTTCTCCTCTCTATTCTATTCTACCTGCTCTATTTGCCTTTGAGGCCTACTAATTTATACAATTTAAAAATGCACTAATTTGAGTTCAATCCCTTTAAAATCTCAACAAATCCCTAAATCTCTCAACATCCCTAAAAGATAGATTTTTATCCCTAAAACTTTGAAACTAATTCCAACTTAGGCTCCATTATTAATTCTAAATTATCTTGAAGCTAATTTCTCTCATGTAGTTGTTTGGAAACATTTACAAAGTCTCACATATAATTAACTAAAAACATAATTAATCACTCAAAATCTTATAAATATTTACATAAAATTAATAATTTCTTAAAAACATGAAACCCCCTAGTTTAAATAAAATACAAGGTGTTTTCCGGAGCTAATGTTCCTGCATCATCTCTTATTCAAGATCCCCGTGAAGAAATGTTGTCTTGACATCCATCTATTCTACCATAAAATAAAAAGTAGCAACAATAGATAAAAGTAATCTAATAGAAGCTACCTCGGCAACTGGAGAAAAATTATCACCAAAATTAATTCCCGATACCTGGGAATAACCTTTTGCTACCAACCAAGTTTTGTATTTCTCCACTTTGCCTTTTGAATTCATCTTCTTCTTAAAAACCCATTTTCCGCCAACGATTTTTCTTCTAGACGACAACTTGACCAGATCCCATGTCTCATTTTTGTGTAAGGATTCCAATTCATCAACCATGGCCTCCTTCCAGAGTTTTCCATTCCTTGAATCCACTACCTCCCTGATAGTTTTGGGATCATCATCAGTGATATTTAAAACAAAATTTGAACAAAAATCAGATGGACTATACCTTTATGGTTGCATTCTTTCTCGAATCGATCTTCTCAAAGTTGGAGTTTGAGGCTCTTCCTCTTTTGATTCTTGTTCTATTGTAGAGTCTGATCTTCCTCCTTGAGATCAATATCTATCTTCCCAGGTTCCTTTGGTAGGAATCAATGTTTAATAACATCTTTGACCTCTCTAAACACCACATCTCAGCAGTACACAACCTTCCTTATTTCTAGGGTCCAAAGCTTATAACCTTTTAAACCATCCTTATACCCAATAAAGATGCACCTTTAAAATTTAGTATCAAATTTGGTTCTTTTCTCCTTTGGAACATGTACATAAGCATCACAACCAAATACCCTCAGATGTGAAAGAGAGGATTTATCACCAGTACATACTTCATATGGAGTCTTATCCAACATTGATGAAGGTGATCTATTAACCAGGTAATGTGTAGTTTCCATATGCATATGGTCACACTAACTATCAAGATGCTTACAAAAAACAAAAAGCAAGATTCCAAGTCCAATCTCCTTCACTCGTCTACAAAAAGACTTCTTGATAAGCTCAATCAAGGTCTGTAATGGAGGCCGAGTTTCAACATTCTTCTTCCATAAAAAATATTGAACTAGATCACAATCACACCACATAAAACTCAGGCTTGATCAAAAATCACTCCACAGGAAACTCAAGCTTAATTACAAGCTTCACTCCACAAGAATTTTGAGTTGGATCATAGGCCTTTTTTCAGAATAATCTCAAACTATGTCATAGGAATATGTCATAGAAATATGGACTATGTCACAGAAAAAATTAGACAAAGTCACAAAAGAATCTTGGACCTACAAAAATATACTTCTAACCTATTATCATAGTTTTAGTTTCAAGTTAAAAGATTCAAATTTATTGGTTTCTTACAAATTCAGGTGCACTATCATTTAATTTGGTAGCACTAGTTTAACAAGTTAAAAACGAAAGTGCTGATAAATTAAATGGCAACAAGTGGTTATTTATTTAAAGTTGCGAAAATAATCGTCAACACATCCTTTCATCTAGTGACAATTAAATCAGTTGGTAGCATAGCCTATTATCATCCAACAAGTGGCATTGAGAAATCAAATGGAAACACTCTATTTTACTCTATTTTTTCATGTGAAAGACAATAAATTTGGGAACGGTTTCTAAACATATGGAAAAATATTTTTGAAGACCAAAATATTATTTTTTTGGGAGCATGCTTATTTAAAAAACCTCTTTCACATTTTATGCAACTATCATGGTTTGGGAGATTCAAATGGATATTTGAAGTCCATTTTTCACAAATTCTCCAATTTTTTTTTTCTATGTTTAGAAAAACTCCTAATCAACTTTCAGTTGGAGAGCCACCTCATCGATTCGACTTGGGGATCAAATATTATCTCCTCCTTGATTTTATTTATTTATTTAGTAAGCTAAAGATAGATGAAGAGGTTTGAGATTCATTATTTGTGGATCTTGAACAATTTGTAAATGTCCTATAAAGGAAATTGTGAAAGAGAACCATGGGTTGAGATTTTTTTGAAAAAGAGAGACCTCGTGTTTACTTTTTGAGATTAATTTATTTTCTATAAGTAGTGTTAAATGCGCAATTTCCAGAGCTTCATGTGTGAATGGTTTCCTGTATGTTTTCTTACTGTGCTTATTTTCTCCTTAGTCAATACTTTGATCATTAAATATTGATTATTTGAATAAATCTATATGAATTGGAATTCTATTGAATGCTCATGTTCATGTTATTCAAAATACTTATGTGTTTTTCAGCTTAGGTATCATTTGCAGAAATCATATTGCTCTATTTTTAGTATTTATTTTCTACATTCTTCTACCATACCTTGGTGATGATTTTTTTAAGAAACCATAACCTATATTTACCTTTTTAGAGCTATTCATATAACCTGTGGCTAAAATCTTTTTTTGTTAAAGAATCCATGCCCAATGGTCCCTTTTCTTTCCTTTCCAAAAAAAATCATTTGATACAAACTAAAATATGGCCAATGAGTGTATTAGTAACTTGCTACTAAAGTGACCTTGAGTGGTAGAGTTAAGGAGAAATCCCTCTTCAACCTAAGGAGAAATCCCTCTCCATATTGAAGGGCTATCTTTCAATCCCAAATATTTTTAAATGTTTCCTTAACGCGTTTCCTTCCATAACCAAGGAAAATTTCTGAGCGATAATAGGACCTGCAAATATATACATCTTCTTTACATGTTTGGTTGGATTATCCTCTTATATTTAATTCTATACTATTATCTTCCTTTGCTTGAAATCAGAGATGTATGTGTCTTATGTGTGAATCGAATGATGCCTTTGGAGGGACGAAAAATCACTTATTTATATGCATTGGAAGGGGTCCGAATGAGTGTCTCTTGGGGTACAACCAACTTGATCAAATGTAGGCCAACTTCACATCTTGTGGTGTCTAAAATATAAATTTAGAAATGCAATTTCCCTCTTTTGAAAAGGCCATGAAGAACATGCCTTATAAAAAGGTATTCTTTTGACAAATCAATAAATGAATTCTCTTTTATCACAAGCATGAAGAACATGCTAAATATAAATTTTATTCTATCACAAATATAATTTATATTTTATCTTAACAAGTACAAAATTGTACATTATGAAGACCGACCATACCTACAAAATTCAACACTCCCTCTTAGCTAGGGAGGTATTCATAATGACTATCCAAATGTTCTCTGTTAAAATATTTTTTCTAAGAATAAGGTATCACAACTCATAACATCAACATCATAATCATCTAGGTCAACACTCTTGACTTATAATAGTCATAACATCCACTCAATACCATTTTCTAGGTTAGCACACCTAACCTATGGTACATCATCAATCTACAATATGTACCATCATCCAGGCTAGCACACCTAGCCTATGGTACAATATCAATATTAACAAGTCACGCTGATTTGTTTAGTGCCTCAACCTCATGGTATATGGACTAGTACAGGTTTTCCATCACCACAATCAAACATTAGGGAACATTCATGTTCTAACTTCATAGGGTTTTCCAAACACTTGAGGACATCCACATCCTCACTCCACAGGGTTTTCCATCACCACGGTCAAACCCTAAAGGACATCTATGTCCCAGTTCCACATACCCCATTCTAGGCCATACTTCATAACCCTCACTCCGGGCCATATTCCACAAGCCTCACTCTAGGACATGATGCTATATGGGCTCACTCAATGAGTAATTGCACTTAATGCTGAAAGGAACCCAATTTTATAGAATGACCTAGAAAAAACACTGAAAGGCACCCACTATTTCGAGTGACTAGGCCAAAAAATTGAAAGACACCCTCACTTTCAAGTGATCAGGCCTTGAGGACCATTCTTCCTAATATGGGTAAACACACTTGACCTAGGAATAATGATCATCCACTGTTACCTCACCATCACTCCCTCTCACTAAGATAGGTATCAACAAGTCCTAGCTTGTACCCAAAGTGCACAAACTTCACCTGGGATAGAGGCTTCATCATAATATCAACTATATTTTCATCAGTAGGAATATACCATAGCTTCACTGCTTCCTTCTGCACTATGTCACGAATGTATTGGTACTTGATCTTGATGTTATTTGATCCATCGATTTCCAATATACTCTAGATCTGCTTCCTGTTCATTCAATAAATAATAGTTGAATAGAAGAAACTTTCAGATGTACTCTTCCTGTCTTTCAACATATCCTACCCAATCATAATCAATATAATCATGAAAATGTATCTTACTATTTGATATACATCTTAAACCATAGTTTCATGCAGATATATTAATACATACTGCAAAGAAAATTTCTATTCTAATACATCAAAGAGTCAATGAATTTCTCATACTCAAAATCTCTCAGATTGTTCACTGTGAGAGTAGAAATGGAATTTTAGTCCATCATTCCAAACTTATAGTCCCAAATAGTAGTGCATAAAACACGAAATCCTTCATATCAAATCCAACAACCAGCTCCCTATTAATCTATAACAAAATAAAATATTTCTACCAAGACTACTCCCTCTGACACATGAGTCCTTCTGACAAGATGTTAGAGAAAAATCACATAGGATCAAATTTGATCAAAGATACCAATCCCAATGTCTTCTTCAATCATACAAAGTATTCTTCAATCGTAAATCTTCTTCTCATGTACCTCAATGTATTGAGGTAGCCCTTATGTACACTTATTATTTCATTGAGAAGGATGGTCTGTACATTCATCTAGTATGTTATTCAATACAAATCATATAAATAAATTTTAATAGAAGTGTACTTGAAAATATGTCCCTTAGTTTTCTCCCTCTTACTAAGATAATATTTCACTTTGTACTTCTCTTAAATTGATATATACTTCATCTTGGAAATCACCACTGAATTCTTGTTCAACATAGATATTTCAATCTTGATGATAAGAATACTCTCTCAAAATCCATATCTCTTCTAGTATGACATCTCTTGATATGAGTCCTTTTATCCCAAGCTTTGCTTTTTTCTTTTAATCATATCATATGTTGCCAAAACCTAGGTAGCCTTCACCATGTACCTACAATCATCACTAGGAGGTCATGGAAGAAAAATTACAACTAAATACAAAGAAAATAGACTAACCACTAATGAAATAAAAAATAGTAATTATTAAAGAGATATAAAATACTTATCTTTAAGAAATATATCAAATCCCTCTTGATATTAGACTTATTGCGTCCATCTTTCAAATCAACCTTGTCTATATGATGCAATTACTTCCTTGCATGAGCTATGGTTTCTTCTTTTAGTGAAAAAATATCATCCTAAGGTTTTTCCCATAAGCCTAGGGTTTTTCACTCTTTCAAACCCTAAATATCTAAGAATCTATTGTGAAACTCCGGCAATATTTGACATTTGCAAGTTCAGGTAGAGTCTCAATCCTTCCTTCACGAATCCTAATTACTCTAGCAGGCCTAATTAATTCTAATCTATCTCCTCTATATTTTTAAACATGAAACATAAACAAAAATTATTTTTCAAACTTGATACATAAGTATTTATCTGATTCCAATTTAATAGAAGCAATTTTTGTTGCTTGAGTCTTCAAATGTAGCTTTCTTTCGATGTTTGTTAATTTCTACAATTGAACATGTTTCTTCTTTCCTTTCTGTTATTTGATCTCTTAGGACATTGGTCTCTACAACGACCAAATTTATGACAATGGAACATTGAATTTTTGACATATCTTTCTTTCCTTGAGGATTAGGTATTCTATTAGAATCCCTTCTCTCTTGAAATCAAAACTTCTTCCCTCTTCATCTTGGAATGGTTACCAATTTTCCAACGTCGGGAAGTGATAGTTCCTGCACCAGCAACCCAAGAGAAAAAATAGTAATTATTAAAGAGATATAAAATACTTATCTTCAAGAAATATATCAAATCCATCTTGATCTTAGAATTCTTGCATCCATATTTCAAATCAACATTGTCTATATGATAAGTTTACTTCCTTGAGAAAAAATAGTAATTATTAAAGAGGCGACAGAGGCGGAAATCCCCTCTGCAGACAGAGGCGATCCCTTTAGCCCTAGGGTGGGTCTAGCAATAAGGGAACATGCTAATCCTTCGGATTCATAGTTTATGAATGAAACTGAGTTGGAATAAATGACTTACCTTTATTAAAACGCAATTGTCATATCTTGTGGTAGCGATCTACTGATCTTCATCTTTACATGTTGTGGTTCTTCAGCTGTGATACTCGGGTGCCTGCACAAGGATCATAGAATGATAACAGCATACGAAAACATACTTGAATTCATAAATATTTAATTGGTCAAGGGGAATCAAACGTATTGAAAAATATTAAACACATCAAACGCAAAATGAGAATTAAAAAACTAGTCATGTATTGATAAGTAGAGACAAGAAGTTTACAACCAAAAGAGCTTTGACGTTGCAACCTACTTCGATAGGTCCAGTCAAACGCGTCTCAAGAATTCGTCGGGGAATTGGACTTGGCGAGGCAATGGGATTAGACTCTCTCTCGACAATGGATTCCTCTGTGCTCTATCTCACACTAGCTATAGTAAGGACTATTCAACTAGTTGCAACTATGTGAGAAGGATGTATTTATAGGAGAGGAGGAGGTGGTTTGGGATCCCTCATAAGGTGGAAGGGAGGCCTTATCCTTTGGGGATTTGATCAAATGTAGGAAACAAGAAGCCAAAGGAAGGAATTTCGACGTTATTCAGTCGAAAAAAACATGCTGACTCCGCTCACGAAGTGGTTGGGAATGGAAACTTCGCTTCTATTTTAAAAAAATTTCCAAAAATAACTTGGCGCGGGTAGTCCACTGAGACAAAGTACAAATGGGCGCGAGGCCTAGTGCTAATTTCTGTATGGGTGCGAGGCCATAACTGCTTACGAGTGCTGACCCAAAATCATATGTTTTCGAGAGCCTTCTCCAGGAATAGTCAACAGAGTTAATGTTCTTCAGATGCCAAAGGATACAATGACACTTTTTGCAAGGTATGAAAATACACAAAAGTCATTGAAATGGTCCTCCAATGTGCGGGATGGGGATTACAGGGACGGTGATAAAATACTGTGTAACAGATTCCCCCTAAAGCATGAGGTATTAGAGAGAGGGAGGAGTGAAATTCTTTACAAGAACACGTTCAAATTAAACACCACCGTCAAAAGGCCTGCAAGTACAAGTACAACTGATATCTCTGAGACATTAACATGTGGCATGAACGCATCCATCTATCAAGAAGGATCAAGAAATAGACTCAGGTATGGTTGCAACCATCCAATCAAAGAGTCATGCATATAGTTATGATAAACCAAATCGCTCCGCAGCCTGTATTCTATCATACAAAACCAAGGGTCTTGGGCTCCATCTTGACTCGAACGAGTACAAATTCAAGCATGCAAATGAGTGAGCTGATGTCAAACATGAAAAAATTCACCTGATTACCAAACAATGATGAAAGCTGTTAACAGGCGCGAGAGAAACCACCAATAATGAAAATGGATCTCAAGGTACAACTAGTACAATCCATAGAATATGAACAGTGAGCTGAAGTTGAACACCCGCGGAATCACTCGATCAACAACCAACGATGAGGACCTATCAGCATATGCGAAGAACTTGCCATTGAGGCATGCAAGCTCCAATGTACCAGAAGGGAGTCTCTATATCATCTTCCTGGATAATGAGCTGAAGTCGACAGGAAGTGACCTAGTCGAAGGAGGGCCAGAATGTTTCCCACATCATCCACACGAGACATAGGAAAAAGATGATAGTGAATCAGGATCAAACAAAGGATTAGAAGTTGAAAACTGTAGAAGGAAACTTCTTTTGAACATATTGGTGACATGACTCCGGAATTTGGTAGTATTTGACATCAAGGGATTTGTCGTCATGATGACGTGGCAAAGAGAAGATAAGAGGTAAAAAAATATTACCCAAACCCATGGAATGATGAAATGGGATGTCCCTAAACTGAGACGAATGCAGATGAGTGTCATGTTCAAGAGCGACATACTGCCGACACAACTAAGAACTGGTTCCATTTTCCCCACCATTTCTGGCAAGTACCCCAATTATTTTTGGAAACAAGCTTGAAGGGGATAGCATATGCTTGTCATTTAAGTTTTTCCTTTGGAAAAATCCATCCTAGTACATTTTACGAGCCCTAGCAAGGAGGAACTCGGTTAAGTCATGTTGACGGTTTCTGATGTCATTTAGGTTTTAACGAGTCTGAAAAGGGAAGAAATCAACGTATTTTCATGTTTAGAGAGTTCAAAAAGAAGCAGGAAAGAAAACTTTAGTATTTTCCTTTTTGTAGGTAGTCTCAGAGACCAGAAAAGGTAGAAAACTATTTCTTAGAGAACCTCTTAGTCGCGATAGGTTAAGGTATTCATTTTTCATAAATAATCAATCCCAACACGAAAAAGGGGTAAACATATACTGGGTAGATATCATTTCGAAGCCTTTAACGATTTCAAAACGACAAGAGCGTCAACAAACTTTTCAATTTTCAAGAGTAAAAAAAGAGCTGAAAGATGACTCCAGGGGTGAATTTTTTGTGTTTTTACCGAGCCCAAAAAAGTATAAAATACAACTTGTCACTTCATCATCGCCATGTTGAGGACCTATTGCTATAGAATCAATGCATGTAAAACCCATTTCCGAGATAAAATAGAAAAATAATCGAAAAATATGCTCAAAAACCTAATTAGGGTTCTAAAAATTTTATAAAATGCCAAAAATAGTAAAAAAAAATACTTTTCACTTTTACCTGTTGTAAGCACTTTTTACCCTTTTTTCACTGTGATTTTGTGGATTTGAATGCAGACAATCCAGGAGGCCAACCATGAATCCGTCTTTTCTAGGTAAGAGCTCATATCCTTGTCTGCAACCCAATTTTTAGAACCATGGGGGGATTTTTGTTGAAGTTAGGGTGTGGCGGTCAGCGCGGGTATCGGGCACAGACTCATACCAACTGGACTTGAATCTAAATGGGGGCACACCACTTGGCATGACTATTTTTAAAATAGTCGCGCCAACTGCGGCCGCGATTTTTAGCCTAGAATTCAACAAGTTAGCCTGTTTTAAACACTTCAATATCAAATAATTTGACTAATGACAACCACATGGATGTTTTTGCAGGTGTGAAAGATAAAAATGGTAATCGAATGTAAGAAAATGGAACATAGTGAAGAAGATGAGCAAGCCTTGGGAAATGTAAGATGCATGGCTGTTCTCAGGGAATTTGGGCTTAAGAAATTCTTCATGGCACCATGTCTCTGAGCTCAACCTGAGCTATTGCAGTACTTGATCAATGTATGGGACATTGATAAGGAAAGATTCATAATTCACGATTAGGAGCTAGAGATTAAGGTCTCAGATGTTTACTTCATAACTGGATTGTCATGGATGGGGGCAGTACCAATCCTGATAGGTACCCGGACCATAATGGAAAACATGAGCATGGTCATCGACAGAGTGTGTTGAGGAGTAAGGAAAGGATCCAAAAACGGGAAGGTGGATATCTAAGCTATTCTCGATCTGGCACTAAAATTAGTGTTGTACACCATCACACAAGCTTCTGGATCTCGGGTTCCGCATGAGACCACAAAAACACAGTTACTTTTTGCATTAGATTGTCTGGCACCCAGTCTCTACAACTGGGCAGAGACGGTAATGATCAACATGAAACACCAACTGACAAAATGAAAGAATGGTAAGCTGAAACCATTCGGTTGTGGGTCCATCCTGGTACCATTCATCTTGGAATGGTTACCAATTTTCCAACATTAGGAAGTGATAGTTCCTACACCACCAGCCCAAGAGCCATGGATGTTCCATTGGGCTGCTTTGATGCCAAGATCAGGTGGCGGTTAACATATGTCCTAGAGACCGGAGTTCTTTGAGTGGCTCCGTCAACAATTTATTTTCATGGAGGACTGGCCCTATTCTGGAACAGACTTTACCGGTGATGTAGATCTCCCAATCCTAGCAGGAGAGGATTGGGATGAAGCATTGGGTTAGACTCATTTTTTGATTTTGATGAGTATTATGATTTTTTTTATTATATTCTTCTGATGTTAATCCAAGTATTTACAGATGTTAGCCTAGAAAGACCTGCAGGGATGTCTCCAATATCACGGCGAATTCCTCGTGATTTTGATGTGGCCCCTCATGGTGAGGGAAACAAGGAGGAGGAAGGCGTATGCAAACTGGAGGGACTCACTAGTAGAATCCCAGACTATGTGAGATTCGATGATGTTCCTCGCATGTATCAGAGACACACTGTAGGGGTGTCAAACCATGTTCACGGATTATTGAGGCGGCTCGTGTGGGCAGTGACATGCTACCATGAGCATCATGTCGACTAGACACCTAGGCTTTTATTTCTGCATATTTTTTGAGAGACATGATGTCTCAGGATGTAACCAAAAAATACATATTTTTTGAACTTATGATGCACTTGGATGCAAACACTTGATATATATATATATATATATATATATATATATATATATATATATATATATACACCTATTTTCCTGTATCAATCTTATCATGTGACGATGATGTTTTAAAAATTATGCAAATGTCTATCTAATACAATATTGGCTACTTTCTCAGTTAACACATTCATTCGTCTAGGAATATGTTGATATGTAATGTAATCAAAATTTCTTTCCAGTAAACGAACACGTAAGTACAACCTTAAGATTTGAGGATTTCTAATAGAATAATGCCCATTAAGGTAAAGAACAAAAAACTGAGAATCTAGGTTAACAATCAATGCACAAATGTCGAGAGAAATAACCTCAGCTAAGAGTTCAATGCCAACACTATATTTAGCAAAATTGTTTGTAGTTCATCCTATACAAATACCTTGAAGGTCTATCAACTCACCATTAGGATTTTAAATCACCCAGGCTGCAAAAGACAAGTTCCGGGTACTGTGGGACGCACCATCCTTGAACTCGATATAAGGAGTGATAGACATATGCACAATGAGAAACAATACAATAAGTAGGAAAATTGCTCACAAAGCACACCAAGCAAAAATGTACAAAAATGAAAAAACATCTATGTACAAAAGAAAAATGCACGAGAAACTCATGCATAATATTTTTTAAGATATAATCCATTTCTGGGCTTATCTAGAGGATAACCTTCATAATCAATAAGCTCATAAGCCCCGTTCTGCAAAAAGCGCTTAACAATATAGGACCCATGCCACATGGGTTGGAATTTTCCTGCCCCCAGGTTATCGTGAGCTTGGTTGTACAGGAGGATGAGGTATCCTTCTATGAAGGAACAAGGGGAAACTAACTAGTCAAAATGAGCTTTGACCCGCTTTTTCTGTGCTTATATGACAAGAGAAGCAAAGCGGTGTGTTTCATCAAGCCTCTCTAAATATAGAAGATGCTCTTATTCCGATGAAGTATTAGAGAGAAAATCAACAACTATCTTGAGAGAAGGGATTTCACATTCAATCAGAAGGGTCGCTTCCAGATCATAAAAAAGTTGGAATGGAGTGAATCTGGTCACATCCTTCATTGAGGTTTGGTAAATCCAGAAAGCTAAAAACAACATGAGATGCCAGTTTGACTTGTGCATCCCATTCGTACGTTAAAGCATAGTGACAATAACTTTGTTCACGACTTCAACCTGGCCATTGGCCTAAGGGTAGTATGACGTCGAGCTGTCATGATGCAGACCCAACTTAGAAGTCAATTTGGCAATCATGTAATGAAGAAAATGAGAACCATGATCGGTAACAATGGCTTGAGGGACACCAAAACTAGTAATGACATGATTGAATAGAAATTGTGCAACTGTCTTACCGTCAGCTATAAGTGTAGGAATTGCTTCAGCCCATTTCCTGAAGTAGTTAATGACGATGATAATATAAGCATGCCCCCTAGCCGAGTGAGGGTTACACATAATAAAATTGATTCCCAATTCGCAAAGAGACCAATGGTAATGACAGGGTGAAGATGTGTGGGTGGTGCGTGCATCTTGCGCTGATAAATCTGGAAATCGTGACAATTACGAACAACAATAATGCAGTTTTTAAAGATGGTGGGCCAGTAATAGCCAGCACGAAGAATCTTCTATGCTGTAGCATATCCAGAAATGTGACCTCCACAAGCGCCACTATGGCAATCATTGAGGACCTTCTCAACGTCCTCGAGGGTCAAACACCGGCGGAGGACATAATCAACTCCGATGAGGTAGAGAGTATCTCCGGCTATGTGATAAGGCTGCGAATGATGGCAGATGCGTCGACGAGAATCCTTCGTCAACTAAGATCATAAGGTGGAAGTCCGCAGATATACGATGATATCACCGTACCAAGGATCGAGGGTGCTAATAAGAAAAAGTGTGTCGTCCAGAATGCATTCCTTGGAACCAGACGAAGCAGAATCAGAAGGGAGAGAGAAAATCAAATCGGCGAAAACCAATGATTTCTTCGATTTGGCGGTAGTAAAATCCAAATCTAACTCTTGGAGGATAACAATCAATTTTGAGTATTTCCCCCCCCAGCAATTGATGAGTCAATATGTAAGTCATGGGGTTGCAATCAGAAATCACGGTCACTGTGTGCAACAGAATATAGTGACGAAAATGTTGAACAGCTTGAACAGTAGCCAACTCCAACTTCTTGACATGTGCATAACATGTTTCTATATCGAGAAGATTTCAACTCAAATAGTAAATGATGTGCTCGTCACCATCATCGTCGTCTTGTACCAGAACCATGGCGATAGTGCTAAACACGACAACCAAATAGAAGGAATAATCGGGATGATAATTGGGAGGACACAACAGAGGAGAATTAACCAACAATGTCTTCAGTGCATTGAAGGATTTTTGGGCGATCTCATCCCAAAGGAATGGGACACCTTGCTTGATTAATCGTGTAAATCCTTTGGCCACTTCATCATAGTTCGGTATAAAACAGTGCAGGAAGTTAGCTTTCCCTTGCAGACTCTATAGCTAATGTAAGGAGGAAGGAGAGGGGAGATTAACAATAGCTTCAAATTTGAGGGGATTGATATGAATTATATCTTTAGACATGATAAACCCGAGGAGCCTACTGGAATAAACACCGAAAACACACTTATGTAGATTAAGCCAAATGTTATAGCGTCGACAACGAAGAAATATTTGATGGAGATGATCTGGGTGGTCTTTACGCTTAGCCGAATAAGATGGAAGGTCATCTAGGTAAGGTTGAAAAATGCACTTGATATCATGGAAAGCATATGACATTACTCGTTGAAATGTAGCCCCAACATTTTTAAGACCAAAAGGGATATTTTTATAGGCGAAATTACCCCAAGGATAGATAGTAATCTGTAAGCACATTCACGTGGAAGAATATTAATTTGCCGGCAATTCCCATTAGGGGGAATTTTGAGGTCTAAAATGGGCTTCCTAAGAAAACAAAATAAACTTTTTAACAACCAATAGGATTCAAGATGATGATGTCAACTATAGACATCACTATTAATAAATAAATAAAATATTAAAAATAATAAATAATAAATTATTTAACTATTCTGGGATGTGCATTTAATTTTTCATGGAGAGCCACATGCAAATTTAATTTCTCATCCAAGGAGTACCCATGTCGTATACTGATGAACCTCGCTACATGAAATGGAACAGATCAAAAACATGATTACAATCACGTTTTTTATGTATTTCTCATTTTTCATGTAGTAGAGTTCATCGAAAGTATGCAACATGGGTACTCCTTGGATGAGGAATTAAATTTCGCATCCAACGAGTACTCCCGCTCGAAATTTGAGTAAAAACTTTGGGATATAAGTTGAAAATATGAGTTGAAAAAGTAGTTTTTTCATTTTTCCCTCTAAAATTTGATGATGTCATCAAATCTCATTTGATTTTTTCCACTATTATTTTATAATTTCCTTAGGAGGCCCATTTTAGACCTCAAAATTCCCCTAATGCATAAAACCCATCCATAAGGGAAAATATTTCACTCCCAGCATAGTAATCAATGATTTGGTAAATAAAAGGAGTGGGATAATTATACTTAGGGCAAGCACAGTTGATATCATGGTAATCCACACATACCTGAATAGTACTCTGTTTCTTATCTACATGAACAATATTAGAAACCCATTATGTCAAGGGAATTGGATAAATAAAACCAGCTAAGAAAATTTTCAACTTCTCCTTTAATAGCGGTCGCCTTTCTAGGGTGCATAGGACGAAGACACTGGCGAACATGTGTCACACCAGGATAGGTAGGAATCTCATGCACCACTATACTCGGATCGATGCCGGGCATATCTTCATTAGACCAAGCGAAAACATCGTGAAACTCATGGAAGAGACTAGTATAGACCTTTATCTCATCAGGAGAACATGTCACCCCAATGTGGATGTTCTTGAAAACCCCCGGTTTGACGAAGATGTCTATAGGAATCATTTGTGTAATGTTTCCCTAGTTACCTTCTGCAACGACTTCATGTGTCAGGATGGGCGTTTGAAGCAGATGAAAAGGAACTTGAGAAGCGAACTTCTCGAGACAAGTAGACATGGCCCCAAAGCCAGGCATGAATGAGGAACGATGATGATTATCATCCCAAGGAGGATCCTTAAGTGACATAGTTTCCACGATGACCTCATCAGAGGGAAATATCTCTTTTAAGGGATTAGGCGAATCCAAATCATTGAGCCAAGGGGATTGAGAATAAGTGTCAAGATACATACTCAAAGGAGCATGATCAGAGGGAGGAGGAGCTGAAGCCAAAATAAGTTCTTAATAATCAATCTCTATTGGGCTAACGACATCGAATCACCAAACGAATCAATATGTTAGGGTGAAGGGATGACCCATGATTTAGAAGACCTGGAGATCATGTTAACTTGAGCAGTGTTGGGCGGAGGAAGAGGAAAAAGACCCATGAGGGCATGATCCTTGAAAATACCTAGCCCTATGCTCTCATAAGGCGTACGAATACAATCTACATATGGGACGTTGCTCTCGGAAGACAAAGAAGTGAAAAAGGTCAACTGATCGACAGTGATGATCTTTCTTTCGTACATAAATCAAAGAACACGAAAGAGAGTGGACGAAACGCACATCATGGCGTGAGTCCAAATACGATTGAGGAGAATATTGTAATTGAGCTTGGCATCAATGACTTCAACCTCGACGTTAATTGTTTTCCATTCTAATGTAATAGGTAAACTAGTGAGAACACCGAGAGGGTGAGATTCTCTTCCGTCAAAAGCTTCTAAAGCATTTGGAGATGAATTGAGGGCTGGAGAACCGATGGCTTTCCAGTAGGCAGATGACATGATGCATGTAGATGCACCCTCGTCCATGACCACTCGATGGATATTATTTCCATTAACCCAACTTATATGATCAATGCAAGCTGGTGAGGGAGATGTGGGACGAAATTTTCCAAGTCGAAAGTGATAAGGTTCGAATTGGCAGGATTAACCCCTCCGATAGCAGATAACACTGCCTTCCATTGAGATAGACAACTCTGAAGTACTTCCAATGCAGACATAGCAGATGCTTCCTGAGTCAAATCCTTAACAATAATGCTGAGCAGCACGATAATTAGGATTGTAGGAAGACTTACAAAGTACACCTTTCGATGGTAGCCATACAACAGGCTCAGTACGTGGCATATCAATCTGAAGAGGGCCAGAAGCAGGTGGGGGAGGAGGACCATTAGAGATTTCCTTCCTAGCTGCCTAACACGGTTCGGTGTAATATTTCAATCGGGTAGCAATGGAAATGGATGCAGAACCATTCATCATGAAAACCTGAGAGCCAAATGGGGAAGAGGACTGAGGTTGGTCTACCAACTAAGTTTGATGTGATGGAAATGGTTCTTTGAGAACAACCGAAGTGCCTTGGGTGCCTTTGAGTAATCGACTCACCTCAACCCATTGGGGACAGTCCTTGGTGTAATGCTCTTCGTCACAAATCAAACAAGGGTACTTTAGTTTGCATTGCAAACCATCATCACCACGAGATTTCTGAGAATCCTGTTTCGGGGTATCTATTTTGGCCTTACCTTTACCCTTCTTCTTACCCTTAGAAGTTTTATCTACCAGATTGGACTGGATGACATTCACTTCTGCAGTTTTACTAGAATTCGAGGGTGGCTGAGAAGCAGTATCATTGGAAGGAGTAGATTTTTTCTTTGCAGTATTTGGAGAAGACTTTCGAGAAGTCTGAGACACAAAACCAATGATACCATCAATGGATGGTGTCCCTGGTGCTTTGGAAGTTCTAGGTCGAGGGGCATCAGGCAAGATTTCGTACAACGTGCCAGACTGAGAGCACATAAGATCAAGGTACTGGGAATGAGCGATGGCTTGTTCCTTAGTAACACATGCCCCCATAGCAATGTCCTTAGAAATCAGAGAAATGAAGGAGGTAGTGAACCAATCAGTTATAAGTTGATCATGAATCTCAATCTTGATCAGACAACGACGACGCCTCCATTCATGAATATGATCATATATATGGGTAGCTCTATCTTACTTTAAGGATGTGAGGAGGTGTGTCCCAGTTTCATACTAAACTGGTAACTGAAAGTGCGTGAGAAATGCCATGGCTAAAGAGTTGAAATCTTGGAAGATGCCATAGGATAGTTCAATGTACCACTTGGAAGCAGCACCAGTGAGAGTCCGTTGGAAAAGACGGAGTCGAATGGAATCGTCAACCCAAGATTTAGAGGAAAACCAAAGATGATACGTCATAACATGCGCTTGGGGGTCTTCTCCAGACTTTCCCTAAAATTTGGGACAATCTCCAGGAATATTGGTTGGAACTGGAAGCCAATATGGATTATGAAGGATAGGATCGTTCGTCAACTTCGACACATCGGGCAACTTCAACGTAGCAAGGAAAGGTAATTAAGGATTGAAAAGCATTGTAGGTCATTAATAAAGACTAGTATTAGGATTCCACCCAGGTTGAGAGAAATTATTCCCCCATATGTTTTTTCCTGGAGGATTCTATCCATAGGGGTTATAAGCTTGATAGTTCTGCCCATACATGGGTTGAGGACCAGAATATTTATTCTGAGCATACCACTAAGGTCCTCTCTGAGTAACATATGGATTTTGTTGCAGAACGTAAGCAGTGCCTTGAGGTGCATTATACAACACTTGAGTCTGACCTTGAGGAAGATACACAGTGCCTTGAAGCACATTTTATACTAGCTGGGATTGACCTTGAGGAATGTAAGTAACGCCTTGGGGCACACTATATATGACCTGAGATTGACCTTGAGGAAGATAAGTGGCGCCTTGAGGCTGAACGGGTTTCCCCTGGGGTGCAAGTTGGATAGGCTTTCTTTGCAGAGTAGGTTGGCCTGGATGTTGAGAGCCACCGGGTTTCCCTTGTGGAAAATGTTGGCTTGATGGTTGAGATGGACCAGGTTTCCCCTAAAAACCAAGTTGATCCATGCAGGACCGTAGGGTTTGCCGTGTTGTACAAAATTTTGGCCTTGCTGAATGTAAGGCTGATGTTGTTGCAAAAAAGGTTGTCCCTGTGGTGGATAGATTTCCCTCCCGGGAACATAAGATGCACCCTATTGAACATGAGGTTGACCAGTAGGACCATAGGGTTGTCCTTGTTGGACCGAAGGTTGTCCTTGTAAGGGTTTTACTTGTAGACCATAAGGTTGTCCCTGTGGACTAGAGGGTTGTCCCTGTTGGATCGAAGGTTGTCCCTATAAGGGTTGTCCTTGTGGACCATAGGGTTGTCCCAATTGGTATATGGTCTGATTGGGATCAATTGGAGGAAAATATACGAGATTACCGTACACGTCAAAATGATGTGGAGTATTACTAGAAGTTTGTAGCTACTAAGAATCCTGAGGTGAAACATTCTTCTACTGAATGGCCAACAAATACTCATCGAATGTCAAACCTGTAGGAATGGAAGTAGAAACCATAGGCACACTACTAGCAAGTTGGATTCCTGAAACATGAGGCTGTGATCCACTCACGGTGGGCCTAATAGCTATCATGGGATCAATAAAAATGGACCTTCGAACAACAAAAGACATTGTAGATGACTGAGTCATATTGATAGCCGACACGGATGAAGCCAGACAGACAGTGGGCCAGGCAGGAACGTAGGTTACAATAGTCAACGTCATGGGAGTCGAGGGTGATGCCCTCGATACCGAGATAGACGAGCTCCTAGAGGGAGTCGATGTATCAGACCATATCAGGTTCTGATACAACGATGCAACACCAAAAATGATCTGACCCAAGGTACGGTAACCGCGTGAGAGAGATACCGGTTGTGAAGAAGGTTGACTTGAGACATAAGAAAAACTCTCTGGAGGGGGCTGATGATCTCCTGTAGAAACATAAATCTCTTCACTACTGAAAGGACTCGAAGAATCCATGTCGGATGAAGCCACTTGATTGTTGAAAAGGCGACGGGTAGTGGATAATAAGGATTATTCTGAAGTAAGAGGAGGAAACTTTTCCTCGTTCCCAAAACTAGACCAAGCATCCTAAGGTTGCCAATTGATATCAAATGGCTCTTTAATAGGAGATCGGGTAGCGAGGGGTAAGACAATCGAAAGAATGGACTACCAGAAATCGACAGACCTAGTGGGCTGATATGCTTTCGAAGAAACTTCAGGAGAAGGATCACCACTAGGAGGTAATGAAGAGGACGACGAAACTGGTGGTTCCGCCACCGTGACTGTGTCTCAAAACGAAAGAGAATCGAGATAACCAATTCAAGGCTTCAAGATGAAACACTAAGGAATTACTTAAGAACAAGCCAAGACAATATCGTTAATGGGCATGTGATCGTACGCAATTTATTTTATGAAATTGAAACGAAACTCTATTGTTTCATGTTTTAAGAGTTGAGAAACAGGCAAAAGGTGACTCTAGTCACTTTCAGGTTGAACGAGCGTGAAAGGAAAAGTGCTCGATGATATTTTAAATTTTAAAGAGTCATGAAAAGACCAAAATGAATACTCAAGGAATCTAAGCAAGAGGGTCCAAGTTTCGGTCAACTACAATATACACCTTGGTGATCAAATGAAAGAGAAATGACCAAGGAATGGCTGTATGTGCAGGAAGTCTCCCTGAATGCTGTGTTCGGTGTATCATGGTTTGAGGGCAGCAGACTCGACTTCCTATGGATAAATGATGTTAACCTATGAGTATCTCCCTTTATATACTCGACGGTATGGGGAGCACAAGTCCATACTAGTACTTTCTAAAGCCAGATGGTGAACGACAACTACTAGGTTTAATGACGCCGGGACATGTCACTAGCCTAGACCTATAAATATATTTGCGTTAGGTTTCAATGCTTTCTTAGGTTGATTGAATTAGTTTTAAAGTTGATATTGAATTAATGTTGCACTTTCAAGGCCTCACCGAATAAGATCTCAAATTCTTAATGCACAACTACATGCAAAAGGAAATCATTCCAATTCAATGAAAGCTAGGTAAGAGAGGGATAGTAGTTTAGAACATAGCGGCGATCAATTGAACACAAGAAGAATTTCACTAATGCATCTAAGACAACCAAAGAAGAAAACGAAAAGCTCTTTCCTTGTTCACGAAAAGCTACTAATGAAAAAGAAAAATTTCCATTTTCAAACTAAGAGAAAGAATGAAAATTTTGTGTTTTTAGATAAATGAGAAGAAAAATTCACTATTACACTAAAAATAAAAATGGACAATAGCTTTGAGCAATTCGAATGAAAATCTCTAAAACAAAGAGATCAATCTAACACGAACTAAACACACTCAAAACAGAGATGCACTCCTTCAAGCAAAAAGGGCTTTCGAACTAGTTCAATGAGTAATTTAATCTATGCTCATGGTGACAAATGGAGAGCTAAACGAAAACCAAGGCAATCATTCAACAAACCAAAGACATGAAGAACCGAAAGAAAAGCAAAAAAAATCAGTCAACAGACTGAAACGACAAATAACAAATTGACTCGAACTCAAACTCAGAAGGCTCAGTGAGGAGAGAGCCGAACAAGCAGCATGAGACACCTATAAACCCTAGGATGAGAAACTCCACTGATAGGATGAGGGAAAAAAAACTGAGAAGAATGAGACAAGAGATTCAAAAAAATCTCAGTGGACTAATTAAAAAATGAAAATCCAACCTAGAGGCAAGAGAAATTGACAAAACTCAGAAAAAGGCTAAAATTTAATCCTACAAAATTCAACGCATCTGTTTAGCTGTAATCTGTGCTAAATAGGTGTTGGCACACCTATGACAAAAGCGACAAGTGCCAATCGACGCGAATGTTTAAGAAAAATCAGCGCTGAGCTAGAAAACCATGGGAAAAAATAAAAACCACTAAGAAGAGGTCAGAATTGAGACACTGGGACTGAACAGGATGGCTGAAAACAGTTAGACAGACAAGACAAAGAAGAAAAATGATGAAACGATCAAAGTCGACTCAACACTAGATGAACAACGAATGATGGCAAACACACTGATCCCCAGTATGGTTGCCAACTTGTTGTGCAGGTAAATCCCTTCTGTGGATAGAGGCGATCCCTCTAGCCCTAGGGTGGATCTAGCAACAAGGGAACATGCTAATCCTTCAGATTCCTAGTTTATGAATGAAACTGAGTTGGGATAGATGACCTACCTTTATTCCAATGCAGTTGTCGTAGCTTGTGGAAACGATATCTTGATATTTGTCTTTACACATCACGGTCCTTCAGCGGTGATACTCGAGTGCCTGCACAAGGATCAGAGCACGATAAAAACATACGAAAACATACTTGCATTCATAAATATTTAATTGGTCAAGGGGAATCAAATTTATTGCAAAATATTAAACACATCAAATGTAAAACGAGAACCAAAAAACCAATCATGTATTGATAAGTAGAGAGAATAAGTTTACAACCAAAAGAGCCTTGACATTGCAGCCTCATTCGATGGGTCTAGTCAAATGCATCTCAAGAATTTGTCAGGGAATTGGACTTGGCGAGGTAATGGGCCTAAACTCTCTCTCGAAAATGGATTCCTCTCTGCTCTATCTTAGACCAGCTATAGTAAGGACTGTTCAACTAGTTGCAACAATGTGAGAAGGATGTATTTATAGGAGAGGAGGAGGCGGTTTGGGATCCCTCATAAGGTGGAAGGGAGGCCTTATCATTTGGGGAGTTGCTCAAATGTGGGAAACAAGAAGCCAAAGGAAGGAATTCGATGTTATTCAGTCAAACAAACCATGCTGACTCTACTCACGAAGTGGTTGGGAATGAAAAATTCACCTCTATTTTAAAAAAATTTCCAAAAAAAGCTAGGTGCGGGCAGTCCACTGAGACAGAGTGCCAATGGGCGTGAGGCCCAGTGCTAATTTCTGTATGGGCACGAGGCCATAACTGCCTACCAGCGCCGACCCAAAATCATATGTTTTTAAGAGCCCTCTCCAGGAATAGTCAATAGAGGAAATGTTCTTCACATGCTAAAGGACACAATGAAATTTTTTGCAAGGTATGACAATACACATAAGTCACTGAAATGGTCCTCCAATGTGTGGGATGGGGATTGCAGGGAAGGTGAAAAAATATTGTGTAACACTTGAGTCTTCAAATTTAGATTTCTTTGGATGTTTTTTAATGTCTACAATTGCAACATGTTTCCTTATTATTTTCTTTCTATCATTTGATCTCTTAGGACATTGGTCTCTATAGCGACCAAATTTTTTACAATGGAACATTGAATTTTTTACATGTCTTTCTTTCCTTGAGGATTAGGTATTCTATCAGAATCCCTTCTGTCTTGAAATCAAAACTTCTTCCCTCCTTTAACTTTATTGAAACGTGACACATATGCTTGATAATATTATTCTTCTTGAGATATTTGAATTATTTCTCAAGAACGAGTCTTGATTCTTCTTGAGATGCCCATAGTTCTTCAAAACTTGGAGTCTCCTTTTTGTTGCTTATACCTAATGAAAATTAATCTCATGATTGAGGTATTCCATAAAGTGTTGAGGCCACAAGTTCTATATTAGAGATAATTTAATCAATGGCTTATAGTTGATCTCCAAATGGAGAGATCCTCACAAAATATGAAGCCATTGTATTTTTCTTTTTCATTCTAGTATCACGAAGCTCACTTCTAAAACTCATGACTTGGTCGATATTGTTGATGGTATACATTCCAGTTAGGGAATCATACATCTCCTTCAAAGTGTAAGGGTGATCCAGGTGGATATCGGTGGCCACCCACCTATTCCATTTGGACCAACACCATCAATTCTTGCAGCTTTTCACATTCAGCACAACTTACTATTTTTAACAGGTTTTCGGGTCCTCCACTCTCGGAGCCGTTTTGGGGGCTTAATGATCCAGGTGGATAATGGTGACAATACCACCTATTCCATTTGAACCCCCATCTTAGGTTCTTTCAATTTTCAAGTTGCAACAAAACTTACTATTTTTAACGGTTTTCGGGTCTGAACTTTCGGAGCCGTTTTGAGGCCCTAAACGACATTTTTTTGGGAAAATGAAGCGGCATGGGTCCATGGACCGATGTTACTTGTTCAAAAGTGAAGTCCTCGGATAGATCTTTCTGTGAGCTATTGAGCGCGTCAAACGGTCCCGGGTGTAAGTTGTGCCCACAGGAAGTTGAACCACCATTTACCCAAACGAGCATAGTCATAGTTTTAGCGCCTCATCTCCTACGTTTCTAGGTTTTGGACTAGATTCTACATTGTTCTCCAACAATAAATAGGCCTCGAGCCTCATTGTCACACGGTTCAGAAGTGCCTTGGCCATCATCTCTTCTCAGAGATTCGCTACCAGCACCCCAGCTATTTTATTTCCATTATGCCTGTAAGCATATTTCTGTTATTTGATATTAATGAAATGAAGCATTATTTCAGCTGCATCTCTATGTTCATGGTTATTTCTATATTTTGTTGCGTTCCTGCATAAATCCGGATCAAAGGGGCTTTGATATGTATGATATTAGATGATATTTAATGGAGTCCAAAATAATTCTCATTATAGTGATGCCATATTTATTTTACTTCTTCTTTCCTACATCATCTATAGGTTCAATCACTTTTCCTTGCACAATTTCCAAAAGATATAAACTTGTGATAATTAGGTCAATTCTTGTTTTCCAATCTCTATAGTTTATAACCCCTTCTAACTTATTCTCTGGTTTCATAGTGGGAGCCATGGATGAGTCTTGATAGTAGATCTAGAATGATATTCTCCAAGAGTGATTTCAATGCTCTTTCATTCACTAAAGGTCTGATACCATATTTATTTTTTGTGTGAAAATTATACAAGTGCTTATTTCTGAAATTCGATAATTACTCCCAATGATGTATATGTTTATATAACACTTCCAATGTATCATTAAAAAATTTCACATTAAAAAATTAAACCATAGAGACACTGAAGCGGTGGAGGTGACAATGCGGAAGAGGGAGAGACAAGATTTACCCCAGGAAAACCCACTTGAAGGAAAAACCCAACAACCTTCTTCTTAGAGAAATATCTAGTTCAACTAGAGATACATCAAAATCAATACATATGGTCACACTAACCAACAAGATGCTTCCAAAAGACAACCAACAAGATTCCAAGTCTAACATCCTTCACTTGTCCACAAAAGTCCTCCTTGAGCATCTCGACTAAGGTCTATAATGGAGGACAAGTTTCGACCTTCTTCTCCCGCAAAAAATCTTGAACTAGATCATAGTCACACCGAAAAAAACTTAGGCTTGATCACAACTTCATTCCATAGGAAAATCAGACTTTATGAGAAGATTCACTCTATAATAATTTCAGGCTAAATCACATGCCTTTCTTCATAAGAAACTCAAATTATGGCATAGGAACATGTCACATAAAAACTTGGACTATGTCACAAAATAATTTCAGACTTGGAATAATAGACTTATTCTTCACATGTTTGGCTAGCTTCTCCTCTTCTATTGGTCTTCTATTCTTGTCTTCCTTCACTTGAAATCATAGTTGTATGTGTCTTATGTGTGAATAGAATGATTCATTTGGAGTGAGGATGAATCAATTATTTATATGCACTAGAAGTGGTCCAAATGGGTGTATCTTGGGGCAGAGCTAACTTTATCACATGTAGTATTACATGACATCTTGTTGTGTCTAAAATCAAAAGTTAAAAATTCAATTTCCCGCTTTTGAAAAGTCCATGAAGAACATGCCTTATAAAAAAGTATTCTTTTGACTCTCAATAAATAAATTCTCTTTTATCAAAAGCATGAAGAACATGTTAAATATATTTTTTCTTTTATCACAAATATAATTTATATTTTATCTTTACAAGTACAATATAGTACATTATGAAGTCCAAATATAGCTACAAAATGCAATATGCCTCCATTCAGAGCCAAACAAATTTGTTTCAAGTGGGTCTACAAGAGCAAGTACAAATCAAATGACTCAATTCATAAGAACAAAGCAAGGATCGTAGAGAAATGATTTGCACAAAAATAAGGTGTTGATATGAAGATACTTTTTTCCCCACAAAAAAATGGGTCAGTATCTAGACTATCTTTTCCTTGGAAACTCAAAATGGATGGTTAGTTCATTAATCAAAGTGAAGATTTATTTTTTGAATGGAGACTTGAAAGAGAACGCCTACATGGAACAAGTGTAATGTTTTGTGGTCAAGGGTAAATAATGGAAAGAATGTAAACTTATCAGACCCCTATATGTCCTAAAACCAACCTAGATCCAGCTCAACTCCAGATCTACCAAGTGTTGAAAGGGATCGAATATTTTTTCAATCTAAACGAGGTTTGCACCTTAAGAGATTTGATCCCTCTCGATGCTTGGTAGTTCTGGAGTAAGATGGATCTAGGCTAGTTTACATAAACAAATAATATTTTTAAATTTTAGTTTTACCATAAATACATAAACACATAAGAAGATAACATGCTTAAATGCTATTTATTCCAACTTTGAAGTCACTTATAATTTACAACTAAACTACTCATCATATACACTATTGTGCATTCATCGCATGATTACCTAGCACCCTAAGCCTAATATATCCATTTACATGTGTGTGAACATTATGATGTGTCCATGCAGTCTCTGTACAACTCTTCCTAGTTGTAATAATGTCACTTCACTTTAGGCTTAGATTTCTTAAGGCTCAAATAATTATATACTTTACATATAAAATTAACCTCCCTCTCTTCCTTCTCGCTCTCCTGTCTCCCGCACTCTCTCTCCTTATCTCTCTCAAGTCCTATCTCTCTTCCTTCATCTATATCCCTTTCTGTCCCACCTCCCTATGTCTCTTTCCTCCAATATCTATCTCTCTCTCTTTCTCCCCTCATCTCCCGTCTCCCTCAATCTCTCTACATATCTCCCTTTTCAATCACTCTCTCTCTCTCTCTCTCTCTCTCTCTCTTTTCTTCCATCTCTCTCTCTCTCTATCTCTCTGTTCTTCCATCCCTCTCTCTCTCTCTCTTTGTTATTCCATCCTTCTCTCCCCCCCTTCAAATCCCGCAATATATCCCTCCCTCCTCTCTCTCTAGAATATCTATGAAATAATTTTAGTAGTGGCGAGGATAGAGGGTTTAAATATATCTCAAAATTAATCGTAATTATTTTTCTTTTAGTTTTCATCAATTTTTTTATAAAATTAAATTATTTTGATTATGAAATGAGTTATGATTTTTGGGCACCTAGTATTGATATAAGCCATGGTATTGGCCCATGGTATTGTAACAAAGTCTATTTACAATTTAATAATATTCAGGGTAAAGTGGGGTGAATATCCATTATTAAGAGTCTTTTTATATTGTAAGTTTAATGTAGGTATTAAGTTTTTTTGTACTTATTATAAAAACATGGTCATAGTGCAACTGCTCAAGAAACTTAATCTAAATCAAGAGACACAATTTTACTCTACTAGTCTATGGAAATTAATTCACAATTTAGAACAAATTCGAAAACATGCATCAATCACATACATAAGTACACAAATTTATCTAGGGGAAACCAACTGGTAAAAACTCCTTAAGCATGCTTTCATTAATAAGATGAATAGATCATCTATTACAATTTCTAGCTCCAACTCTTAGCTCAACCCGCAAAAGAATAATTTTTCTCTCTGCTCAATGAGAAGCTTTGACCGAGACTTAGTCAATTTTCAATTTCTTCATCCACTTGAGCTCCTATTTCCTTGCGCAAATCTTGAGGAATTAGTTCCCTATTCTTTAGGAATTTCCTCCAAAATGATTGTGCAATTCCCAATGATTTATCATTGATTGCATGCAACACCTCTACACTCAAGACTAGTCTACAACTAATGTTACACGTCCTTGGAATCTCCACCATAACCAAGGAACTTGAATTCTTTGCATGCACTAGCTATTTTCAGCTAACTAACGAGTTAACTAGATGATCACTAGCTATTTTGAGCTAACTGACTAGTTAACTAGATGATCTATGAGTTAGACTGTTGTCCCACTGGAACTTGCAACTAATTCTATTAACTATTAGAACTAGTTTAACTGGGTACAACTGGAATAACTGAACTCGATTGCTACAAATTAGCAATCACACATTCATAACTGAAATCCAAGCCCACTAAATCGAATTTACTGAGCTACTTAAGTGATAAGATCCATGTCATCTCATTTAACTACCTCCAAGTTGTTTATTGATATGGAAATTTCAAATTTTCTCAATTTGACCAAGTCTAAGTCAAATTGAGCCTTTGTTGCTACACATCTCAACCCTTATTAATTAAATTTAAATATGGTTTTTGGGCATCTGGTATCAATAAGCCATGGTATACTATCCATGGTAAAGTGACGGTGGATATGCATAGTTAAAAATCTTGCTATATCGTAAGTATTAAGTTTTTATATGATTATTAATTAAATTTAAATATGGTCAAAAAACCATTATTTTAATTTATATGGGTTTTATGTTTTACATTTTGCATTAAGTTTTATATTATAGTTTACATTATACATTTTTCATTACATTTTACATTTATATATGTTTTAATTTGAATATGAAGCCGTCACTTAATTTTGTTGTGTTATTTTAAAAAAAATAATTTCCCCAAAATTTAAATTTTTTTGAAAAACTAGCCCAACAAGACCTATGAACTTGGTATGAAAAGTTAACTGAACATCTTATGAAATTGAATTTCAGACACTTTAATCCTAAGAATGCAACTTTGTTAGTCAATAAGTTGGAAAAGCTATTATATATTGTGTGGTATATGTAGATTATCTGTTGATAACATTGAACAATTAAAAGTACATTGCATTCATAAAGAAAGAGTACACGAAGGGATTTGTGATGAAATATTTGGACACCTTCTCTATTACTTGCACATTGAAATGACTCAACATTGATAGTATATATTCCTCTCCCAACAATAGTACATTGAAGAATTGTTAAGTAGGTTTGCCATGGCTAAATGGAATATCTAATGGAACATGACTTAAAGCTCACATCAAGAGAAAAGAATGAGTTTGATAATGCAACCAAGTACAAAAAAAATTGTGGGAAGTCTTATCTTCTCTAAAACCTAGTATAATAAAAAGTTGTTTTCTAACTAGTACTTCATAACATGCCTTTTTAAACTATAAATACATTAAATCTATTAATCATTTATAAACTCTTGACCCTTTTCCTTTCCAAACTACAGTAAGCATCCCCAACAACTCATATCCCCTCTTTATTATACCTCAAACTATACCTTTTGCCATTTATAACTCCTTCCAAATTTGAGAATAAAAAAAAAAATCATGTTCACTTAACTTAAAACTATGAAACTTTAGGCTTTATAATTTGATACTCTCATCACAACTCCCCAACAACTCTATAATCTATTACCATTAATCACTAGAAATTCCAAACCCTAAATTAACTCAAAGTAAAAACAATAACATGTACATTGAAAAAAAGACGAGACATCTATAGAAAATACCTTAATCCAATTAAGATATATTAATATCAAAATGTCCATCAACTATTAGCCATACTTTATTAAAAAAATAAATAATAAATAAATAAAAAAAAATAAAAAAAATAATAAATAATTTTAGCCCTACTTCCCAAAAACATAAAAACTCTTAAATACCCGGTTGAGATTCCTCCACAAAATACTTTTTTAAGTTCAACCACCTCACTGTTACTTTCATTACATTATTGAAATAATATATAAAAATATTCAGCATTTAGTCAAATAAATATAGTTTAAATGAAGCTTAAAAACATTGCTATTCACCAACTTAATTTCCTATTGATTTCATAATCGATATAATTTTATAAAATAATAAAATAATCTATATAATTTTATAAAATAAAAAATAAATATATGAAACAAGTTAAAATAATTCATAAAATCATATAACCAAATCTGTAATTAGAATTATCCATTTCCACAAAGTATTATACTTATTATTATAACGAATAGGAAAGTCATTGTTTCTATTTATATCACTACACCTGCGCACATAAATTCAAACCATCACTATAGAAGAAAAAACAGAGTCTATAACAGTTTCTTCGAAACACAAATTTTTCTTAATTAATCAAATATTTATGAAAACAAGTGGAGACAGATCCTGCTTCCAATATTATTGGTAGTACAAGACTCGTAATCGTACAACACGTAGTCCTAATGGCTTAATACAGTTTTGGAATGAAATATTTCACCGTACTGGATTTATATTTATAAAATTCATAGAAATATATAAGATGATTTGTCTGTGACTAACCTGGATTAGCGACTGTAACCAGAAAAATGATGCTCAGGTTCAACGCACCCACCTATATTTGTTAAATACAATTTGGAATATTTTGATCTTGCAAACAAATATAACAAAAGAAAAAGTATTCGTTTTATAAACGACTCTGATTGTCGGATGGATATGCATTGTTTACATTCTTCTGTTTCATGCACGAGGATTATATGGTGGATAGATATGCATTGATTAATGCAGTTTGTGCAGTTGTCATATATTCGTTTGGAGTGATAGGCCTACCTTGCAATCTGGGGAGGAAACATCAGCAGATCGAGTTGCAATTTCCAGAGGAAACATCAGCAGATCGAGTTCTGACTGTGTTGGAGCCCGAGACCATCTCATGGGCACCATATAATTGATCTGAGATTCCCTTATGATACCCTATTTTAGTCCCTCATGTCTCTGGGTGTCCTGAAAGAGGACATCTCGGCTTTAAAAATTCAGAATCACAATAATGATTTGATTTGTATTGTATGCCGTCCGTAGGCTATTTGACAAAACTGTGGCTGTATTTATTTGCATTTGAACGTAATTAAATTTCAGGTTCAGATTCCGAAATATTTGGAAAATTTGATTGGACATGAAAAATAGAAAAACATTAAAAAAAAAAAAACAGAGACAAATAAACTTAAATTGTTATTTGTTTTTAATTTCTAAGGTGTATGTTTATAGCTTGTTCTTTTCTTCATTAAAAACAACTCAATTGAAAGATTTCAACTTTAAATCTCAATCTCTCAATTTTAACAGATTTCAAATTACTTGTATCACCAATTACCAATTAAACTGCCCATAAATGATAAAACCATCTACTACTCTCTATAATTCATACTTTTTATATCTTCAATAAATCAATGAGTCCAACCAGTTAGCTTCATCCCCTGCTCTTTATATTTCATATTTTTCATTCTCTCCATAAATCAATCAATCTCAAAAGTTTCATAATGGATAGAAAAGAAAGAGTCCATGTACGCTTCGACTGATGTCACTGCCAAAGGGCGACGCAAAGAGAGTCCACATTTTCTTAACATTGCAATCAAGACTCCATTGGAGCCATCCGGTGTGCTGATCGTTTAAGCAAGCGTTTTGCCCAATGGTCGATCGTTTTTCTGGATGTCATTATCTTCACATTTTCAAACGGCCAATTTCTTTTTTTAATTTTAATTGGAAGTGGGTAGGATGGAAATTATAGTTAGGGATAATACTACCATAATTATATTAGTAAATGTAATTGATATACATTTATATGAACTATTTTCTTATGTTTATTGGTTTATAAAAAAAGATAGAAAATTGCACCAATCTAGATATATCAGTCACATTTACTAATGTAGTTGTGTTATTTGAAGGTCCACTATGTAGTTGTGCTGTTTGAAGGTCCACTATGGTTAAATATATTCAAATTATGGTTTAGGAGGATTTGTTATAGTTAACATATAGTTGACATGGATGACCACAATTGTCTACAACTAACAATAGTTGACTATGATAGATTTTGATTGACTATTGTTGACTGTGGTTATTCATGTTTGATCATGGTTAACTATGGTTGCCCATGGTTGAGCATGTTAACCATGGTTGACCATGGGTGAACATGGTTTTAACATAGTTTTTTATCATAGATTATGATTGCCTATATTGACAATGGATGATCATGGTTGACCATATTCAACCATGGTGAGCTTTTGGTTGAACATGTATGACCATTCTCACCATGGTTGACCATGGTTTTCCAAAGTTGACTATGGTCACTATGGTTGACAAGAGATGACCATGGTTGATCATGGTTGACCACCATTGAAAACCATGGTGACCAGAGTCAATTAAGGTTGATGATAGTTGACCATGATGAATATAGTTATTTATGGACTACCATAGTTAACTATGGTCAACAATAGTTAACCATAATCAATCATGGGGACCACAATTTACTATGGATGACCACATTGGATATGGTTGATAATGGTTGACCACGATTGACTATGGTGGTTATGGTTGATCAAAGATGACCATGTTTGCTCATATTTGACTCAGGTTGACAACGGTTGACCAAGGTTTACTATGGTTGATTGAAGATGACCATGTTTGCTCATGGTCAATTGAAGTTGACCATGGTTGACATGGATGACTATGATTGATTGTGGTCAACCTTAGTCAACCACAATCAACCATGGTCTGACTATGGATTAACATCGTTTGACATGAGTGAACATGGTTTTACCAATTTGGCCATGGCTAACCATAATTTTCTATGATAGATTATGGTTGTCCATGTTGACAATCCATGCCCATGGTTGACTATGTGTAAACATAGTGACCTAGGTTGACCACGTTTGACCATTTTAACCATGGTTGGTCATGTTAGAGCATGGGTTGACCATGGTTTTCCAAGTTCGACTATGGTGGCTATAGTTAACTAGAGATCATGGTTGACAATGGTTGATTATGATCAACTATGGAGAGAAAAATAGGGCTTCATTTAGGTAACCCAATTTGATGGTTTAGAACCATTAAATTGATTCAATTCTAACTTTGAAAGGTGACACCACAAACTATGATCCTGGAAGGGTGGTCAATGGATATCCAAAAGAGTGTCTGAGTATCCTATACTTAATTTGCTTAAGATTCCTCCTTAGTGGTGTAGATATATGGATATGATATTAGGGATACCTAGGTGGCTACATATCAATACCAACACCTTAGTTTGTTGAATATTCCTCCTTAGTGGTGTAGATATATGGATATGATATCAGGGATACCTAGGTGGCTACATATCAATACCAACACCTGACCTTGGTTGTTTATTTCTTTGGATAAATCTTTAACTAAAGAATCAATGTTAGAAACCTTGGCTTCAAGCGATTGGTGCTTACTAAGTAGTACATGGTTTTGGTACTGTGTTTTCCATGTTGTATGGACCACCTAAAATTCTATTAAAAGGTTAATCCCAGATTATCTCACTACAATCAATGACATGAAATGCATTTGTTCAAATATACCATGAACATTGTAATGTTGTGTCCACACAAAAATGGTTGGTGATCAACATGATGCATGAAATCTCTTGAAATAGTTATACAAATCTACATTTTTTTTTTATTTCTCTTTTCATTCTTTCTTTTTTAAAATTCTTGAAGGAACATTACTCTTGGATATTATTATATTGACAAAATTTCCAAATTCTTTTGGAGTACAAAAATTTAAGAATCTCATTTTCTGATTATAGATGCTAGTGTTTGTAGGGTCCTAATGAAAAAGGAGTGTACAATGCTATAACTATCTAATATATTAACATGCTTCCAATAGCAACACTTAATAAAATATTTCATGGCACCAACTATGGTGGATAGACTATGCCATTAGCCATAATTAGTACACTATTGTTGTTTTTGTTGTACTATAGTAATAGGGTAGCTGTACGTTTATGTTAGGTTGATTTTAGGTGTCCTAAAAGGGATTCCAATATATCCAAGGGTATATGGAAGAAACTTTTGTGTAGAGGTGTTGTTTCATGTGGTATTACACAAAGGGTACCAACGAAAGTTATTGGGATGTCTAATTTGGTGACAAAATATTTTTTGCATGTATTCTTTCTTTACCATAGTTTTACCCATAGAAAGACAAATCTATATGTTATTTCAAAATCTTTGAACATGTCCAGCGTTAAAGAAGTCTACTAAAATCTAGAGATATGTTGGCTCAAGCACGAACTTTCATACCAATTGTAGTGTTCCTTAGCTCTTATACTTCAAACACAAAATACGTATATGAAGATTATAAATGCAGAAAATCAAGTATGTAGTTTTCCTTAACCCTTCACTTGAAACATGAAGTAAAGATATAAATATTATAAACATAATAAACTAGAGTAATGAGACAAACAAAATGAAATATATAAAATATTTTTTTACGTCATAACAAAGAAAACAGTATTTACTTCGTCCTAAGATTTTTTTTTTTTATTGAGCAAAATTCTAAATACAATAATACTAAACAAAATAATCTAAGCCTCCTAATCTCTTTAAATAATTTTTCAATTCTACTAACTACAAGTGCCATAACCCTATAAAAATTACATATATATCAATTGACTAAATTCTAAAAAAATAAAATTAAAAAATAAAATAAAACTCTAAAAAAATATTGAAATGTTGCTTGTTTCTTACAAATACATTTACTATTTGCATGTTTCATGAAAATGTTTATTTTATTGACAGAATGCTAAAACTTTTACTTTAGAATAAATTGGAACGGAATGTTGATACATAAACTTGATGCTTGTAATTTAAGTTAATGCATGAGCTTGATTGTATTGTTATTCCTCCTTTTTACTGTTAATACTCTTAAAATTTATAACTAAACTAATTCTTTTCAGCTTATTTATTGTTTTGATGAATTACCTCAAGGGTTATCTTACAACTTTACATAGTGTTCTCGTTTGTGTTCTCTTTTGTTTGCAACCTTGTAGAGTGAAGTTAGTTGGAATCATAGATTTCATTACTTCACTGGGTTGTGTTGTGTTATGGATTCACCATAGTTTGAAAAAAGTTAGTAGGTTCAACGAATAAAGTACCATGCATCTACCTCCCCCATCTGCCTCCCCTATATCAGGCAAAAGCCTGTGAGGACCGTTGGACCTGGTATTATAATTCCTCGCCCTCTCATGCAAATTGAGTAGGCGAGAACCACACCTGATGACCAGGAGCGAAATATCATATGACAACTATGTTTATCTATCCTTGTCCATCCACTATATCATCCTCGTGTGAAAAGTGTTATATTTAGGATAAGGATTTATATTAAATTCCCTGTCCTTTAGGAAAATATTATATTAAATCCTATGTTAAGTACACTAAAGTTAATCCATATCCTCCAAAATTATTAGTCCAAATAATTACCTCATCGCTCTTAACAATACTCGGAATTAAGAGTACTCAAGTTACTTGAATATGTCTCTCTTTCATTGCACGATATTAGGATCTTCTTGGTTATTAATTCAATACATTTTAACATTTTATCGATAGTGTTTTCATATTTTTTTAATTAATTTTTTAATTTTTTTAAATGTAATATAGAAAGTATATTTTTATGTTAGATTTAAGATTTTTGTGATTTATAAGGAATGTCTTTTGGATTAATCACATCTTTAAGATTTCAAATCAAATTTTAATGATGTGATTAATCCAAAAGATATTTATTTATAATATATTTTTAATCTTAATTTTAGTGAGATTTGTTTTCAATTTTAAAAAAATAAGATATAGATATTTTTCGTATATTTTTAATTTTAATTTTAGTGAGATTGGTTTTCTATTTTTTTAAAATAGGATATAGGGAACTTTGGTATATTTTTTGGGTATATTTTTAAATATTAATTTTGATAATATAAAATTGTAATTAATTTAAAATAAGACATAATTATTTTGGTGTACATTTTTTTCCTTTTCAATCATATTTGTTAGTGATAACAAATCATTTTTAAGAAAATAAATTTGCTTTAGTTATTATTTGACTTTTTGACATTTATCATGCTTTCTTAAAGTCTCTTTGAAGTGGTGGTGGTACTCTTGTAGTCGAGGTGATAGTAATGATACTCTCCCTTTGTAGTCAAGGTCTCCATTGTGTCAAAAGACGCTTGCATGGAAACATGTCACAATCTACATGAACATTCCTATAGGTATATGTTAATCGTTTGACAAAAAGAAGACACTGCAATAGAGATCACAAAAGAATTGAAGATAATAGAAAATTGCACCTTTATAGGGAATGATAGTGAAGGATAATGAATGATAGTGAGTTCACCCACGTGCATCAGGATCGTTTCAAGTGATCAAATGGATGGCGGGGACGGAGTTTTTAGATTTAATGACCACAAAATAACCGAGATAGATGTTGGAAGCACATCTAAAACAACCTTGAAACCTCATAACTACCTCAAATTTCTCCATCCATAGTTATAGTTGTAACCTTATTAGTCCAATTGGCAACTTCATGTTCATCTACTTCTTCTTCGTGGCCTCTTTTCGAGACCCCTAACCAATACAATGGCATTTTTATCAATGATGAATAAGGGTATGAGGAATTGAACATGTATTGAAAACAATTCTCATGGGAATGTACAAATTCACGATAATATTGGGGACTCCAAGAATTACCTAACCATGGGGGAAGTTAAAACCTCACATAGACAATATCTAAGTAGAGCGATTCTTGGGGCATCGTGTTGTGTTACCCACCATTTTCATGGATAATATAAGGATATGAGCCTTGAAGATTCACTTAGGAATTGAGTGAACGATACCATTATTTTCTCCACAAAATAGATGTCAATTATGGAATTGGCTCAAAAGTTGTACAATAATATTAGATAGGAAAATAATCATGGTATTACCCATGAAGCATTAGGCTTGCCTAATCTAAGTTGTAGTTCAAATATTGAATGAATTCGCTCTAGTTCAAACATAAATCTTTTGGGAGGTGTTAATTATATGAATACAATTGGTAGTGGATATTATGACATAAGAGAAACAAGACTAGGGTTTGGTTTGGGAGATACTAAAGAAGTAAGTGAAATTTTTATGAATAGTATTAGAATATAAAGGAATCCATTTTGGCATACTAATACTCCAAATAAATCTCGTGATGGTGATTCTTATTGTGAGGATATCTAGGAGTCATTAGTTAATGATATCTCAAATTTAGAAGTTAAGCAATGAAAGTTTGGAATATTTCAAGGAAGAGAATCATTTGAGATGCCCTTTCTTGAGCAAGGAGGAGGTTTCAAGTGTTTTTAATCCCCAAGAACTAGTGCCATGAATCTAGGGCTTTGGAGAATAAAAGGAGTTTGATACTTCATCATTGGTTAGAGTCCTATGGTTGTAGGAAACACACAATCATCACTTTAATGCCATACCTTAGGATATAGCATTTATATAGATTGTTACTTAGAAATTAAAATTTATCTATTGTTAAATATATGCTATTAGGATGTAGAAAAAATCAAGGAGCTTGCACCTATGAAGTGCAACATCTTGACATAGGTCCAAGGTGCACATGTAAAAGGAAGTGAATAAATTTAACATTGAAAAATATGCTAACATGGTTGACCTACATGAGATATAAAGATGGCCTCTTTATCTTGATATGGATTTAATAGGGGCAAACTTTTTCCACTGAAGAAATCATGCTTATAGCACTCTTGAGGCATACATAGTCATGACTGGGATTGGAACACAAGATCTGTGGGGACCAAATATCCCCACCTAACCATTGTACCACATCTCGAGACAAGAGGGGCCATCTTATACAAGTTTAAATGATAATATGGTTTGAGGAATTGACCTCTTTTGAAGAAGTTTTTTTGTCTAATTTTGAAGGTTGAAATGTTACATGAAGGCCCTTTTCCTATCTTGGAGTATGTTTGTATGCTAGATATAAATCTGTTGTCAACATTTCATCTTTGGAAGATGATAGTCCACTTTGAAGGGTCATGTAGAGCTACTTGGTAACCCACATGTCCATGTGGAGGGGATTATGGATTTATGACCCACATAAATGATAATTACACACATTTAGAGGGCCTTTGGAGGCCAATGTGGTACTTAGAATTTTAGATTTCTATCAATCAAGGAGACATCTCGTTCTTGAGCCTTTTAGAGATCCTTTTTGAGGTTGGATGTGGCTTGAGAAATCCATCTCTGGGTAATTATTTGGATGCTCTAGGGGTTCTTGTGATAAATTTTTAGGACATGGTTTGATATTTTTCTTGCATTGAAGGGTCTTTGGAGGTTGGATGCCTCATTAGGATTCCATTTTAATGATGTCTCTCAACTTTTAGGGTCAATACCCCTTATATTTTGTGCACTTGGCTTGAAAAGGATCTACTTTTTAATATTTTAGATTAATTAATTATATAAGAGGGATTTTTACGCCTCCATAGGGTAGATTAGGGGCTTTCACAGAGGAAATTATTATTTTATTGTAAGAGGAAGTTGTGTATTTTTCCTTATAAATAGAGAGGTGCTTCCTCTCATTTTCTCATGGTGGGATTAGGGAAAAAACCCTTAGCAAGTTTGAAATTTTTGTAATTTTATCTTCTAATAAATTGGCTATGGATGCATGAGTTGAGTGACCTCTTGGAGAGATCGTGTTGATGTGGATTTCACTATTTTTTTTAGAAGAACATTGGTGAAGCTTGTATGAATGCATAATAATCTTAATACTTGGATTTTATTTGTCTTTGTTATGATTATGAATGATGAAAATTAATAATAAGTAGGTAGGAATGGTATTTTATTTTTTATTATGCCTCTTAAACCAACCCTTATTCAAAGAATATGAGGAAGGAGCCGATGGGATCCTTAACTTCCTCATCCTTGAAGATTGAAAATTCTAGGGATACTCAGTGGACTTAATCTATCCTAGTGAAACCAAATCTACTCCATTCCTCACATGTGTGTTTATCCTTGACCTCAATTGTGCCAAAAATATATTGGCAAGATGAGGCACTAATATTATATCCTCCATCATCACTTTTCCTTTTAAAATTCTTTAAACCATTTTTCTAAGGCTTACTCTAAAAAATCACCATGTAATTTTGTTGAAAAATGGCAGCAAGAAAAATCCTATTTTAATTTTCCCTTGAATTAAATTAGGAGAAAATTGTGATTCCACATTTGTCTTGTATCTGTTAACTAATTTAATTTCACTTAGTTCACTAAGTTAATTCGAGTTGAGGGCCTAACTTGAGTCATGTAGAGTGATTCCTAAATTTTAAGAGCCTAGGTTGAGTTTAATTTGAGTTGTAATAATTTAGTTCAGTTAAACTGAGTTAAAGTCAGTTTAACTAAAAAAATCCAACTATTGGAGGAACTAGTCAGAGGTCTAGTAGTGGGGTATAAATTCAATTTTCAACTAGATAAGTGATAAAACAACCATAATTAACTAATGAATGCATGAAATATGAGTTTCCCAATTGAGATTGGAGTTCAAGGGCAGTGTACTATCAATTATATGATTATCCAAGTTGTACAGGTGGTGCATGAAGTCAAAGAATGACCTATAGGGATTGCACAATTCAGGATGGATTTCCCTAATTAATAGGGATAATTCCTTGAGAAAAAACGCAAGGAAATAGAAGCTTGGAAGACATAAAATATGGATAAGTGTTGGCCAAAGTCAGCTTGTGAGGTAGTGAGATAGATTATACTTGTGCAACGATTGTTCAAGCTTGAACACACATTGTATTTCTTCTCTAGTTTTTGACTAATGCAATATAGATAGGAAGGGGTTTTGAGTAGTGGCGTTCCCCTATATATATTTGTGTGTTATGTGTATTGATTTATGTCACCTTTGTTTTATATTGCTTCTTAATCATGAATTTATTTCCATAGATGAGTAGAGTAGATTTGAGTCTTATGTTTTAGAACATTACATGAGAAATATTGAATCTAAAATTAATTTATACAAGGTATCAGAGCTAGAATCATAATATAGAATATAATTCTAAGTTTGCGCAGGAGGTTCAAATTTCAAGATTAGTCTTACATGCTTTCTCAATGATTGAGAAGATGACTTCCACCAAACTCAGGCTTGAGTATGATCTGGAAGGAACCACAAATTTTGTAGCATTGAAGATCCATATGGAGGTGGTATTATATGATAACATGATACTATATTACATCAATACAAGTGTGGTAAAACCCCCAACAAATTATGCCCAAGATCTCGCTCAGTGGAAGAAATATGTAGCTAAAGTGAGGAGGATCATATTGGAAGACGTTCGAGATCATATTGTCTCGAATCTCCATGGGAAATAAAGTCCATTCACGATGTGGAAAAAACTAACTGACTTATTTTAGAACAAAAATTACCACATGAAGCTAGCACTAAAGGACAAGCTTTGTAGCATCAAAATGCAGAAGGTTGAATCAATTCCGCAGTACCTGAGAAAATTCACACAATGACTTGATGAACTTGGCGGGGTCTGTGTGACTATTCCAAAAAACGATTTGGTATCCCTAGCTCTATGGGGTCTTTCAAAGAGCTGGCATAGTTTTCAGGATTCCATTAATGGTAGAGAAAAAATACCAAGTTGGGATCGGTTATGGTCTGATCTAGTGGAGGAAGTGATCAAGGTAAATTTTAGTACCCTTCAAACCAAGACATTTTAGTTTGGCTGATGTTTTAGAATTAAATTTAATCAAAGCGTTAATAAACATAAATGAAAATCTCCATGTTGTAAATAAGAGGAACATACAAGCATTAGCAACATAATAGATTGATAACGGAGTTCGTCCAGGATGGATTACGTCTCCAGGCCTCGGTGTCAAGATGGTGTAGGCCACTGCATTAAGTGTTGGAAAGAGTGATGATGTACATGGCTGGTATTTTCTCTATCGTACAAGGAAAATTACCTCACGCAGGAGTGGCTGGACCTCTCCATGAGATGTTCCACTATAGGAACTCTCATTCACAAAAAGGACTCCTATCAGTATGACAATAACTCACACATAATGACTATCAATATCCCACAAGCATGGAAACAAAATGGATCTCAAACAAACATACATGTGACAATGAGTATCCCGCCAACATGGCAGCAAAGGGTTCTCAACATAATAAAAATCCATGATATAAATTACATCTCACATCAATAAAAAAATAAGACCCCACATCAAACATCAAGAGGGATCTATACAACACAATGCATCTCATAGCAAAGAGACAAAGAAGTACATGAACACATTGCATATACCTCATATCCTATAGCTATCTGAAGAAGAGGATGATAAAATGCTGGATCTGGCTGTACCATCAATCTCCTGGCATCGAATTTCCTGAAATCGAATGCTCACACATTGAATGCTGACACCTACAACTCTACTTTTAAAAGTGGCTGAAAACATAAGGCTCAAATGGAAAATCTGACTGCACTGCTGAACTCATTTCACGGAGAGGTGTAGGATTGACTGTCAATTTGCTGAATTCTGACAAAGTGAAAATTTGGGCCTTAGGGAATCTTTTAGATTCCCCTTAGATTCCTCAAAGATGTTTCTCCACAGGGAATCTAGAAATATGAAACTCAAAACATGAATCTTATCTCACCATTGATATCCTTGCGAAATTTCGAGAAGAATGAGTATAAAGTTGACCTCATTATGACACCAGCATATTTCAGCCTCCAAGGAATCTGAAAGATTCCCTCTAGATTCCTGAAGATTCTCCTCCACAGGGAATCTGCAAAATCGCTGCTCAAATGGAAAATCTAGGCACACCATCACACTCCTTACGAAATTCTGGTTAAAATGCATATAAATTTTAATACATTCAGACACACGAAAATTTTACCTCCTTGGAATCAAAAAGATTCTCCAAGCATTACAAAGGATTCTGTCTAGAAATCCGTGCACCATCATGCCTTGAACTGCGTGTTTGTCTGCCTTCTGACTTGTCTTCTCTTTGCTCACGAGTCCATTGGTCTCCCTTTGTCCTCATCTCTCATGTATTCTCCATCATTCTCCATGGTTTCCTTGAACCATTTGAATGACATTTTATAATAAAGTGTGAGAATGAATAAGACAAAATGTGAGGTTGGCACATTGGTTGGTATAATCATATTAAGATAGTTTTTGTTTGGAGGTTTTGAGTTCAAATCCATTGGGTCCAAATATTGTTTTAAAACCCAATTTGAGTTTTAATATAGTTTTTTTCAAACTATATAATATATGGAATTTGTATCTCCATATTGTAACGACTCCCAACAAAAGTAGAGGATCTGCTTAATACAGAATTTAACCATATTTAATATGATTTTTTTTACATAAAAATTTACCATATTTAAATTGATTCTGATTTTTTAGTAACTATATTTAATATATAGTTATTTTTTTAATGAATTTTTTTTTTTTATGTGGGAATTAAATATCATTTTGTTTTGTCTTTTCTGCAAGGGCAAGGGGCCAATGGAGGAGCGCCATATGTCAAAAATTGAGCGGCTTTCCATGTGGGTACCACATGCTTACTGGGACGCCATATGGCATGTTGTGGGCCCCACTTCCCTTGCCTTAATAAAACTTCAAACTACTCTAACTTTCTTACACGAGCTCGGATTGACGTGTCATTCGCACCGTTGCGATCAGGGCGACAAAATATTCAACTTGAACCTAGTTTGATAGCAATCTAAACACTTTTATTTTTTAGTTTTCATCAACCCTCTTTGTCCTGTGTGTGTCTCTGGAGCCACCTGGATCATTCCACCCCATTGAGGAGCTTTTTGTCCTCCAAAAGCATCAACAAAAATCTGCAACTGCTGTGTACAATGTCTGCACCACAAGTGTCCTGAAAAAGGTCACCCTTCCTTCTCCTTCACCTTTTTCCTTTAGAGCCATAAGTGATGAACCAACACCTGCATCTTCTGCAAACCTTTAGTATAGTCTCTCACAAATTAAATGCTCAAATATGACCAACTATGACCCAAGCATTCCATACTTGCCACGTGTTTAAATACTTGATGGCCAAGTTTAAATCAAATGAAAATCACACCCTAACTATCATTGCAAGACCAAAAACATCATCGTCACATTTCTAAGTGATGGAAAACACCTCATCACTTTTACATAAAAAAAATTCATCACACGATTTATAAAACAAGGCCAACATATCATTGTTGCTTAACAAGTGATGGAAAAACACATAATCACTTTTACAGTACAAAATGAAACTTATGATTTACAAGCACATCCATGACAAGCTAATATATCTACAAAAACAATCTAGAAAAACCATCTCTCACTTATCAAAGTGAATGGATCATCTCCTCGTGGCACATTTTCTTGTCGAACAATTGTTTTGTTGGGAAAAATATCGAGAGGGGGGTGAATCAGTATTTAGTGCAGACAATAAAACTTTTTACTTTTTTCCTTTCTAAAAACCCATACGCTACTTTCCTGAAGCCAACTCGCGTATATACGCGGATATCCTTTACAGAACTCGCGTATGTCCAGAGATCTAATTATGCATTTAATTCTTAACTTAGATCATTGCATTATTCATTCATCAGATGTTTTAGAAAACAGTAAACAGGTGTTGAAAGAACAGAATAATCATCACACACAAGCAACACACATGAACACCAGGATTTTAGGTGGAAACCCAATTCGGGAGAAAACCACCGTTGTCGTCGTCTCAATATTCAATATTTATTATAAAGAAAACTTCTTACAACCATGTACTAGTGCAGACTCATACCAGCATGCAGGCACCCACCTGCAGAAGGCTACAACCTTCTCTCGTTTACCAGCCTCTCTTGGAAGGGAGCTACAACCCCCTGTACTCGTTTACCAACCTCTCCTGGAAGGGAGCTACGACCCCCTGCTCTCGTTTACCAGCCTCTCCTGGAAGGGAGCTACAACCCCCTGACTGAAGGCTTCGTCCCTCAACACCACTGCAGACCACGTTTCATCAATTTTCAAATTGGATCAAACAGCTTCAACACAACCCTTCATTTATCAACAATCATACTTTGCCCATTGCTTCATACAGAACAGTGAGACCACTGTAACTAGAATATCAGAGCTAACCCAGACTTCAGAATAGATATGCAGATGTAAACTTAACCTTGAACTTCATTAATTCAAATATCATACGCTACTTTTATTCATTGAAGTCGCGTGTATACGCGCTTTCATGCAGAGCAACCCGCGTGTGCATTCTTCAGAAAACCCTAACTGCTCATACGCGCTTTTCATTCATCTAACCCGCGTATATACGCGCCTTTTATGAAGCGAACCCGCGTATATATTTGTAACTTTTCAGGACTGTGCAGTTCTTCAGATCAGATAGACAACTCAGAATTCATCCTTCACTTCAGCAAAGATTCGCCAGATCACAGATCTAAACATTTCTTCATCAGATTTAGAATATACATAGACATTTCAGATCTGGAGATCCCTCTTCATTATTTTCATTAATTCAGATCAATCATTCAATTGTTACCCATTCCATACAGATATACTTCAGAGTGAAGTATTCATTAGAGCCCAGACACTTGCACATCCTTTGCACAATGATCTTCTTCTCCTTATATAGATTTAGCCTTTATCAATACCATGAGCCAAAACCACACCACTACTAATGGTATTCCTGGACGGGATCAAATAGATAATCCAACGCTCAATACAATGGGTTAATACCATGGTAACACCCCTTGGTATTCTAAATTTAGAGCGCAAATGGGCATACGCGACTTGGCACGTATTTTTCCGGTGTGCATACGCTACTTCGCTGCAACGAACTCGCATGCATTCAGGACACATCATATTTATCATTTTCTCTCGATACTTACCGGAATTCCTTTCTTCTCGTTACTTCCGAGTCGTATCCGTATACATCATCCTTCCTTAACACATAGATACATCTCCACTAACTCATCAAGCAGTTAGAACAAAGTCAATACATTGTGTCACCACATTACCGTAAATCTCCTCCTTAATTTATCAAGTAGGTTTCCATCAAGTACAATACGTTTCCATCAAGAACAACTTCATCAAATAGGTTTCCATCAAGGACAACACATTGCATCATATCACCAACAGTCTTATTTCATCAAGTAGGTTTCCATCAAGGACAACACATGCCAACAATCTCCCCCTTTGGACTTGATGGAAACCATGATGGTGTTTTATCACCACAACAGATAGATACATTGATTATAACCATTATATAGCCTCCCCTATTCAAACACCATGCTACTCTCCCCCTTTGACATCAAGGGCAAAGGGTGGATCAAAGCCAAGACAATGTTTTTCTCCTCATGTAGAAAGAAGAGCTCTGTAGATCTGATGTGCATTGAAGTTACCATGCTCCCTCTGAGTTCAAGCTGAGTCTTCAACATAATATTCAATGAAGTACATGACTCTATGACCTTTCCTATCACCAAGGACTCATAATTACATCAATGATCCAACCAAGAGGATTTACATATGTGACACAAGTACCCAATCAAGTGGGTTTACAAATTTGAACAAGCCCTTTACAAGACTAAATATTACAAATTACATCATAGGTCTCAACATAACCTTTTCATCAAATTACAAATATGACTTTTTATAACCAAGACCAAAAAGACCTCAAGAGAGATCATATTTCAGAACCATCATAATGCCAACAATGCATTACATTCAGCAATGCTAATGCTCCCCCTGAAACTGTGCATCCAATGCATCCTTTCCACATGACCAGTGCTCCCCCTGAACACTTTCAACAGAAAATCATCAAGGCATCTTTATCAAGAGACATCAGAGAAAGAAACAGAATTATGAAAACTGGAACACCACCAGAGATACCAAACAACATTCCAACTGTGCTGAAGAATGCTGACCCCAAGTAAAATTTGTCAGCAACTAACCATACGCGGTTTTATTTGCATAAACTCGCGTATATACGCGACTTTAGTTCAGGAAATCCGCGTATCCAATTTAATCTTCTGAATTTAAGCAGTTCTGATTTTCTGCAAGGCATAGACTACTCCCAGCTTCTGTCTAAGATATTCGAACGCTTCCCTGGGCAGAGGTTTGGTAAATATATCAGCAACTTGTTCTTTGGAGGGAACATACTCTAACTTCACCTTTTGTTCAAGCACTTGTTCACGTAAGAAGTGATACTTGATGGGAATGTGCTTGGTCTTGGAATGCATAATAGGATTCTTTGAAATACCGATGGCACTTGTATTATCACACATAATGGAGACAGGAGGTGTGCACTTGATTTGAAAGTCTTGTAAGGTTTGCATCATCCAAAGAAGTTGTGTGCAACATGATGCGGCAGCCACATATTCTGCTTCTACTGTAGATAAGGCAATAGAGTTTTGCTTCTTGCTGAACCAAGATACTAACTGGGGCCCCATATAGAATGCTCCACCACTAGTGCTTTTCCAATCATCAACATTTACAGCCCAATCTGCATCAATGTAAGCATGAAGAGTAAGATCAGCATTCTTTGGATACCATAGTCCAAAGTCTTGAGTTCCTTGTAGATATTTGAATATTCTTTTGACAGCCTGAAGATGAGACTCTTTTGGATTAGCTTGGAATCGTCCAACAATCCCAATAGCATGCATAATGTCCGGTCTAGTCCCAGTGAGATAAAGTAGACTTCCTATCATAGATTTGTATTCTGGTTGATTCACCATGGGGGAATCATCATGAGAACTGAGATTACATCCGGTTATCATTGGTGTACTTACAGGTTTGCATTCTTCCATGCCATACTTCTTCAGAATTTGCTTAAGATATTTTGCTTGTGATAAGAATATACCATTTGTAGTTTGATGCACTTGCAAGCCAAGAAAGAATGTTAGTTCTCCAAGTAAGGACATTTCAAATTCTTGCTGCATGACAGAAGAAAATTTCTGACTCATAGATTCTTCATTACTCCCAAAAATGATATCATCAACATAAACCACCACAATCAATAGTTTATTATTTTCAATTTTTGTGTATAAGTTGCTATCAGCAGACCCCTTTGAAAATCCTTGTTAATGAAGATATTTGTCAAGACGATAATACCATGCCCTTGGAGCTTGTTTGAGACCATATAGAGCCTTTTTAAGTCTACAAACAAGATTTTCATCATTTCCAAAAATGAACCCTTCTGGTTGTTCTATATAAACTTCTTCTTCTAGATCACCGTTGAGAAATGCAGATTTAACATCCATTTGATAAACTTTGATTTGTTGAGAACTTGAAAAAGAAAGAAACATTCTTATGGCTTCAAGTCTAGCTACAAGAGCAAAAGTTTCTTCAAAGTCTATACCTTCTTTTTGAGTATACCCCTTGCAAACAAGTCTAGCTTTATTTCTTACAACATCCACATTCTCATTTAACTTGTTTTTGAATATCCATTTAGTTCCAATGACATTTTTGTTATGATGTCTTGGTACTAATTCCCAAGTGTGATTCTTTTCAATTTGATCAAGCTCTTCATTCATGGCTTGAACCCAACATTCATCTTTGCTAGCTTGATTGACATTGTGAGGTTCAATAGTAGATAGAAATGCCAGATAGCTAGAAGATCCCACAAGAGTCCTTCTTGTTTGTACACCTGATCCCTTATCTCCAAAAATTTGAGATTCTGGATGATTCTTTTGAACATATCTGGATGGAGCTTTTTCAGATAAATCATCTTCAGGTTCTTCATTGGGTTCACTGTTTATATCATTGCTATTTGATGTGGAAGGGCATAAGTCGCCATCGTCTTCATTTGTTATCTGTTTTTCTTCTTTTGGGGCTGCAGGAGACTCATCAATAACAACATCAATACATTCAACAATTTTCTGAAGTCTTTTATTGTAACATTTATAAGCTCTACTCGTGGAGGAGTAACCAAGAAGTATTCCTTCATCTGCTCTAGGTTCAAACTTGCCAAGTTTTTCATCATTATTTTTGATAAAGAATTTACTTCCAAAAACTCTAAAATGCTTCACAGAGGGAGAATTACCATACCAGAGTTCATATGGAGTTTTGTCACTATTTACACGAACATGTGCTTTGTTGAGAATGTTTACCGCTGTATGTGCTGCTTCTCCCCAAAATGTGTCGGGTGTTCCAGAATCATCAAGCATAGCTCTAGCCATTTGTTGAACTGTTCTATTCATTATTTCTGCTACGCCATTTTGTTGTGGAGTGCCAGCTACAGAGAACTGTCTTTTATGCCATGTTGTTCACAAAATTCAAGGAATTCGTCTGAAGTATATTCTCCTCCTCGATCAGATCTAAGACATTTGAGTTTTAGATCTAATTCATTTTCAACCAGAGCCTTGAAGATCTGAAATTTCTCAAAGGCTTCGTCTTCGTGTTTAAGCAACCCAATCCAACACATTCTAGAGAAATCATCAATAAATAAGATATAGTATTGTTCACCACGAGGTGAATTTTTCCTCATAGGTCCACATATGTCAGTATGAATGAGTTCAAGAGGCCTACTTGATGATCCTTCCTTGGCATTAAATTGCACTCTGGTCTGCTTGTCGAATTGGCAAGATTTGCATATGATACTTTCAGGTAGAGTAATATTGGGAAGACCACGAACAACATTAAGTCTGCTTGATTTGTTGATTTGAGAGAAGCTTAGATGCCCCAACCTTCTATGCCATAGCCAATTTTCTGAAGATTGACTCAAGTAACATTTTTCTTTGCAGTTCTTCAATACATATAGGTTGCTTGGAGTTCTTTTCCCTTTTATAATTGTTTTTCCTGTATCAAGATCACGAACCACACATTCTTTTGAACTAAAGACAACTTCAGTTCCTTGATCACACATTTGACTTACACTTAGTAGGTTATGCCTTAATCCATCCACATACATGACATCATTAGCCTTCACCTTTTCCTTTAGAAACACAGACCCTTTTCCTTTAATTACAACAGGATTATCATTTCCAAATGTAACTTTATTTTCCTTTTCTAGAGCACTATATGCAAGAAGTTTGTTTTTGTCACCTGTCATGTGTCTTGAGCATCCACTATCAATGTACCATTGATTTTCTTCACCTTCTGCGAATAATGCTATGCCACAATTTTCAACCTGTAATTCCTTCTTTTTCCATACTTTGGATCTTGAAGGAAGATGCTCTTTTGGCTGAACTTTGCTCCTGCATTCAGATTCTTCATGCCCAAAGTTATTGCAATAAGCACATTCAACTTCATTTAGAAGAGGAGAAAATTTGTTATAGGTATTCTTCTCAAATTCAATCCTTTTCTTTCTTGCTTCTCTAGTCATGATAGTTTTATATGCAACACATTGAACAACTTTATGACCAAAATTGTGACATGAGAAACATTGTCCATTGAAGAAGAAATTTCTACGATCATGAAATCTTCTACTTGGATTTACCTGTTGATTGGTGTTTCTTTGAGAGATATTCCTATTAGTGTTCTTTGAATTGAGATGATCATGCTTTACCTGTAATGATTCTTTATTCCCTTGCTGAGTGGCAGAATTTTGTAAACCAGTTGTAGCTGCTTTTAGATAATTTGGTGTTGAAGCTTGAGAGGATTCTCCGGTATATCCAAGACCTGTTTTTATAAGAGGAGAACGTTGTACCTTGATAATTTCATCTAAGGTTTCAGATCCTTTAGAAAATCTAAGATTCAGAGTCTTTACTTTCTCATAATCTTTTCTTAGACTTACCACTTCACATTCTAATTTCTCAATGTGTTTCTTTGCTTCTTCAACCTGCTTTTCCAGAGTCTCTATGGTTATTTTCCTTTCTTCTAAGAGTATTTTACTTTCTTTTAAGCGTATTTTGAGTTGATTGTTTTCTTCAAGAAAGTCATTGTCCTCTAGAGCATCCACAAAAATATCCTTTTCTTCTCTAGATTCAAATTCCATGAGAAGTCTAAGATCTTGTTCACATTCTTCTTCACTATCAGATAGCCCATCACTGTCTTCATGAATATAATAACTTTTTCTAGTGTTAAACCGATTCTTATTCCTTCTTGCTACTTCCTTCCCTTTTGCAGGTGTTTCTTTATGAGGACACTTAGCAGCATAATGACCAATTCTTCCACACTCAAAACATTTGAAAGGAAGCTTACCTCTGAATCGTCCTGTGCCAAGTTGGAGTTTCTTTACAAAATTTGCCTCATCTTCTTCTGAGATATATCCCGATCCTTCTGGTTCTTGTACTTCTTTCCCTTTTGTAGAAGCTCTGAAGACAACCTCTTTGACTTCAGATGGTCCTCCTCTTCTCATTTCATATGCGGTTAGTATGCCATGAAGTTGTACCATAGTAAGATTTTGAAGATCCTGTTTTTCTTCAAGAGCATAAACTTTTGACTCAAATTTTGCTGTTAGTGATCTTAAAATTTTCTCAACCAAAGTAGATTCGGTTATTGTTTCTCCTAGATTTTTCATACGATTTACAACATCATCAACATGTAAAAAGAAATTGGCAATGCTCTCATCACTATGCATCTTCAAATTTTCATATTCAATTCTGAGAGTTTGGAGTTTTTCACTTTTTACCTTTGCATCACCTTCATAACTTAGAATGATTTTGTCCCACATTTCCTTTGTTGTATTTAGCTGCATGACTTTGAAAAATTCAGATTCAGTCAAACTTCATGTTATAGCATTGACCGCCTTTGCATTTGATTCATAATTCTTCTTTTCATTCGAATCTGTTGGTATTGTAGCTGGATATTGATATCCTTGTACAACAATGGCCCATACATCTGTTCCTATAGACTGAAGATAGGACCTCATCCTTGTTTTCCAGAAGATTAAATTGCTTCCATTAAAGATCGGAGGCTTGATAGATGTTGTTCCATCTTGATTGCTCATCTTGCTTGATCTTCCTTCTAGTGGCTAAGATTTTTCAGAAGGACTTGCTCTGATACCAATTGTTGGGAAATATACTGAGAGGGGGGGTGAATCAGTATCTTGATCTGCAATCAAATTTACACTTTTATTTTCTCAAACACCCATACGCTACTTTACAGAACTAAACTAGCGTATATACGTGGATATCCTTAAGGAAAATCACGTATTCTCAGATTTCTTATTATGCAGATAGTTCTTATCTTATATTATTGCATCATACATTCATTAGATGTTTAGGAAGTAGTAGACATGTGCAGTAAGAACAGAATAAATCAACACACATAAGCATCACACATGAACACCAGGATTTTAGGTGGAAACCCAATTCGGGAGAAAACCACCGCTGCCGTCGTCTCAGTCTTCAATATTTATTATAAAGAAAACATCTTACAACAATGTACATGCACAGACTCATACCAGTATGCAAGCACTCACCTGCGGAAGGCTACAACATTCTCTCATTTACAAGCCTCTCCTAGAAGGGAGCTACAACCCCCTACTCTCGTTTACCAGCCTTTCTTGGAAGGGAGCTACTACCCCCTGCTCTCGTTTACCAGTTATCACTGGAAGGGAGCTACTACCCCCTTACTGAAGGCTTCGAACCTCAGCACCACTGCAGACCACGTTTCATCAATCTTCAAACTGGATCAAATAGCTTCAACACAACCCTTCACATATCAACAAACATACTTTGCTTATTGCTTCCAACAGAACAGTGAAACCACTATAACCAGAATATCAAAGATAACCCAGACTTCAGGATAAATATGCAGAAACACTTTCAACCTTGAGAAACCACCAGTTCATATATCATACGTGCTTTTATTTAATCAAACCCACGTATACACACACTTTTCAAGAAATGAACCCGCGTATACATCTGTGCATTTTACAGAAAAGCCCTAACTGCCCATACGCGCTTTTATCTAATCAGATCTGCGTATACACGCGCTTTTCACGACACAAACCTATGTATGGATCTATAAAAGATAAAATTTGTAGAACATACCAGATCTATGAACTTACACAGATTTCTTCAATTTCTTCAACAAATTTGCACCAGATCTTCATCACTTCTTTTCAGATCATCCTAGAGATTCACCATTTTCAGATCTAGAGATTTTGAACCTTCATCATATTCATAGGTGCATCATAGATTCAGATCTATCAATTAAGAAAAGATTTCAACCATGCAGATATACTTTAGAGTGAAGTATTCATTAAAGCCCAGATCCTTGCACACACTTTGCACAATGATCTTCTTCTCCTTATATAGATTTAGCCTTTATCAACACCATGAGCCAAAACCACACCACTACTAATGGTATTCCTAGACGGGATCAAATAGATAATCCAACGCTCAATACAATGGGTTAATACCATGGTAACACCCCTTGGTATTCTAAATTTAGAGCGCAAATGGGCATACGCGACTTGGCACGTATTTTTCCGCGTGCATACGCTACTTCGCCGTAACGAACCCGCGTATGCTTTGTGACACATCATATTTATCATTTTCTGATACTTACTGGAATTCCTATCTTCTGTTACTTCTGAGCTGATCTGCAGATACATCATCCTTCCTTTTAACACATAGATACATCATCAATAACTTCATCAAGCAGGTTCCATCAAAGTCAATACATTGTATCACATTGCCAAAAATCTCCTCCTTAATTTATCAAGTAGGTTTCCATCAAGTAAAATACGTTTCCATCAAGAACAACTTCATCAAATAGGTTGCCATCAAGGACAACACATTGCATCATATCGCCAACAGTCTTATTTCATCAAGTAGGTTGCCATCAAGGACAACACATGCCAACATGTTTCAACTGGTTCACGCACCGATGTTTCGTCCTTAAGGTGTTGCTCTGGATGGAGCCTCGAACACGTGGCTCTTTGATGGCCACTTTGGTTCCACAATTTTCAAAAGGTCTTCTTCCTCCAGACCTGCTTAACCAGTTTCTTTTTCTGCAGTGGGGAAATATTTCCACACCTCACCCTCCTTTGTGCTGCCATTCTTTTCCAACACTAAAAAATGACATGGTTACGTAAACCACAAAAATAAAAAGTTTTCTTATGCCATGATTTACAACCATGATTAGCAACATGATTATAATCAAAATCAAAATCTGGAATAGTGAGACTTGTTATACCTTCCTTGGTGGTCTCTGATGCGATGAAGGTGATGAGAGCTTGCCTCAGCTCTTTCACTGCAACATGCACTACCATGGGATGACGGTGAAGTGTTCTCATCAATCCTCTTCCCTAGTGAGTTCTGTTATCACCAAAATGGTACCTGATTGGCTGTCGAATTAGAAAAATTCAATGTAACTATTTCAAACCAATCTTGTGACTGAGGCTTAGCCTCCTTAGCCTGAGAGGGCTCTCTCAAGGGTTAATGATATTGAATAACTATGTAGATAGATGGCTAACTCTATTGTTTGTGTTTTGGTTTTGTATGTTTGCAGATTGAAAAGATGAAGGTTTGCTACCATTGGGCTATGGAGTCAATGACAGGGATAAAGGTAATAATGGCTCTCCTAGTGGAAGCTGAGGCTTGCATATATTTCAATGAAGAGTAACACATTCAGGAAAATCCCAATAACTTGAAGGTTCAAAGGAAGTCAGAGCATGTAATACATGAATTCTGAGTAATGAGACATCAAGGCTATGGAAGAGAAACATTTCAAAGATAGGGCATAAAACTCATTGAAAATACACTAAGAATCTCAGGTGAAGAAAAGTTGTATGTTACTGTATATATCAGTCAATCAAAAGCTTTACAAAGTGGTATGCTTAGATAACATTTTCCAACCTGTAGGTTTAAACTAACATTAGCATGTATACATTAGGCTTACGGAGTCAAATCATTCTCAAAAAATCAGTGAATCTAATTGACATGGAAGTTGAGGCATATTAAGGTTTTTAATCATGAGATATACACTTGAAACATGTAAAAACACAGTTAGTCCATTTATAAAGGAAGTCAGAGCTTCTAAAGATGAGTTCTGAGTAATATATATGAACACCACTGCAAATAAGATATATAATAAACACTGATAGAATAGGAAAACACTAAAAACCCCTTCTGAATCTCAAGTTGGTCAAGTAGAAGCTCTCTGCATTAGCTGAAACAATCTTTTTACAATATGCACCAGTTTTGCCAAAAAGTCTCTAACCCTTTGCTAATTCGACCTCTTGGTCTTTAATAGACCATTTAAAATATAGGATAACCTTATCCTCCACTAGATACCTCGAAATACTACTGTTTGACACCTTTTCTAACCATAAACATGGTATTTATTACAAAATGACAGCTGCAAACCTAATGAGCAGTCCTATTTCAAATATAAATAAAATTCTTTAACTTAACTCCTAACAACCTTATTTAAACTTAAACACATAAAATGACACTTGTTATCTTCATGAAGTAGAATTCCGATGATGAGCTCCAAATTTTTGTGACCATGAGGGTGATGATGCTGTTCTCCTGAAACCTAGGAAACTGTCTCCCTGTTTTTTTAGGCCTTTGATTTCTTTGACTCCTTGAGACATTTTGACCATTTATTGAACCATGATTTAGATGCCATTTGCTGAAAATAACTAAACCCTATGTCTTTAATCATCTCCCTATGCCAGTTGTGCAACATTGTCTTCGAATTATCCAAAACAAATTGAAAACAAAGCTGCGCTACGAAAGCAACACAGTTTCGTAGTGCTTTTCATAGCGCAATGTTTTAGCCCATTTATTTTTCTATTTTTTATTCAAGGTGACTTTAATCTGCACTTGACATGGTTTCTATAGAAATTTCATGACAAAATTCTCAAAACTTCCCCTCAAAATTGATAAGGAAAAGGGTGAAAAGGTTTCTTTGCTGATTTGATTTTTTTCTATTTAGGATCATTCGCTTCAATGAAATCTGCCTACACAATGGGTGATTCTTCTATATCAATTGCACGATGTATATCATCCAATTTTCCTTTCATCACTGGGCTATCATCTATCACTGAAACAACTGCTTTTCCCTTTGATGTTGTTGCTTGGCTTCTTGTCTTTCTCAGATTTCCTGCTAGCAATTGGTTTCTATTTTTCCTCTTTGACACTCTTTGACTTCTGTTTTTTGACTTCTTTCATCCAATATTTTATTGATTACCATTTAATACATCCTCCCTAGTAATTTCATTTCTTGATTCATCTTTTTACCCTTCAAAACTTAATGAAAAAGAGCAAGAAAAGTTGCTACAACAGTTTCGTAGTGCTTTTCTGCTTTTTTACACTAAATGTGCTACGAAACTGCTGAGTATGCAATTTTGTCAAAAAATTTACTAAGTGAAAAGTATTATTTCCCCATAACCTCAAAATATTTCTTATCTCATCATCGAAAAACCACAACAACCATATACTAACTTCATTTTAGCTTTTTTGAGGCATTTCTTCTTGATTTACAATAGGTTGGCCTATTGGTTTTTCTTGTTTTTCCTGAAAAATAGGTCTTGGGACAGAGCTTATATCTCTTACTCCATGATGTATTTTTAGAAACTGAAGAAGGTTGGTTTAGGCCATGATTTCTTGAAAAAAACCTCTCTTGGGTTTTTGAAACTCATCTCCTACTCTCCAGACACTACCTTTGAAAAATATGTGTAAAACAGGAAAACTATGTTTTTGAATATAGGGCTTCAATGAAATCCTTTTATCTCACAACGGATAACATCTGTGAGAAAATTGAGAGTGGTTTTTGTAGCTGGGGATGGGATGAAGATAAACCTCTTTCAGAATTCCAGAAAACTTTTCCATTTGGCCAGAAACGGAACTTGAAGTTGACTTCTAAAAAGTCATGTACAGGACAATTTAGTCACAGCAGTTTCGTAGCTCATTTTAATTTATCAATTTCTCCCACCTCGTAATGAATTTAAAGAAAATGAGAGATTTTTTTATAGTGATATATTTTATGAAGAGAAACCTCTTTCATATTTATAAAAATCATTTTTAGTTGCTCAGAAACCGCCTTTGAAGTTGACAGCTACAAAACAACGTTTTCGTAGCTCCTGTAGTGTGTTTTCTGCATTTTGCACTATGAAAGTAGCAACGCTTTCATAGCGCAAATCCTCTTGTTTGAACTAGTGGCGCTACGAAATAGAGGATTCTTGGCTAATGCAAAAATTTAACCCGAAACATTATGGATTGATCCCTAGATGGAAAATGTTAATATTTGATCATGGAATGGACCTCTAAAGACTTTATTTGAATCCAATAATGACCTTTAAACTTACAAAAAATCTAACCTACCCTTAACCAAATCCTAAAATGAATTTCAAACCCATTTTAGATCATGATAAAAAACAGAGTTGACACAATGATGTTTTGAAATTTTTTTGGGTGATAACAAGTTCAACAATGTCTGCTTGCCTTTGATGTCCTTCGAACATCGTACTTTAGTGTATCCCAAACCTGCATATCGAGGTCTCTACGTAACCTTCAATGGTTGAGTTATGCCTTGGCCATGAATGCCAAGTCCTCCTCCTTTGTACCCCATCTTGGTAAGGAGTCTCATTCTGGTTCCTATAATGGGGATCTCCAAATTTCCAACATAAATGATATCATGTGAAGATTAAATTGAAGAGAAATCAACACTGTTTACCTCAATTGTCGATTTTAAAATAGGTGAAGAGGGCTTCTCTAAGCCTTCATTTCACTTCACTTCCTCCAAGGCCTTTTTCACGGCTTGCAGCTGAAGCTAAAATAGTTTCTTCTCCTCCTTCTCTTCCTATAGGAGTGTCTTCAATGCCTTATGATCTACTTGAAGACTTTTGTCATGGCAATTCAATTCTTCCAATGCCTTTGTCATGGCTTGCAATTGAAGCTGAACTCGATGTTCTTCCTCATTCTCTTCCTGTAGGAGTGTTTTGAATGTAGAATGCTCTATTTGAAGACTTTGGTTGTCGCGCTACAATTCTTCCAATTATTTGGCTTGCAATTCAAGCTGCAACCAATGTTTGTCTTCCTTCTTCTCTTGTAGAAGAGTCCTCAACTCAATGTTATTTGCTACTTGTTTCTCATAAACTTCGTACAACATGTCTTCTTTCTCGGACACCCTGAGCATGGTCTCGTACATTTTTTTGAAATCCTCCACTGCTCTACTCATCGAATGTTCAATGGTTCACGTCTGCAATCCAAATCAGCAAGAAGACTTCTCTGATACCACTTGATCTGGGTAAATTTATGTACCCTTCAAACCAAGACCTTTTACATTGGATCATGTGTTAGAATTGTATTAAATAAAAGTGTTAATGAACATACATGAAAATTTGCAGGCTGTAAAGAAGAGGAACATACAAGCATTAGTAACATAAGATATTGATAATGGAGTTTGTCCAAGAGGGACTACGTCTCTAGGCCTCGGTGTCAAGATGGTGTAGGCTGCTGCATTAAGTGTTGGAAAGAGTGATGATGTACATGGATGGTATTTTCTTTGTTGTCCCTCATGCAGGAGTGGCTATATCTCTCCATGATATGTTCCCCCTGTTGGAGTTCCAGTGTTTTGGCCAGATTGACAGACCAAAAGACTGTACAACATCAAAACCGCTTTGGGGCCCTAGGATCTAGCCCTCCTAGACCCGAAGAGGGATATATCCAATAAAGACAAAGAATAATATATATTTGAAAGCTCAAAATGAGCTATTAGGCTAGGTATTAAGCACAAAGGGGGTTTTAAAATGATTTGGTTGGTTGTTGGGTTGGTTCGAGATCATTAACTGAGAAGGTTATAGAATGTAAGGAGAAAAGCAGAAAGATGTTTCAGCAAAAGAGGATAATTTAGGAATGTGCCATCCATTGGGCTATGGAGTCATGAAAGGGGATTACTTGCAAACAACTAGCCAAGGCTTTCATAGGGTAAGTCATCTATACCAAAGGATATTTAAAGTAGATGGTGAAATGGAACATTAAGGAATGAAATGGAGAGGCACAAAGGGTAGCTTAAGATAAGACAAGATGTCATCTAATTCCAGATCTGCTTCTAGCATACTCTCAAAGGGAAAATACTTAAGATTTAAACACAAGACTAGGCCTAAGTTTAGAGAAGGAATTTTAACCTTCAATGCTTTGACACTAACTCAAGAGATCTTTGAAAGGCCAATCTGTTTGAAAAGGATCCTAGTGGACAGGGCTCACACTGAATCCCCAGTATCCCAATTCTTCCAGCTTAAACTCAACAAGAAAAACTAAGCAGCAAACCCCAAATTCACACATCAACAAGAATGGATTGGACCAACATCTTCACTGGTTAAATTACATGAATCTGCTCTTAGATTCACTATCAGCAGAAAAACATCAAAGATAAGAAGAGAAGCAGGCATTAAGGTACCATGCAAGGGTATATCTTAAACTTGATTTACTGATTCTTATCAGAGAATAAATGGACAACGTGAAAAATGTAATAAAACAATGCAATAAGAGAAACATCACCCATAATATAGACCAGGATCCTGTGAAATTTGCTTGATTAATTGGTATGCAAATACAGACACATACACTGATCTCGATGGTTGATTACAGACCAAACTTCTCCTCCCAGCCTACTACATTACAAACTACTGAGCTACTCTCCCCAAAATTTTTCTAACAACCAAACGAATCCCTACAACTAAAACTACAACAACAACCTTTTTAATATGTTCTTCAGGGGTTCTTATAGGAGATTGGATAGCAGGAGTAGATGATATACATTAAATTGATTCATTAAGATAGAGTGGGAGAAATGTTCATGCCCATTCTGCTTAATAGCTCTGCGCTGTACTCTGTAGTCTAGTTCGGAGTCTCTGTCAGGTCGATATTTGACCTCAGATGTTTCTTTGAAGTCCTTTATGGCTGTAAGGCACTCTGTTTTGTCTTCTGAAGCAAGTAAGGTGACTGAAGGTCTTCTGGGTTTCCATACTTCCATTATTGCTATCCTGATAGTCTTTGGGAGCTTTCTGCCAGTGAAATGGATTTTTGGAACTCGAGGAGGCATGGAGACTTCTGTAGGAAGGCGTGCTCTCTAAGAAAATACGTTATGCTGACATATACACATATATGGCTTGTTTCATGTGCATTATTCTTCAAACTGCGTCTTTATCCTTTGAACGCGGATTAAAGCATCAAATACTCAATTACGGGCTTTAACACCCTTAATCCCTGTTGCTGGTACACTAGCCACTGCTATAATGGCCTCTCTGTGTTCTGAATCACCATGGCTGTGATTATGGAAAATAGAGTGAATTCATCACTCTTGTGAACCCTTCACAATAAAATAAACCAATTATAAAATCTAGGGAGTGGTAGAAGAAATGCTGTGGAGGCCTGCGAAATGGTGGCGCAATTGTGGAAACAGTGGCTGCAGTGGAGGAATGGTGAAAAACAGGCAAAAACGCTGCAGAATGGTGAACAAATGACCTGATGGAGGTTTTATGTGATAAGGGTCACAAATCGTTCGATCATATGCTGAAACGGTGATCAACGGTCAGGATCAATGAACGGAGGGGTTAATAGTCAGATGGGCGGAAAAATAACACTTTAGTGTTAAAACACCAAAGCTTTAACTTTGGGAAAATATGAAAGAAATTACGGAAAATGAATGAAGCGAGGCCTATGGTGTGGGACCCGACATGGGTGGAGGGCGATTTACTGTGAGCCATCGGATCTCAGGAGGAGATCGACGGTTGGGATCATCTGATGAGGTTAATAGGGAAATCCAATGAACAAAATATGGCGGAGACGCGATGCAATATGTACCGTAGATCGGGGATCAATGGACGGCTGAGATCGAATGACGGAGGTTGCGGGAACAAAGGGATGAAAGTGGTTTTGGATGGGAAAACCACCGGTATCGCGCTGCGGAAAAATGGTTTTGAAATCCGCCCGAAAAAACGCGATATACGTCGCTGAGCGACATGTGGCCTTTTAAAACCGCTTATATTGTGTAAATCTCAGGTGTTAAAGCTTGGACGTTAAAACCACGCGATATGGATCTCAGCCATCGGATCTAGAGCGGGAAGATCAGATGGTGTAAGGCGGAGTGCAATTTGGGAAGATGCGCGGGTGAAGTGGGCCATCGGGTTCACTATGAACCGTTGGATTATGTGAATGGACGATCCAGGTTTAAAGAGGAGCACGGAGGTCAAAGGGTCAGTGAAATGGCGGGGTGAATAAGGACCGTTGGATCCAAAAGGATCAATGGCGGAGATCCAATCGGAAGGGAAGACAGGAGGGGAAACGAGTGGGAAGCGATGAGATCTGGACCATTGGATCACGCGAGACAGATGGCTCAGATCCAATCGAGAGGACCAACGATACGGGATTGGGCGATTGCGATGGTGCGATTGAGAGACCACCGTCCGATCTGGAGAGAGATCGACATCTCTCATATAATCAAAGGGTGATAGGAGAGAGGAGACAGGTGCATGCAGAGTTAGAGCTGACCGTAGGATCTTTTAAAGATCAATGGTCGAAAATGCGCGCGCAGTCTATAGTGTAAAAGACCTCGCATTGGGGAAAATCAAACGTAACAAAGAAATGCACACACATGTTTCTTCCGATTGCAATTAGTGCCCAGGCCTTTAGCACTTGGTTCTAGGTGCGGGTCATGTGGGCAAGTGGTTAAGGGGTTGGCCGAAAAGGGGCTTAGCCTTTTATAAAGTAAAAAGTGGGTTTTTGGCCTAATTTCAATGCACTTTAAGGCCGAAAGAGGAAATCAGTAGGGGGAATAAAGGGTTTTTAAGCCAAACAAAAGGTATGTGAAAGGTTTAAAAGGGGATTTAGGATGATTTAAAGGGTAAGTGGGGAGTTATAAGGGGAGAAAGGTGATGAAAATAGAGGTTTAATAGAGGTGAAATAAGGGAAAATGGAGGCCTTCTTGGGCATTCTTCTTCACAACAGAGAGGCTTTTTAACTAGAATCAGCAGTGAGGATTTATGAAAGGACAAAAGGCACAGGGATGCTTCAAGGATGATGTTTTTTCAGAGGAAATGCATTCCTTTAAGGCTCAAAAAACATTTTAGCCCCCTGTTTGCTTGTCAAAAAAATTCATAGGGGGCTTACAGTGGCTCCACATAGGGATGGCATCTTCTTGAAGGTGTCAAGAATTCAGAGAATGATCTTTGGAGTAGGCCAGATTCCTGGTACTTGACACATCCATTTTCTTTCTTGGATCAGCTGCCACAAATCATGAAGACATTATATCAGCATAAATGCTCTCCCAAACAAATACCTACCCATACTATAGTCCTAACATTTTTCTTATGGGTGCATTTGGACTTGCAGACCCTTTACATCATCAATTTTTTACAAACAGAAAAAATAAACCTATTATACCTCTACCCTTATTAATCCATGAGACCAGATTAAACTGTTGACCTCATAGTTTCTCTACCTACACTACTATTTGCTAGGATTAGACTGTCTAGCAGATTTCTTTCTCTACATTCTACAACAGAAATTTAAAAACAGTCAAACCAGGATTAGACTGTTTGGCTTGCTGTGGGCCATGGCATGAGGACAAAACTGCTCATGGACTGAAAACCTTGCAGAAATTTAAAACCACTAACTAAATGCTCACAGACTGAGCTTTATTGAGCTTTCCTACCTATCCTACTCTAACTTGAAATATTTACAAGTCTAGCTTACAAAAATTCTCTTCCAATGCATCCAGTCCATCAGATGATCCCAGGACTGGTATTTTCTGCTCAATTCTTTAAGCATGATGGATAGGCAGGGCCACTCCCATTCTCTTTGTTCCTGAACAAAAACTTCTAAAATTTTTCTTGCTGCTGCAACATGCTTCTCAAAAATACCGTTGATCCTTCTTCAAATGTTTGCTGGAAATAAACATAAGGATCATAAAATGATACCTGGTTATGAATATTTGGCAGGCAGGCTTCAACTAGGATTTCTCCTTCTTCCACTGGATCGAGGACAGGACTCTCTTGAGAAAGAGAATCTCCTTCATCTTCTTCATTTTCTGAACTGGAGGACTCAACATATATTGTAGTTGTGTCCTCTTGTAGCTCTGATATATTCTACTCTGATGTGCTAAGCTCTGTGAAAAGATCTATGTATTCTTGAGCAGAGGTTTGTTCTATTGCTTCCTCTTTTTCAAGAGAAGGCTCCTTACTTTCATTATGCTCAAAAATATCTTCTTTGCTTTCTTCTTCCTCCTCTGAAATGAAAAGCTGTTGATCTCCATTTTCATGGCATTCACTACTGATGTTCGGAGGTGTAACAGAGTGAAAATTCAACGAATCTTCATCTATTACCAGGCTTTCATAGCTTTCCCCATCAGTGTCATAGATAGGCTGACTTGTTTCATTGCTTCTCTGAAATTTATGGTCCTAATTTTCCTCCCATGAATCTACTGATGATGGTCCTGCAAGCTCAGCTTCCCTCTGGAAACAATCATCATCAAATAGATCATAACTGGGAAAGTCATAATCGTAAGCAATGTCACCAATCAAATATGTCGGATTTTCAACAGGTCTTTCTTCATTTTGATCTACAAAGGAGTTTTCTGGATCTGTATCATCAAACTCATCAGATGAATGAGCAAGCATATCTATTCTATAAAATATTTCATAGGTGGACTGTGTGTTTAATATTCGGTCCATCTCTTCTTCTGTCAACGGAGGAATTTCTTTTTTAACACAAATATAAGAACAACAGTCCTCTGCTTCTTGTACGAACTGATCTGGAGGCTAGATATCTTCTTGAGCCTCTTCTTGAGCATTTTCCAGAGCAAGAGAAAACTCCAGACCCAGATCACCATACAAGTCTTGCTCATTTTCTAGGTTTGGAGTTTGTTCTTGCTCTAGAAAATGCATGGGCTGTTCTAAATAATCAACATTTGTATTTAAATTAGCCACATACATCTTCACTACTTCACCAAATATGTTCACCAGTTTTATCAATTTATCCTCCAAAGCATCTAGCTTTGCTTCTTGGTCCATATTTGGATCCATGTTTCTACAAAGAAGGTCACTAGATATTCTCAACCAGTTCATAGTCTTCTACCAGTGGAGTCATTTGGTCTTTTTAGGAATTATAGGGTGTGGAGTCACCAGGTGGATGAATTTGGATGTTTGAAACAGGCTGCTATCCACCATCAACATTAGATACCAATCTAACAAGAGATTCTGGGTTTGTTCCCCAGCTGAGTCGCCATTATGTTGGAGTTCCAGTGTTTTGGCCAGATTGGCAAGACCAAAAGACTGGACAACATCAAAACTGCTTTGGGGCCCTAGGATCTAGCCCTCCTGGACCCGGAGAGGGATCTCTCCAATAAGGACAAAGAATGATATCTCTTTGAAAGCTCAAAATGAGGTATTAGGCTAGGTATGAAGCACAAAGGGGGTTTTAAAATGATTTGGTTGCTTGTTAGGTTGGTTCGAGATGATTAACTAAGAAGGTTATGGAATGAAAGGAGAAAAGCAGAAAGATGTTTCAGCAGAAGAGGATAAGTTAGGAATGTGCCATCCATTGGGCTATGGAGTCGTGAAAGGGGATTACTTGCAAACAAATAGCCAATGCTTTCATAGGGAAAGTCATCTATACCAAAGGATCTTTAAAGTAGATGGTGAAATGGAACATTAAGGAATGAAATGGAGAGACACAAAGGGTAGCTTAAGTTCAGACCAGAGGTCATATAACTCCAGATTTGCTTCAGCATACTCTCAAAGGGAAAATACTTAAGATTTAAACATAGGAATAGGCCTAAGGTCAGAGAAGGACTTTTAACCTTCAATGCTTTGACACTAACTCAAGAGATATTTGAAAGGCCAATCTTTTTGAAAAGGATCCCAGTGGACAGGGCTCACACCAAATCCTCGGTATCCCAATTCTTCCAGCTTAAACCCAACAAGAGAAACTAAGCAGCAAACCCCAAATTCACACATCAGCAAGAATGGATTGGACCAACATCTTCACTAGTTAAATTACATGAATTTTCTCTTAGATTCACTATCAACAGAAAAACATCAAGGATAAGAAGAGAAGCGGGCATTAAGGTACCATGCAAGGGTATATCTTAAGCTTGATTTACTGATTCTTATCGGAGAATAAATGGACAACATGAAAAATGTAATAAAACAATGCAATAAGAGAAACATCACCCGTAATATGGACCAGGATCCTGTTAAATTTGCTTGATTAATTGGTATGAAAAACCAGTCACATACACTGAGCCCGATGGCTGATTACAGACCAAAATTCTCCTCCCAGCCTACTGCATTACAAACTACTCAGCTACTCTCCCCAAAACTTTTCTAACAGCCAAACAAATCCCTAAAACTGCAACTACAACAACAACCTTTTTAATATGTTCTTTAGGGGTTCTTATAGGAGATTGGATAGTAGGAGTGGATGATATACATTAAATTGATTCATTAAGTTAGAGTGGGAGAAATGTTTGTGCCCATTCTGCTTAATAGCTCTACGCTGTACTCTGTAGTCTGGTTCGGAGTCTCTGCAAGGTCGATATTTGACCTCAGATGTTTCTTTGAAGTCCTTTCTGGCTGTAAGGCACTCTGTTTCGTCTTCTGAAGCAATTAAGGTGACTAAAGGTCTTCTGGGTTTCCATACTTCCATTATTGCTGTCTTGACAGTATTTGGAAGCTTTCTGCTAGTGAAATGGCTTTTTGGAACTCAAGGAGGCATGGAGACTTCTGTAGGAAGGCGTACTCTATAAGAAAATATGTTCTGTTGATGGCTTGTTTCATCTGCATTATTCTTAAAAATGCATCTTTATCCTTTGAACGCGGATTAAAGCATCAAATATTCAATTACGGGCTTTAACACCCTTAATCCATGTTGCTGATACACTGGTCGTTGCTGTAATGGCCTCTCTGTGTTCTGAATCACCGTTGCTGTGATTATGGAAAACATAGTGAATTCATCACTGTTGTGAACCCTGCACAATAAAATAAACCAATTATAAAATCCAGGGAGTGGCGGAAGAAATGTTGTGGAGGCCTGCGGAATGGTGGTGCAACTGTGGAAACAGTGGCTGTAGTGGAGGAATGGTGAAAAACATGCAAAAATGCTGCAGAATGGTGAAGAAATGACCTGATGGAGGTTTGATGTGATAAGGGTCGCAGACCCTCCAATCATATGTTGAAACGGTGATGAACGGCTAGGATCAATGAACAGAGGGGTTAATAGTCAGATGGGTGGAGAAATAACACTTTAGTGTTAAAACACCAAAGCTTTAACTTTGGGAAAATATGAAAGAAATCACGGAAAATGAATGAAGTGAGGCCTATGGTGTGGGACCCGGCATGGGTGGAGGGCGATTTTACTGTGAGCCGTCGAATCTCAGGAGGAGATCGACGGTTGGGATCATCCGATGAGGTTAATAGGGAAATTCGATGAACAAACTATGGTGGAGACACAATGCAATATGGATCGTAGATCGGGGATCAATGAACGACTGAGATCGGATGACGGAGGTTGCGGGAACAAAGGGAGGAAGGTGGTTTTGGATGGGAAAACCATTGGTATCGCGGTGCGGAAAAATGGTTTTGAAATCTGCTCGAAAAAACGTGATATACGTCGCTGAGTGACACGTGGCCTTTTAAAACCGCTTATATCACGTAAATCTCAGGCGTTAAAGCTCGGACGTTAAAACCATGCGATATGGATCTCAGCCGTCAGATCTGGAGCGGGAAGATTAGACGGTGTAAGGCAGAGCGCAAAATGGGAAGATGCGCGGGTGAAGTGGGCCATCGGGTTCACTACGAACCATTGGATTATGTGGATGGACGGTCCAGATTTAAAGAGGAGTGGAGAGGTCAAAGGGTCAATGAAATGTCGGGGTGAATAAGGACCGTTGGATCTAAAGGGATCAACGGCGGAGATCCAATCGGAAGGGAAGAAAGGCTGGGCAACGAGTGGGGAGCAATGAGATCTGGACCATTGGATCATGCAGGACGGACAACTCATATCCAATCGGGGCACACCGATTAGGAGGACCAACGATATGAGATTGGGTGATTGCGATGGTGCGATTGAACGACCATCGTCCGATCTGGAGACAGATTGATGAATCTCGTATAATCGAAGGGTGATAAGAGAGAGGAGACGGGTGCATGCGGAGTTGGCGCTGATCGTCGGATCTTTTAAAGATCAACAGTCAAAAATGCGCCTACGGTCTATAGTGTAAAATACCTCGCATCGGGGAAAATCAAACGTAACAAAGAAATGCGCACACATGTTTCTTTCGATTGCGATTAGTGCCCAGGCCTTTAGTGCTTGGTTCTAGGCGTGGGTCATTTGGGGAAGTGGTTAAGGGGCTGGCCGAAAAGGGGCTTATCCTGTTATAAAGTAAAAAGTGGGTTTTTGGCCTAATTTCAATGCGCTTTAAGGTCGAAAGAGGAAATCAATAGGGGGAATAAAGGGTTTTTAAGCCAAACAAAAGGTATTTGAAAGGTTTAAAAGGGGATTTAGGATGATTTAAAGGGTAAGTGGGGAGTTAGAAGGGGAGAAAGGTGATGAAACAGAGGTTTAATAGAGGTGAAATAAGGGATAATGGAGGCTTTCTTGGGCATTATTCTTCACAACAGAGAGGCTTTTTAACTGAAATCAGTAGTGAGGATTTATCAAAGGACAAAAGGCACAGGGAGGATTCAAGGATGATGTGTTTTTAGAGGAAATGCATTCCTTGAAGGCTCAAAAAATATTTTAGCCCCCTGTTTGCTTGTCAAAAAAATTCATAGGGGGCTAACACCACTATAGGAACTCTCATTCACAAAAAGGACTCCAATCAGTATGAAAATAAATCACACATAATGACTACGAGTATCCCGCAAGCATGGCAACAAAAGGGATCTCAAACAAACATACATGTGACAATGAGTATCCTACCAACATGGAAACAAAGGGATCTCAACATAATACAAATCCATGATAGAAATTACATCTTACATCAAGAACAAAACAGGACCCCACATCAAACATCAACAGGTTTCTATACAACACAATGCATCTCATAGCAAAGAGACAAAGAAGTACATGAACACACTGCATATACCTCACATTCTGGAGCTATCCAAAGAAGAGGATGATAAACTACTCGATCTGGTTGTACCATCAATCTAATGGTGTCAATTGTCCTGAAATTGACTGCTAACACATTGAATGCTAAAACTTGCAACTCCACTTTGAAAAGTGGCTGAAAAACATAAGGCTCAGATGAAAAATTTAACTGCACCACTGAACTTGTATCGCTGAGAGGTGTAGGATCGAATGTCAATTTACTGAATTCTGACAAAGTGAAAATCTGGGCCTTAGGGAATCTTTTATATTCCCCCTAGATTCCTCAAAGATGCTGCTCCACATGGAATCTATAAATCTGCAACTCAAAACAGGAATATGATCTGACCATTGAGATCCTTGCATAATTTCGAGAAGAATGAGTATAAGGTTGACCTCATTCTGACATCGAAAAATTTTGGCCTCCAAGGAATTTGAAATATTCCCTCAAGATTCTTGAAGATTCTCCTCCATAGGGAATCTGAATAACTGCTACTCCAAGGGAAAATCTGGGCACACCATTGTGCTCCCTACAAAATTCTAGTTAAAATGCATATAAATTTTAATACATTCTGACACAGGAAATTTTTACCTCCTTGGAATCAAAAATATTCTCCAAGCATCAAAAAGGATTCTCTCTTGAAATACGTCCACCATCATGCCTCAAACTGCATGTCTTTCTGGCTTCTGAACTGCCTTCTATTTCCTCACGACTCCATTGGCCTCCCTGTGCCCTCATCTCTCATGTATTATCCATTGTTCTCCATGGTTTCCTTGAACCATTAGAATGACATTTTATAATAAAGTGTGAGAATGAATAAGACAAAGTGTGAGGTTGACACATTGGTTGGCATAATCATATTATGATAGTTGTTGTTGGGATTTTTTGAGTTCAAATCCCATTGAGTCCAAATATTGTTTTAAAACCCAATTTTAGTTTTAATATAGTTTTTTTCAAACTATATAATATATGGAATTCGTATCTCCATATTGTAACGACTCCCAACAAAAATGGAGGTTTTGTTTAATATGGAATTTAACCGTATTCAATATGATTTTTGTTACATAAAAATTTACCATATTTAAATTGATTTTTATTGTTTAATAAGTATATTTAATATATATTTATTTTTTTAATGATTTTTTTGTTTTTATATGGGAAAATAAATATAATTTTGTTTTGTCTTTTTTGCAGGGCAAGGGGCCGATGGAGGAGCGCCATGTGTCAACAAATGAGGGGTTTTCCATGTGGGTCCCACATGCTCACTGGGATGCCATGTGGCATGCTGTGGGTCCCACTACCCTTGCATTAACAAAACTTCAAACTGCTCTAATGTTCTTATACGAGCTCGGATTGACGTGCCATTCACACCGTTGTAATCAGGGCGACGAAATCTTCAACTTGAACATAGTTCGAGAGCAACCCGAACACTTTAATTTTTGATCTTTCATCAACGCTATTTTTCCGGTGTGTGTCTATGGAGCCACCTGGCTCAGTAAGATATTAGGCAGAGAAACAAAGAGAAGACCTCATTCAAGGTTGAGGATGATGAGAACTATGCCTTGGATGGAAAGTAAAAGAAAGGGAAAGGGAAGAAATCCCAATCTAAAGGAGATTCTGGTCAGACAGGAAATAAGAAATACTTTTCAAAGATTAAATGCTTTCACTAGACCATGAGTTGGGACACTATTCCATGAAGTTTCCACATAAGAAGGCCAAAAATAAGCCCTCAAAAGGAGCGGCATGTGAAGCTCTAGCTTCCCAATTTGAGTTGGATTTCAGCCTCATTGCATGCATGTTGACATCGGTGATGGCTAGTGTGTGGTATCTGGATAAAGGAGCCTCGTTGCATATGACGAGAAACAAAGATTTTTTCAGTGACTTGGAGAGAAGGACCTAGATATGCACATCAAGATGGGAGATGATGGAAGGTATAATGCAACTGGGATCAATACAGTTAATTTTTAGAGGGAATATGGCTCCCCTATCACATTAAAAGATGTCATGTATGTTCTGGGTATAAAGAAGAATTTAGTTTTAGTTTCTATGTTGGAAGATCGTGGCTATGATGTGACATTTATGAAAGAAAATGATTTCCTTATACACATCACCATGAGACAAGTGAAGCAGATCGGGGTTCGAGTGAAGAAACTCTACAAATTGGATGTAGAATACTATGCCTCTTTGAGCATGAAAGCCGAGAAGGTGCAGAGCTGAGACATCAGTGAATTATGGCATATGAGACTTGGTCATTTCCACCATGGAGCTTTGAAGATCATGTAACATATTTCTACAGGACTTCCCAAGGGTGCAAGAGAGCAGCGAGATACATGCAGAGGGTGTACATTGGGGAAGAACGCCAAATCCACCTTTCATGATAAAGATATTAGAGTGCAAACAATCCTCAAAATATTTCACTCAGATGTGTGTGCACCCTTCTCGACAAACTCCATGAACAAGAACATGTATGATGCTATATTTGTAGATAATTTCTCATGTAAGTGGTGGATTTTCTTCATGCAGAAGAATGACTAGACATTCTCCAATTTTTGTGAACTTAAAGCACTTATTGAGAAAGACACTTGCAGGAAAGTGAAGGATCTTAAGACTAATAAAGGTGGTGAATGTTGGGTCAATTTACTAGGTAAACTAATGCAAGTATTTAATTATCAGTTCGGGTTTGTAAAACTTGGAAGCATGTCCAAAATATATGGATTTCAACTATCGTCAATTTTAGAAGATGAATTATTGAATTTAAAGGAAATTCATATTAAAAATATAAAACTTAACTAAATAATTTCTAATTCAATATGTAATAATAAGAAGAAGAGGCTCCTCACTGAGGAGAATCATGTTGATCTTCTCTACAATACTACTTCATGAACAGAAATAAAAAATCACTAATGACCAATAGCTTAAGATGCATAAAATAATAATAGAAGAGGCTCATAACTAAGGAGGTTATTGTTGTCCTTCTTTATAAATTCATTCATCATTAATTCCATTGTATGAAAACTGGAAATTCAAAAAATCACTTTAAACAAAAGCAAGGAAGATGAATTCTAGTTTCTATTCTCTGATAAGACAGAAGGAGAGTTTAACTTAAACATTGGTTTGACCCTTCATATGCAGATTATAATTTAGATTAAGATTCATCAACAAACATAATAGATCATCATACATCTAATTAACTGATGTAAACATGAAGCAAAACTAGTTTTTGAAATTTCAACTAAATTAACTAAAAAGTGCACTTAGCTCGGTGTGGGGGCCCTCCACCCTTTCCTCGCACACTGAAAGTACTTCTTAGCTACTGGAACTCAATCAATCATTCACCATATAGAACAACAGAAATAAGAGAGAACTTTTTTCTTCAATTAACTCACAAATTTCAGAAATATCAAAGTGAAATCATACAAATTTTACATGTTCATGCCTTCAATGTTCTTGGCTTAAATAGAAAAACATGAAAAAAAATTGACTAAAATGTCTCTAAAATCCATGTCTATCCTTATTCCATATATCTTGGTCGAGCTCATCCATCCAATCACTCAAAATTTGGAAAATCACATAAAATACTAAATTTGGCCTATTTCCTAGGGATTTCCTAAATGACAGGTCCTGTTTGACCAACTTTGACCGGACCTGTTTTAGCTCGGTTTGATCGAACCAATATGTACACGTCCATTATTTGTTCTCTATATTTCTAGATATGTTCTTAGCTCGTTCCCAGGTGCCTTGCAAGTATGACTTCAATGAAGCCATTACGGGAATTTTTAGCCCTCTCCAAAAATGCACTTAAAACACAATTTTTACAAAATTTTCTAAAATTTGAAAAAGATAATTTAATTACCTGAATATGAGAAATAAGGGTAAAAAGAAGAATATATTGATTATATAAGGTGGAATATGATGGTAAATAGGTGGATTTATGATAGGAAAAAATGACCAAAATTGAGGGCCAACATTTCCCCCTTGCTTACTATCAAGCATGTCCTCATGCTTGCCTATGTCTTTTTGACCTTCTGCTTCTGTATGATGATTTCCCTACTGATATACCTGTGACTCTGGCTCCTGATGTCAAATATTCCTGATGATATGCCTGTAAAAGGATGTGAAGACCCTCATATCCTTCTTTTTTTTAAAATATCTGTTTTCACCTTTTTGTTTCTCATGTTTACAAATGATAGTAACAATGAGCTTTGAAATTCTTGACCTTGTACTATGGAATTCCAACAATCAGTATTAATTATGACCAGGTGATGAAAACTATAGGCATAGTTTAAACATGATGAAATCCTTGGCAATCAATAACAATGTTGCACAGTTACAAAGAAAACACCAATCAAACACATCAAAGCTTCTTTCACTTGTGGAGGGGGGTTTATTCTTGCCATAATCCACTACAAAATAACTTGTGCCAATCCTTTTTATGGCTAGGCATTCACTTTCAATTTAGCCACTATTTTACCCACACAATCTCCTTCTTCCACTTCGAGTTGGCTCAGTTCCTTCTATTTTTTACTGCACAAATGTTTGCTTACCAAGACTCTGCAATGCATACCCAAAATTTCTGAACTGTCCAAAATTTCTGATTTTTTGGAAATCAAATTAACTCTCTCTGTCTCCTTAGAAATTTAACGTTGGATATGTACTATTCTTGATAAATCAAATGCTAGAGAGAATGCTTATGATGGAGAAATCGATTTTTAAGTCTGGAAATTATAATTTTTTTTTATTTTTAATTAATTAATTAATTTATTTATTTTAATTTTTTTTTTTTTTAATTTACCTTCTTTGTTCTCTTTTTGCCAAACTTCTACACTGTGCATTCTATAATGTTTTGAATAATTTTTTTTTAATCTCATATCCTTGCTAGTATTGGAAAAGAAAAAAAATTGACAAAATTACGACCTTTGACAAACATTACTGTCTCTGGCATCTCTGCTGTAAAAGAATTTGACACAAAAAATATTGTCTTCTAGCAAACATTATTGATGTTTCTGTTGTTATGCACTGACTTAACCCTCTAATCGAATTTATCAAATGGTGACAAGATTTTGTATTTGGTACAAATCATTGGCATAAAAAATTTCCAACCAATAAATCGATTTTCACAAGTGATGATAGAAAATCACAATTTGAATCCATTTCTATCATATCAAATTTCCACTTTGCAACTGCTTGTTTGTTCTCAAATATAAGGCTATGCTTTTTAAACCGATTTCACAGTCTTTTTCTCCTTGCAATTTTATTTATTTTTTACCAAAAATCCATCTCGAACCATGAAATCGACTTTTATTTACCATACACAATCCATCTCCAATGATCAAATTGACTTTTTTCTGGCAAATGTCTCCTCAAAAATTGATTTTCTAGAAAATCTAAAACAATCTACAATATTTTGGCATATTTTTTTATCACATTCTTTTTTGGCAATCGCAATTCATCTCTTCTCTTAGCATTTCCATTCACTGCCTCTTTGATAAAAATCGATTTTCAGGGCTATTTACTCCACCTTGTCCTTTTGAAAAATTGATTTTTGTTTTTGAGCCTTCAAATCCTTTGTTCTTTAAAAAACTTGCTTATGAGAATAACAAATCAAAATTATTTTTATGGCATCTGTGACTTGTACATGATTGACTCGGTATTTGTTCTGAGTTTGTAAAAGAAAAACCTCCTATTTGCTTTTGAAGTTTGACAATGAAGAGGGAAAATAGATTGATAAAAGATTTAAAAAACAATCTCATGATTTTTCTCCTGATTTCTTGGTTCTGGGTTTTCACAAATCAAATTTGATTTCTCTTCTCTTAGTTCCAGCTATTTTTAACTGAGAACTAGGAAGTGATTTCCACATCCATAAATCGAAATGTCTGTTAATATGTTGTTGTTGACACCTTTTCAATCACAAAATTGTAACTTTAATTTCATATTTTGCAAACTCAGATTCAAATTTACTTCAAGGATAGATTGCGAAATTGGTGGGATATTTTTACGTGGAAAGAGGATGTTTATTTAATTTATGCAGTTTGATTTCCATTCTCCCCTTGAATTACGTTTTCTACAGTCAGTTGTTTGCAATGAATCTCAATTCCTTGGGGATTTAAAAAAATCTCAGTGTTTAAATCCTTTTGTTGACTGCGTCCATGAAGCCAACTCTACCCTCTGGCTTTTAAATAGCTCCCACAATTTCTTCATAACTCAGTAATCGAGTTTTATCTTCCTACACCCATTGCTTCTCTATTGCAGCTTGAATTTTTTTTTCTTCTCAATGTGAAATGTTGTGTTCTCCCTTCAGGAAATGGTGCATTCACTCAGCTGTGAAAATGGTGCGTTCACCCAACGTTCACACCCCATAATTATATTCTATCTGCATTATCAAGAAGTATCTAATGTGTAAATGGTGTGTTTACTCAACGTTCACACCTCACAACTCTCTTGTGCCTACGTTCACCTCACAAATTTTTCCTATGCTGGAGTTCATCTCTCAAGAAATTCACTGTCGGAGTTCACTTCTCTAGAAATTTCCTGCATTCCCTTTTCTTTGTGTTTTGAATAGTTTGACCATAGTTTGAACCCCATCTGCTGTGGCTTACTTCCCTGTGGCTGGTACAAATTTTTGAGTGACCATCCTTCCTTATTATGTACAGGTCTCAAATCAATTTTAAAATTGATTGCCATAAGTCGCCTTTTCTTATATGCACAATTTTTACTATATGCACCACCAAAATTGAAATGTGCCATTAATTTCCAAATCATTTTTAAAATCAAATTTTCAAAGGTTTCATATTTTCCATTTGAGTTTATTTATGTGCCATCCTATATGCAACATCCATATAATCCACTTTCCCATGCATTATTTCCTCATTTATCTTATGAATGCAATGTCCTTTAGGGTGAATGTTTTTCCCTTTCTATGATGCATTTTTTTTTTTTTTAATTCACTTTGAAGTGCTCTTTGAATATAATCGTTTTCTTCCATTTCATAATCCTTCACTTATTTTCAAGTATTTTTTTTTCATAATTTATTCATTCCCTTCGTTCTTTTAGGTTTAATCCATGATGCATTTGTTACTCTTCTAATGTGACTCTTTTGAAATGACCATTTAAGGTAATTTCAAATTAAAAAATAGAGTAAAAATCATATCATTGTAGATCAAACAAATACATTATTGCATCATTCACTAACCCTTATTTGTTTTGTAGGAAATTTTCCATAAGACAATTTTTTGAGCCCCAAAACGGAGATGTGGCCAACAAGTTTGGTAAAAAATGATTATGTAGGAAATATAGGGTTCATGAAAGGGTTAATATAGAATGTATGATAGGATAAATTATGTAGGAAATATAGGGTTAATGAAAGGGTTAATATAGAATGCATGATAGGATAATGGATATGATAGGATTATGACGTGGGTAGGTTAATTAATGTAAGATGTAGGATGGAAAATGTAATATGATGCAATATATCCAAGTTAAATTGGTTTAACAATTCTAGAAATTGTTTCAAAATCAAAGGTTCTAAAAATAATTTTTTTTACTTACTGTACTTTCCCTTTTGCAACATAGCTTGCTGTTCATATTGATTTGATGATGACTTTTGCTGGTTCGTCCAAATTTGACTCATGATGATGGTTACTCAAAGATGCATTCAGATGGAATATAGACAATTGTAACTGCTTACTTGAACCTCTTGATATTATGTTATTTATTTTTCTTCTTGACATTTGCTATTGATTCAAGTCCCTTGTGATGAATATTGATGTTGTTTGGGTCCCTTTTGCAATGATATTCAATGTTGTTTCAGGTCCCTTCTACAACGATTTTTAAATGATGTTTTAGGTCCCTTCTGCAATGATATCTCAGGTCCCTTCTGACATATTATTCAGGTCCCTTATGCAATACAGCTACTCAAACTATTTGCATAGTTTCATTATGAACTTCCCCCTTGCTTATGTTAAGAATTGTCCTCAAGTCTTGGAATTCTTGGAGTATTATTTCTGCAAAATCAAAGTTAAGTAAAAGTAAAACAAAATAGAGAATTCATATTGGCCAAACAAGTCAGTTTTCCGATATGAATTCGAATTTGTATTGTGCCAGTTTTCTGGATTTTCACAACCAAACTCCTTTATTATCTTTTATATTTTTATTTTTTGGATGGAGATGGGGTATAATGGAGTCGGAAAGTACAGAATGCTTAAATTAAGATCAGTTTAATTCATCATCTAAGAATAGATGGATAGATAGATAGAAATTAGGTCTGGACTTCACCATACATGATTGCGAAATTATCATACAATATAGTAGATGAATGACATCATGATAAATATGGCTTATGAAAGGCTTCCTTGATAATGGATTGTGAATTTTCATGGTTCAAAACTTGACTACTTCTTCTTATTATTAGCTTCATGTATTTTGCCTCGATCTTGATCTTCTTGTAGGGTTGTTGGTGTTGTTGGTCAGCCACTAAAAGAAAAATTCATGAGTTTTGAGTTTCATTAGATGAAATCAACATCTTGTGAATTCCATTTTGCTTTTACTTGAACATTTGTATTCATATTCTGAAAAAAATTGACTTTTAAAAGTCCTTTGTCCATGGAGTTCTCCTCTTAAATATTCTCATGACCTGCAAAAACATAACATCTGCCTACAATACAATATTAGATGATGGAGGAAGAGAGGTGTACAGTCTCTCTTCTTCCAAAGAATATGCAAAATAATTACAAGAAATGCTTGAAAACAATTCCAAAGATGATATACAAAGAAAATGCATTTGTTTACCCCTTTGAGGAATGGTGGCCATCCTAGACCTCCTAGCGGTATTTTGTTCACAAAATATTCATTTTATGTCAAATTAGAGTGATTAAAAATCCAAGTTGAAGTGAATTGATTTGGATACCTCCAGTATAAATATTTTTTCAAAATGGTTTAAAATGATATGCTAAAAATGATGAGAAGTACCATGTTTGATAGAGATTCTTATGAATTTGTTTACTAAATCAACAGTCACTATTTGGAGTGTAACTCTTTCGTTAAAGATTGGATGGATGTGATTCCAATTGGAGATTAAATTAGATTAATTTTTTTCTATCCAATAGTAACATAGTTTTAAAATTAGTAGGGTTGATATCACAAAATTGGTGATGGACAAACCTAGGGGGAAGAGTTTGACTATGTTGATATTAAGACATGCAGTCACTAAATGTGGAATAAATTTTTCACATGGACTTCAAATGAGATGATTTAAATTGTTTCATAATCTAGAATGCAATATATTTCTCCCTTAGAAACAAGTTTTGAAAATAAGATGATTTAGTATGTGAAATATGCAAATGAACAGTGAAGACCTAGAATTGTCACCATGCATATTTTTCGACAAGCAATTAGTATTTTGAGAATATATTTTTCATATGATGTCGAATTGATCTAATTCAAATTGATTTGGAAACTATATTCCAATCACTGTCTTCCTTATGAATATCATGTAAAAATGTTTCCATTAGAGCCCTCAAATCAATGTTGTACTAACTCTGTCCTTAAAATGTTTCTTGAAATCTAGTGTTTATTTTGCTCATTTATTTATTTATTTGTGATTCAAATTGAAAATTTAAAAATAGATTTAAAAACTAGTTTTCAAGAGATACATTGTTTAAAAACATGCTTTTAAAAATGATCCTAAATGGTTCCCAAAAATAGGATTTTCCTTAGTGCATTTTTTCATGAAATCCTTTCAAATGAGTATTGAACAATGATGTGAAGAATTATTTATGAGAAAAAGTCTTATTGTGAACTCATTCCACCAATTTATTTATTTTATTTTATTCTATCATACTCTATTTTATAAAAATAACTCATTCTCTCAAGTATAAGAGAATTTCCAATGCATCCATTTGCGTAACAAGATCATAAGTAAACTCATATTCAAGTTTGAAAAATATACTTTAATGAATGCTTGGACATGAAAAATTATTTGATCATAAAGATTTGATGCTAAGGAATATTGAAAAATGGAGTGGTGTTGTGACCTAATGTTTAGTTGAAACTAAGTTTTAAGATGATCTTTGTTTTCTTGACTCTATTTAGTTTTCATATAACAAAGTTGTTTGTGTAGCAGTTGTTCAAAATCTTGAATGCACAAGGGATCTTGTGATATAAATGCTAGAAATTATTAAATTTAGGGTCCTAATGTTTCATCGCATGTGATCCATGACTCATTCACTTCCTTACAAAGATAACTTGAAGAATATTCTAAGTTTTCTTCTTGTGGATCCTCTTCATGGATGCTTTGTTCCTCTTCTAACTTCTGAAATGAATATTTATCCTTTGTGATCACTCTAAATTGTGGACAATGATTTAAGAAGATTCTTGTGGTGGCATACCCTCCTTCTCTAATGGGCTTCTTTAACATAAATTTTTTTAGATCTTGTTTTCCAAATGGATTTTGTAGTTATCTAGTTTTTTTTTTGTGTTTTTGTTGGGGGTTTTGTTTTAGGAATCTGTCTTTCTAATTTCTATGTTTAGGCATGAATATCCATAATGAAAAGTTCTTTTGTTTTTACTTATTTTCTAAAAAATCTTCTAAAATGACTATATTGAAGTATGTATCCCTGACAACAGCGCCAAAAATGTTGGGTCAATTTACTAGGTAAACTAACACAAGTATTTAATTATCAATTCGTGTTTGTAAAACTTGGAAGGATGTCCAAAATATATGGATTTCAACTATGGTCAATTTTAGAAGATGAATTATTGAATTTAAAGGAAATGTGTATTACAAATATAAAACTTAACTAAATAATTTCTAATTCAATATTTAATAAGCAGAAGAAGAGGCTCCTAACTTAGGAGAACCGGGTTGACCTTCTCTACAATACTACTTCATGAAAAGAAATAAAAAATCACTAATGAAAAATAGATTAAGATGCATAGAATAATAATAGAAAAGGATCCTAACTAAGGAGGTCATTGTTGTCCTTCTTTATAAATTTATTCATCATTAATGCCATTGTATGAAAACTAGAAATTCAGAAAATCACTTTAAACAAAAGCAAGGAAGATGAATTCTAGTTTCTATTCTCTGATCAGAGAGAAGGAGAGTTTAACTTAAACACTAGTTTGACCCTTCATATGCAGATTAAAATTCAGATTAAGATTCATCAACAAACATAATAGATCACCATACATCTAATTAATTGTTTTAAACATGAAGCAAAACTAGTTTATGAAATTTCAACTAAATTAACCAGAAAGTGCACTTAGCTCGGTGTGGGGGCACTCCACTCTTGCCTCGCATAATAAAAGTACTTAGCTACTGGATCTCAATCAATCATTCACCATATATAGCAACAAAAATTTTGAACCCTTGGTTAAACTGAGAGGGGGGGGGGGTGAATCAGTTTAATGCAGTCATGGTCTTGTAAAACTTTATTTTACACTTATTTAAATCTTCATTTCGTGATCAACTTAATATACAATGGAACAATGATCTTAATAAGTGAGCAGCAGGTATTAAGCAGATTAAATACAAAATATCAACACATAATAATCATGGACATATACAACATATATAAGTGGAAACCCATAAGGGAAAAAACCACATCTTATTATTGTTGTGATGCAAAGGCAAGCTCCAACTCCCTCTCACCACTGATTTTCTATAGGCTTCAACCTACAAGAGGATACTACCTCAATTTTGCAAGATACAACTTGCAAGGAAGCTCCAACTCCCATCTATTTTCTATAGGCTACAACCTACAGGATTCTCCTACCTTAGCCAGCTACAATTGGACATCTATCAAGCTACAACTTGAAATGGAAGCACCAACTTCCTCACTGTATAATAAAACCATATGTTGATTTACCTGGATATCAACTCTGTTTTTCTCCTTCTTTACTGCTGTCCTTCTAGCCTTCAAATTTGTTTTATATCATCTCTGGATCTTCACAACTCCTCCCTCTGCTCCTTCTTCTTACACTCTCTCTCTATTCTCATCACCTTCTACTCATGGATATTATCTGATTTATACAAATAAATTCATGGCTATTTGCATTATACAGGGAATATGAAGTGAACAGGCACTGTTCTTGCCTTTCACCTAATCATTTCCTCACTCAGCATATTCTAAATGTTATAACAATATATACAATCATTGCATTATCAAATTGGAGTTTTTCTTTGTCTACAGAGACTTGCCTTTGCATCACAAACAATATAAATTCAATTATACAATTACAATTACATTCAAACATTTACTCAGCACTTTCAGTTTCTTAGCTTTGCTGAGCATTCATCCTCTTCTTCTTGCTGTGCTTTTGTCTTTTCTATTATGCCGTTATATTCTAGCTCTGCTGCATAACTTCCATGTTTCTTCCGTTACCTGTGTCTTTTGTGCTGTGTTCACCCTTTTTATCTATTCGTGCTACCACACCACTATCTTGCACGAGTTCCTGTTATGCGTTCATTCCATTCCTTTCTGACTTGTAGAGTATGGCCCACATACTATTTCCTTTATGCCCGCGATGGATTACAAATCTAGGCTTTAGTCATCATACATACGTTTAAAACGATCAATAGTGTAAAAATTATACTATGGCACATTTAACATATATGAAACAAGGGCTTACAAGGTCCCACACCAGACTTCAATTCCTTTAGATTTTAGCTTTGAACTATATCGCGTCTGCTTTCTATTGCATTTCGGTATTTCAATCGTTCTTTGATATATGGCTCTTTTGCTCTCCGATGCGATTTACAAAGGGAAAATCCATACTCTCGGACTTGAAAAATTTTAGGCTTCAACTTCGATCTGCATCGTGTCTGCTCTCTTTATCGCACTTCGGTGATTTTAGTTATCCCATGTGCCTTCATCCATATGATCTCCCGATATGCAATATGTGACAGGTCCCACTTGACTTTATCGCTACTTCGCATCGAAACTTCTATAACTTGCGAATTCTTCTCACATAAGCATCGCCGATTGTGATATGCGATATGCGGGCTAGGTCCATGTCATCTTGATTTATTTTCGATTTGTGTGGTCAAGTCCATGTCAGTTGCCACGTCACTTGTCATGTCACTGCCTGCATCATTTTTACATCACTGCCACATCATCATATCACACTTCTCATTTTCTGTGACTTCTAATTTTGTGCGATATCTCTCCTGCCCCGATTGTGATATGCGATCGCATCGCATCGCATCTATCCATCGCATCGCAACTTTTCTCATCCATCTCGTGGCTATTTCATTCGCTTGCGATTACATTACATTGCATCGCATCTGCTTGCGATGTCTGATATGCGATTGGGTCCCACTTGATTGCGATATTCTTCCAGCCCCAATTGTGATTTAATCTGTGCTGTCAATCTCCCTTAATTCTCATCCATTGATCACGCTGGTCCACGATTGTACTTTTGGGCTTTAGGAAAGCAGGTCCCAGTTCTGTGACACCGGTCCCACACCTTTTATCATTCCGCTCTCTTTATGTAAATTTTTCTTTAAAACAAAACACTTCAACAAAATGTATTGGCCCGACAATATGCATAGCACCGGACCTCAAAAGGCGCTAAAATTATTAAAGCAGATTTGTCGCTTTATCGTGTGCCAACTAGCCCGATGGGTAATTGTTTTTGAACCTACGCAAAATAGGCAGTTTTAGTATGCCATGCATCACCCTCCTAGCTGTATCGCGTCCATCTCACTTAAAACCACTTATCCTCCAAAAGCAATGCGAAAACCCTCTGTTGGTTTTCGAAACCACTTTCCTTGTTCCGTTTTTGCCGTTGGCTCATGGTTCCGCTTTCAACTCTTCAATGCACTTCTCTGCATATTTGGTAAAATGTTTAAGCAAGCCATCGATTCATGTTTCTGCTTCTGTTCATTAGGTCCTCCACGCTACTCCTTCTGAGCTTGTTCTGTATTCTTCAACGTGATTCTCTCCTGAGCTTGTTTTGTTGCCTTTGCTCCTTTTCTTCCTTAACTGCTTCTTTGCTGCCTCTGATTCTTTCTGCTGCCTTTGTTGCCTTTGATGCCTTCTTAGCTGCATTCGATGCCTCTACTATATTTTCTACCTCTCTACATTCGCTGCCTCTCTGCCTTTATGGTGATACTCCTTTCTGCTCCTTTGCAATCAATGACAATATTTCCAACAGTCTCCCCCTTTAGCATTGATGGCAATACATCCACCAATACTCAATAATTCCTCCAGGACTTTCTTTGCTTGCTTTTCAGAAGACCCTTTCTTCTTTTGCTTTCTTTTCCTCCCCCTTTTACATCAATGAAAAAGGGTTGCACATTTCCCAATTTAGTTTCTATCTTTTCATTTCCTCTGATCTTGAGGACTTGTTCCATGCACTTCTCCATTGTTCTAGCTCTTTGATGAAAATTTATTGACTACTCTCCCCCTGGAATGATGCTTTCTTGTCTGATATTGACTATCACTTGTCTTCTGCACTGATCCTGTTTCTTGTATGCAACTTTTTTTTTTTTTTAAATTTTTGATCATGTTAGAGAGTAACATCTGCAGACACTACCCCTAGCTTGTCTCTTAGATATTCAAATGGTTCTTTAGCAAGAGGTTTTGTGAATATGTCTGTTGTTTGTTCCTTAGTTGGTACATATTCCAACTTCACTAATTTCTGTGCTACTTGTTCTCTGAGGAAGTGGTACTTTATTGGGATGTGTTTTGTTTTTTAATGAAGTACATGATTTTTTGATATACTTATTGCACTTGTATTGTCACATTTGATAGAAATGGGTTCATCAATGCTTACCTTCATGTATTGGAGAGTTTGTTTCATCCACATTACTTGTGCGCAACATGTAGCTGCTGCTATGTATTCTGCTTCTGTTGTAGATAGAGAGATAGAAGTTTGCTTCTTGCTTAGCCATGCCACCAGAATTTTTCCAAAATAAAATGCACCTCCACTTGTGCTTTTCCTGTCATCCACACAACTGGCCCAATCTGCATCTGTGTATGCTGTCAATGTGAAGATTTTTCCTTTTGGATACCATAGGCCATAATGTGAAGTTCCTTGTAGATATATAAATATTCTCTTGATTGCAACTAAATGATTTTGTTTTGGTGCTGCTTGATATCTTGCCACAAGTCCTACTGCCAACATAATGTCTGGTCTAGAAGCAGTTAGGTATAGTAGACTTCCTATCATGGATCTGTAAAGTTTTTGATCTACATCTGTTGATCCATCATTAGCACATAGTTTGCATCCAATGAGCATGGGAGTTGACACAGGTTTGTAGTCTTCCATTTGAAACCTTTTCAACATTTCTCTTAAGTATTTTTCTTGCGAAATGAATATTCCTGTGTTCTTTTGTTGAATTTGAAGTCCTAAATAGAAGGTCAGCTCTCCAATCATTGACATCTCAAAATCTGATTTCATTTCTTCAGCAAATCCTTTTGCTAACTGATCTTTGTTGCTACCAAACATGATGTCATCTAAATACACTACTACGATTAAGAGTTCATTTTCATTAGCCTTTATGTACAAATTGCTGTCTACTCCTCCTTTCTTAAAACCTTGTTTTTGCAAGTATTTGTCCAACCTTGAATACCATGCATGAGGAGCTTGTTTCAACCCATATAAGGCTTTCTTTAATCTGCACACATAGTCATGTTTATTTGTTAAGGAGAATCCTTCGGGTTGTTCCATGTATACTTCTTCCTTTAAATATCCATTCAGGAAGACAGACTTCACATCCATTTGATATACCTTGAAATCATGATAGCATGCAAAGGTCAAAAAGATTCTGATTGCTTTCATTCTGGCTACAGGGGCAAAGGTTTCATCATAATCAAGTCCTTCAATTTGTGAATATCCCTTGCATACAAGTATGGCTTTATTTCTGATTACCTACCCTTGTTCATTCATCTTATTCTTGAATATCCATTTTGTGCCAATGACATTTTTCCTAGTGGGTCTTGGAATTAATTCCTAGGTATTGTTCTTCTCAATTTGGTCTAGTTCTTCATTCATAGCATTTACCCAGTTTTCATCTTTGCTGGCTTCTTCGAACTTCTTTGGCTCTATTTGAGATAGCATGGCTAGGTATACTTCTTTTGTCTATTCAGAAAGCTGTCTTCTTGTCTGGACTCCCACACTCTTGTCCCCAATGATTTTATCTTCTGGATGGTTCTTTTGAGTGTGTCTTGAGGGACCTTTTGTGTTTAATTGAGTATCTTCTGTTGCCTTGCTATGATCATCATTATCTTGGTTCTCAGCTTCATGATCATCCGGAGGATTGGCGCAGCTTGTGCTTCTTGTTCTGATTGGTAGATCTTCGTCAAATCTTACATCAATGCTTTCCAAAATTTTGTGCAATATTTTGTTGTAGCACCTGTAACCCTTACTCTTGGATGCATATCCTAAAAATATTCCTTCATTAGCTCTTGCATCAAACTTCCCCAGTTTTTCATCATTATTTTTTATGAAACACTTGCTTCCAAAGACTCTAAAGTGCTTGATTGATTTTGGTTTACCATGCCATAATTCGTAAGGAGTCTTATCACAATTTGGTCTTAGATGAGCTTTGTTGAGAATGTGAACATCTGTGTGTACTGCTTCTACCTAGTAGGTTTGGGGAATGTTACTTTCTTGCATCATAGCTCTGCCAATCTGTTGTACTGGCCTGGTTTTCCTTTCTGCCACTCCATTCTGTTGAGGTGTTCCTGCAATTGTAAACTATTGTTTTATCCCATGTTCATTGCATAGGTCTGCAAAATCATAGTCTGTGAATTCACCTCCTCTGTCTGATCTGATGCACTTTAGCTTGCATTTTATTTGATTTTCTGCCAATGCATTGAATATTCTGAATTTCTCAAGCACTTCCGATTTATATTTGAGAAATTCTACCCACGTCAATTTGGTAAAACCATCTATTATCAGCATGAAATAAGAATTTCTACTTGGTGCTTTAGTTCTTGAAGGTCCACACAGGTCCATGTGTACAAGCTAAAGAGGCCAACTTGTAGATAGTATCTCTTTGGTCTTGGTCTGCTTGCCCAGTTGGTAGGATTTACATATGGTATTTGAAGGCTTATTTATTGCTGGCATATCTCTGACTGCGTTCTTCTTGCTCAGACTAATGATGTGGTAAAAAATTAGGTGTCCCAATCTTCTATGCCATAACCATGATTCATCAAGTTTGCTTATGTGGCATGCTTCATTCTCTTCTTTCACTATATAGACATTACTTTCTATTCGAACACCTTTGATCAAGGTCTTTCCTATGGTGCTTGATCTTCCTTCACAGTCTTGGGCTCTAAAAAGGACCTCACAACCTTTATCACACATTTGACTGACGCTTAGCAGATTGGCTTTCAGCCCATCCACAAATAATACATCTTGAGCCTCTCCTCTTCCATTATTTAGACTGACTGAGCCTTTTCCTTTGATTTTCCCTGCTTTATCATTTTCGAATGTTACATTTCCAGATTTCTTTTCATCAAAGGTTACAAACTTGCTTCGATCTCCAGTCATATGCTTTGAGCACCCACTATCCATATATCATTAGCTTTTTTGATCTTGAGCTATTAGATCCAGGTCACACTTATTCAAATTCTTTTTCCACTGCAAGAAGCTATTTGTTTGGCACCTTTTCTGAAAAGATGGACCACATTCTTTGAGAGGACATTTGGAAGACATGTGTCTGATTTCATGGCATACAAAGCATTTGATTATATTTTTAAATGGATGTTGTGTATGAGTGAACCCTCCATTGTTCATAAATATCCTTGGGGTTTTAAACATCAGTATTTTTCCATATGTTCTGCACTCCATGGCTTTATGGCTGAACCCCTTACAACAAAAAAAATACCCATGGAAACGATTATTGTATCTGGTGAAGGGTTGTCTTCTCAATTTGGTTGCTTGAGGTAGTATTTTCATTTTCTGCATCCTTTGCTGGTTGAAATCGATTAATTTTGTCTAACAATATGCTGCAATATGTCCCAGTTTGTGACAGGAAAAACAAGTGAAATTTCTCATAGGAGGAAAGAGTCTCCTTTAAGATCTTCCGAACTTGTTCAATTGATCTTTAGGAAAAATTGAACTTTTTGCAACTGCTTTCTTCTTCCTCTCATTCTTTGTCTCTTGATGTTGCTACTTGTTTTTGTTTGTTTCATCACACATCAAGTTCTTGCTGGCTTCTTCTTCCGTGGTTCCTTTTTGAGATGCTTCATCATTCCTTTCAATGTCTGCCTTCTCCGAGGTCTCCACGGAGGAAATCTGAGCTTCGAGCTGCTTACACCCCCTGCTCCTTTCTTCTATCAGTCATCTAGCTGTAATAATCTCAGATTGTTGAGAGTTAATTTTTTCTTTTGCAACTTTCACAAAAATTATATTCTGGTTATCCTCTACGTTGGATTTGTTGGTTTCTCCTTTGTAACCTATCCCAGTATTTATGAGAGGAGATCTTTTATCATTTAGTATTTTATTCAACAGTTCAGTGCTAGTCATTCGAGGAGTGTTCATTGTCAATTCCCTTTGGGTGTGTTATAATTTCTTTCTCAGGCATACTACTTCTTCTTCCAATTTTTCTTGCTTCTGAATTTTATCCTTAATTTGCTTTAGTAACGTGTCTTCCACCTTCTTAGCTTCTTCAAGTTCTACTTTCAATTGAATGAGGTCTTCTGAATTTGGTACCTCTTTTACATATTTGAGAAGAATGTCTTTCTATTTTCTACACTTAAGTTTAAGTCTATCTATTTCCTCCAGGGCACTTCTTAGCTCCCCCTCAAGATCTACCTCACCTTCTTCCTTATCTTCTAGAAGGAATCCTTCAAACTCTTCCTTGGCCATCAACACAAATTTTGAGGTTCCTTCTTCATTTGAGGATTCATCTGAGTTTTCAGATGCACTGCTATCTTGCTGAGCATAAATTGATTTTCTATTGAATCTCTTCCCTTTCAGCCAATTATTTGTTTTTGTTTTCTCTGTCTCTTGAGTCCAATTCTTTGTTTTCTTGTAAGGAAACTTTGATGCATAGTGCCCAACTCTTCCACAGTCAAAGAATTTAAATGGAAGCTTACCTTTATACTTACCTGAGTCTCTATCCAATCTTCTGACAAATTTGGCCTCTTCTTCATCAGAGCAAGAGCATGTATCTTCCTTTTCTTCTTTTCTCTTCTTAGCCTTAAAGGCTGCCTCCCTCACATTTTACTTCCTCTGTGGAAGTCTCATCTCATAGGCTGTTAAATTTCCAAGTAATTGGTTCATGGTCAATGTTTCCCAATCGGCTTTTTCTTCTATGGCAAAAACCTTCGGATTAAAACTCGATGGTAAAGATCTCAATATCTTTTGAACAATTACACATTCTCTAATGGTTTCTTCTAGAGCTTTCATATTATTCACAATTTATGCAACCTTTAAGAAGAAGCTGGCAACATCTTCTTCTTCATTCATTTTTATATTTTCAAATTGGGCTCGATAGACTTGTAGTTTGGTCATCTTCACCTTTTTATCTCCCTCATGGATAATTTCTAATGTATCCCATATTTCTTTGGCAGTCTTGTTGTGCATTACTTTGATAAATTCTGCCTCACATAGACCACTTAAGAGAGCATTCATGGCTTTGGCATTAGCTATAAAATCTTGTTTGGCTTCTTTCTCTGTGTCAGAATCCTTTGGGGCATATCCCAAATCCACAACAACCCAAACTTCTATTCCTAGAGACATTATGTACGTCCTCATTCTTATTTTCCAGAAGGCATAATTTGTACCAGTAAACAAAGGGGATTTATTTGTTGAGCATCCTTCTAGACTAGCCATCTTGGGGACCTAGGATCTCCTTCCAGTTGTTAAACTGATACAAAAGGAACCTGGCTCTGATAGCAATTTTTGAGCCCTTGGTTAAAATGAGAGGGGGGGGGGGCGGTGAATCGGTTTAATGCAGTCATGGTCTTGTAAAACTTTCTTTTACAATTACTTACATCTTCATTTGGTGATCAACTTAATATACAATGGAACAATGATCTTAATAAGTGAGCAGTAGGTATTAAGCAGATTAAATACATAATATCAACACATAATAATCATGCACATAAACAACAGATATAAGTGGAAACCCATAAGGGAAAAAACCACATCTTATTATTGTTGTGATGCAAAGGCAAGCTCCAACTCCTTCTCACCACTGATTTTCTGTAGGCTTCAACCTACAAGAGGATACTACCTCAATTCTGCAAGCTACAACTTGCAAGGAAGCTCCAAATCCCATCTATTCTTTGCAGGCTACAACCTATAGGAGGCTCCTACCTTAGCTAGATACAACTGGACATCTATCACGCTACAACTTGAAATGGAAGCACCAACTTCCTCACTGTACAACAAAATCATATGCTGATTTACCTGGATATCAACTCTGTTTTTCTCCTTTACTACTGTCCTTCCAGCCTTCAAATTTGCTTTATATCATCTTTGGATCCTCACAACTCCTCTCTCTGCTCCTTCTTCTTACACTCTCTCTCTGTTCTCATCACCTTCTAATCATGGATATTACCTGATTTATAAAAATAACTTCATGGCTGTTTGCATTATACATGGAATATGAAGTGAACAGGCACGGTTCTTGCTTTTCACCCACTCATTTCTTCACTCAGCATATTCCGAATGTTACAACAATATATACAATAATTACAGTATCAAATTGGAGTTTTTCTTCGCCTATAGAGACTTGCCTTTGCATCACAAACAATATAAATTCAATAATACAATTACAGTTACAATCAAACATTTACTCAACACTTTCAGTTTCTTAGCTTTACTGAGCATTCGTCCTCTTCTTCTTGCTATCCTTTTGTCTTTTCTGTTATGCCGTTATATTCCAGCTCTGCTGCATAACTGCCCTGTTTCTTCCATTACCTGTGTCTTTTGTGTTGTGTTCACCCTTTTTATCTGCTCGTGCTGCCACACCATTGTCTTGCACGAGTTCCTGTTATGTGTTCATTCCATTCCTTTGTGACCTATAGAGTATGGCCCATATACTATTTCCTTTATGCCTGTGATGGATTAAAAATCCAGGCTTTAGTCATCATACATACGTTTAAAATGATCAATAGTGTAAACATTATACTATGGCGCATTTAACATATACGAAACAAGGGCTTAGAGGGTCCCACACCAGACTTCAATTCCTTTAGATTTTAGCTTTGAACTATATCGCGTCCACTTTCTATTGCATTTTGGTATTTCAATCGTTCTTTGATATATGGCTCTTTTGCTCTCCGATGCGATTTACAAAGGGAAAATCCGTACTCCTGGACTTGAAAAATTTTAGGCTTCAGCTTCAATCTGCATCGTGTCTGCTCTCTTTATCGCACTTCGGCGATTCCAGTGATCCCATGGGCCTTCGTCCATCTAATCTCCCGATATGCGATATGCGACGGGTCCCACTTGACTTTATCGCTACTTTGCATCACAACTTCTATAACTTGTGAATTCTTATCACATAAGCATCGCCGATTACCATATGCGATATGCGGGCCAGGTCCATGTCATCTTGATTTATTTGTGATTTGTGTGGTCAGGTCCATGTCAGTTGCCACTTCACTTGCCATGTCATTGCCTACATCATTGTCATGTCACTGCCATGTCGTCATATCACACTTCGCATTTTCTGTGAATTCTAAGTTTGTGCGATATCTCTCCTGCCCAGATTGCGATATGCGATTGCATCGCATCTACCCATCGCATCGCAACTTTGCTCATCCATCCAGCGGCTATCACATTTGCTTGCGATGTCCGATATGCGATCGGGTCCCACTTGATTGCAATATTCCTCCTGCCCCGGTTGCGATTTAATCTATGCCGTCAATCTCCCTTAATTCTCATCTATTGATCGTGCTGGTCCACGGCTGTAATTTTGGGCTTTAGGAAAGCAGGTCCCAGTTCTGTGACACCGATCCCACACCTTTTATCATTCCACTCTCTTTATATAATTTTTTCTTTAAAACAAAACACTTCAACAAAATGTATTGGCCCCACAATATGCATAGCACCGGACCTCAAAAGGTGCTTGAATTATTAAATCATATTCATTGCTATATCACGTGCCAACTAGCCTGATGGGTAATTGTTTTTCAACCTACGCGAAATAGGCGGTTTTAGTATGCCACACATCACCCTCCTAACTATATCGCGTCCATCTCGCTTAAAACCACTTATCCTAAAAAATCAGTGTGAAAAACCTCTGGTGGTTTTCGAAACCACTTTCCCTGTTCCGTTTACGTCGTTGGTTCATGGTTCCGCTTTCAACTCTTCAATGCATTTCTCTGCATATTTGGTAAAACGTTCAAGAAAGCCATCGATTCATGTTTCTTCTTCTGCTCATTGGGTCCTCCATGCAAATCCTTCTAAGCTTGTTTTGTATTCTTCAACGTGATTCTCTCCTGAGCTTGTTTTGATGCCTTTGCTTCTTTTCTTCCTTAACTGCTTCTCTGCTGTCTCTGCTTCTTTCTACTGCCTTTGTTGCCTTTGGTGCCTTCTTAGCTATATTCACTGCCTCTGCTATATTTGCTGCCTCTCTACATTCGCTGCCTCTCTCCCTTTATGGTGATACTTCTTTCTGCTCCTTTGCTCACAAAGTTCAGAAATATCAAAGTGAAATCATACAAATTCTACATGTTCATGCCTTCAATGTTCTTGGTTTAAATCGAAAATATGAAACAAAATTGACTAAAATGTATTTGACAGCCATGTCTATCCTTATCCCATCTATCTTGGTCGATCTCATCCATCCAATCACTCAAAACATGGAAAATCACATAAAATACTAAATTTTACCTATTTCATAGGGACTTCTTGAATGACAGGTCCTATTTGACTAGCTTTGACTGGAATTATTTTAGCTCGGTTTGACCAACCAATAAGTACACGTCCATTCTTAGTTCCCAAGCTTTCTATATATGTGCTCAGTTCGTGCCCTACAGGTATGACTTCAATGAAGCCATTACAGGAATTTTCAGTCCTGTTAAAAAATGCACTTAAAAACCAATTTTTACAAAAATCTCTAAAAATTGAAAAACATAATTTAATTACCTGAGTAAAATAAATCATATTTGGATGATATAAGGTGGAATATGATGGTAAATAGGTGGATTTATGATAGGCGAAAATGACCAAAATTGAGGGCCAACAATGAGTATGTGTCGAATGATTTCAAGAACTTATTTTCAAAAGAATGAATCCAATGAGAGTTAATAGAACCCCATAACCCACAACGAAATGGGGTGGTTGAGAGGAAGACCAAAATTATTTTGGGAGTTGCACAGGCGATGTTGCATGATTAGGGCCTACTGTTTCACTTGTGGGATTAAGCATGCAACACAATGGTATATGTGCAGAACAAGAGTCCTCTTTGGATTCTCGGGATGAGCACACCAGAAGAATTGTTTTTAGGGAAGAAACTAGATGTGTCACACTTCAAGATCTTTGGTTGATAAGTTTAATGTCATGTTTCCAAGGATGCAAGGAAAATTCTAGATCCAACAACTGAGTTGGGAATATTTGTGGGGTACAATGATACACCTCACAACCATCGGGTGTACCTTCCATCGCATAGGATGATAGTTGTTCGTAAAGATGTGAAGTTCGATGAAGATAAGGCCATGAGATGTTTAGTTGAATGCAAATGAGGATAATTTTGCTCTAAAGGAAGAACCTCAGGATGTTGTGGAGCAGCCACAAGCAGAGGAGAAGAGAGTGGAAGCACCCACTCATGTAGAGACATCAAAGAAGGAAGCAAGCACACCAAGGAAGCTAATAGATTATTGCATGATGCTAGAGAGAATGTGGGAGCACCCACATCACAATGTAGGAGGAGGTCACTGGATCGGTACACTGGGAACATTTATCTGATGAGTGAGATAGTTGAAACAAAACCATACTCATTTGAGGAAGCAGTGAAGAAGCCAGTATGGGTTAATACCATGGTAGAGGAATATGATTCCATAGTCAGAAACCGTGTTTAGAAAGTGGTCCCAAGACCAAAGAACAAGTTAGTGGTAGGTTTGGGGTGGATCTACAAGGTGTAACAAGAAGAAGAAAAAAGCATCGACAAACACAAGGATATATTTGTGGCCAAGGGGTTCTATTAGGTGGAGGGAACTGATTATGAGGAGAAATTTTCTCTAGTAGCAAGGTACTCTTCTATCAAATCAATTCTAGCACTTGCAACACAGATGGGTTGGAAGATCCATTAGATGCATGACATGAGGAAAACATTCCTCATTGGAGTGATTGAGGAGGAGGTGTACATTGAATAACTAGAAGGATTTGAGACCTTCGATAGAGAATCACATGTGTGTAGACTTAAGTGAGCATTGTATGGATGGAAACAAGCACCCTGTTAGGGAAAAATAATTTTTTTTCATTTAATTTGTCAACCCGGGGGTTTCGTAAGCTTGTAAAGCATGCATGAACTGTATGTGCTAGAAATTATCTTTCAGTTTAGATCAATCTAACTACAAAATAACGAAAACCAATCCATCTAATCTATGAAATCAAATAATGAAAATGAAATTCAACTAACCTATGAAATCAAGTAACGAAAAGAAAGAAAGAAAATTCAAAATAAAATATAGTGCGTGAAATCATACTTACAAGAATTTAAATTTAAATCTAAGAAATCATTTCAAAACATGTAAAGGAAAACAACTAATGTATATTTAGTTACTCCAACATTCAATTATGAAGTGTGATCTTCTTGAGATAGTGTTAAGTAACTAATTGTACCTAATGAACTAGAAAACAAGTAAAGTATGAAAAAGGTAACTTAGTAATTGCACTCATTAAACATTCAACCATTCAGTCCTGAAAAATGATTAAATCAATTTCTTTAGAATGCTTTTTAGGAATATCAGTGATGCAATTAAGTGAGGATCTGAAACAAAAATGTGAAAGCATGTAAAACTCATTGTAAAAAAATAATGTATATTTGACTTTTTGCAACATTCAATGTGAAGTATTACCCTCTTGAGATGCTATGTGAGAATTCAATTATGCCTTAGTTTCTAAATTCCTAGAAAGAAAATAACAATGTGCAAAGTAAATTCAATCAGTGTATGAAATAGATATTTAACCATTTAGTTTAGGATCATCATTTTGAAATGGCTTTTGAAAACATATCTTGACACAATTGATTGATAATTCTAATCTAAGAAAATAAATGACATAATAGTAAGGGAAACTAGATAGTTGTGAGCTCTATTGCTTCAAACTTAATTCAATTGGAAAATAGATAAATTTATCCTATTGAATGTTTTTAGAAAAGAAAAAATTACACAATTATTCTAAAACTAATACTAAGAAAGCAAATAAACTTTAATATATAAAAGCAAGTAAATCTCACACATTTTAGGCAGTTGATCTAAAAGTATGAGAGATGGTAAATCGAGATGCTCCATGTGTACGCAAAACCAAATGAAAATGAAGGAACATTCATGAGTAAGGTGCCACAATCTAATTCCGTATTCAAAGCTTGAGCATAACTCCAATTTTACACATGATTTGATAGGAGAAAGCTTCCCCTATTTATACAAAAAAAAGAAGCTATCTCATTAATGAGAGTCCATGAATCTCTCCCTATATCTCTAGAGTTACAATCCAAATATGAAGTGATAAGGCACATGTCTTCTTAGAGTTACAATAGAAATAGGAAATGAAACACATATCCTTATGATCCCATGATCTTCTCCATCCAAATTCGAATTTTGCCTTAGGAGGCCACATAAGAGTCTTTTGGAAGCTTCATTTTTACCTACACATGGCAACAAAATCATTCCACTTGTTAGGTATATGTATGTGCATATTATTTTCTAATTTTTAACCACAAATTCACTTAAAAATACTAGGAAATAATAAAGTTTGGAAAAACATAAATGTGACCCAATAATGGTGATGGTAAGGTAAATGTAATGAAATGGAGGTGGAGTGAAGGTGATAATATGGAAATGTAAGTGAAAATGTAATGGAAGTGAATGACAAATTCAAGGCCCAACACACCCCATGCTTGGTACACCATGATCGACAACTATTTCACTAGGTTGGGCTTCGCCAAAAGTGAAGTAGATGAAAACCTTTACCAAATTTTTGTTGAAGGTAAATTGTTGATTATAGTATTATATGTGGATGATTTGATTTTAATTGGTGATGAAAATTTGATAAAATACTGAAAAGAGGCTCTTGCAAGAGAATTCGAGATGAAAGACATGTGACTCATGAATTATTTCCTCGGTTTGGAAGTATGACAAGGAGATGGGGAAGTGTTTTTCTCTTAGGGAAAGTATGTCAACGAGATACTGAATAATTTCTACATGGAGAGTAGAAAACCCATGGACTCTCCTCTAGCAAGTAGTTGGAGGATAGAGGATGCCACTTCAGGTGAGGAAGTGGAGGCCACTATTTACAGGCAGCTTGTGGGTTCACTTACGTATTTGGTGAAAAAACGACCATACATGTGTTATTCAATTAACCAGATTAGTCAAGAAATGGTTAAGCCAACCAAACTATATTGGAAGGCAAACAAACATGTGTTTAGATACCTCAACGACACTACTTAGTATGGTCTTTGGTACAAACATATAGAGGGAGTGAAGCTTCAAGGCTTCATAGATGCAGATTGGGCAGGTATTCCATCAGATCGGAAGAGCACTTCAAGAGGAATATTCAATATTGGGTTAGCAACAGTTTCTTGGTACAAAAAGAAGAAGATATCAGTTGCACTCAATTCAACAGAAGCATTGTACATGGTTGCTAGTCAAGAAACTTGTGAAGCTATCTGTACGAGGAAGATTCTTGTTGGGTTATTTGATTAGATGATAGATCCCACTATGATCTACTGTGACAATTAGAGTTGTATCAAACACTATGAAAATCCAGTTTTTAATGATAAATCCAAGCATATCGACATCTAATATCACCATCTAATATCACCATCTACGAGATTATGTGCAAAGACATATTATGTTGTTGGAATACATTGCTACAGAGGAACATGATGAAAATATTTTGAAAAAGGAAATTTGAAGAGGAAAATTCGAGTTCGATAGAGACAGGATTGGGTTATCTGATAATCCATTTCTTGTTGAGAGGGAGTGTTGAAAAATGGCAATAAGAAAAATCGTGATTAATTTTTCCTTGAATTAAATTAGGAGAAAATTTTAATTCCACATCAGAAGACAACTTGTACGAGTTAACTAATTTAGTTTTACTTAGTTGACTCAGTTAATTCGAGTTGAGTTCCTAACTTGAGTCATATAGAGTGATTCCTGAATTTTAGGAGCCTAGGTTGAGTTTAATTTGAGTTGTAATAATTTAATTCAGTTAAATTGAGTTAAAGTCAGTTAAACTAGTTCCAAATGTTGGAGGAACTAGTAGCAGGTCTAGCAGTGGGTTGCAACTTCAATGTTAAGTCTTTTAACTAATAAATCAACCATTATTAACTCATGCATGCATGAAATATGAGTTCCCCAGTTGATATTGGAGTTCAAGGAAAATGTACTATCAATTATGTGATTATCCAAGCTGTACAGGTAGATACAAAGACCTATAGGGATTGCACAGTTTAGTATGGGATTTCCCAAATTAATAGGGGGCTAGTTCCTTGAAAAAAAATTGCAAGGAAATAGGAGCTTGGTAGGCAGTATAATTGGCTAAGTGTTGTCCAAATTCAACTTGTGAGGCAGTGAGATAGATTATACTTGTGGAGACATTGTTCAAGCTTGAACACACATTGTATATCTTCTCTATTTGCTGACTAATGCAATATATATATAGGAAGGGGTTTTGAGCAGTGGCTTTCCCATAGATATATCCTTGTGTTATGTGTATTGATTCATGTCACATGTTTTTGATATTTCTTCTGAATCGTGAATTTCTTTCTGCATATGAGTAGAGTAGATTCGAGTCTTATGTTTTAGAAAATTACATGAGAATTATTGAATCTACAATTAGTTTCTAAAAATTACTTGATTTTGTGTGTTTGAGAAGGTTTTGAACCTATATAGAAATTACTGCAAAAAAATTCTTAAAAAAAACATAAAATATACAATGGTCAGAATAGAAAATATATAAAGAGATTTTTATCCCAGATCTCAAAACTTAGAAATCCAGATTGATTTTTCATTATATTCCTTTCAATGTTACAATACATTACATACATGATGAAGCATTCGTAAATCACCAATCCATTAACCCTGGATTAGAACATAATCCTTTTTTCTTTAACTATATCTACAATATACCATGGGAAAATCCACCGTGCGTAAAACCATGCATAAAACCATGGGCGGGTCATCCCATTTATTTATTTATTTATTTTTTCAGGGTGCTGCCCGAACTCTGTGTAGGGGGCTACCTCCCCCCTACAAATCCCTCGACAAGAGGGGTTGTCATCCCTTTACAACCCCACTACTACTCCCCATGCAATGTAACAATGCTAGGGACTAGTCGTGCAAAGAATATAACACATACCCAATATTTTGGATACCTTCCCTTTGAAATCAAATATGGAAATATCCTAAAAACCCCAACAATCCTATCTTCAAGTTCCACCATAAAACTTATTTGTTGAATTCTTTGATTAATAGAAGTAAAATCCTTATGGGGTTCTTGATTTGGTTTGATTGGGCCATTATATTCCTATGATATACTAGGGTGAACCCCCCGAGAGCTAGAGGAGAGCTAGCTAGAAGTGAGAAGATGATTTTTGAGGTGATAGTGACCTCCTCTTAATTACATAAGGTCTTGCCACAATTGATAATTAGGAATTTATCTCAAGACGTGAAAGATTTTGTTATAATAGTGTTTCATTATTCTTACCCTCTATATAAATATTTTTATTTTCTTTCTAAATTACCCCATTGTTTTAATAAAAAATCCCTCCACAAGGGACCCAAAGAAATTTCCTGATAACACTACTCATGTTGTAATTTTGAGGGGGAGTAGGACTAATGCTATTAATGCTGAGTGCTTTCCATTATTTTGAAACCTATGCTCTTTCCATTTACTACACCTCTTTTGTTATTTATTTTTCTTGGTTTAGTGTTGTTGGTTCTTTTTTAGATGCTTCTTAAGATAAACTAAGCAATATGCATAATGTTGAACACACTATTAATATTGGTGGGGGAGTAACTTTCTAGCCAAGCTTGGAAATATCACCTTTTTCTTATTATTCTTTTACTTTTATGTATTTGATGCTAACATATCTATAATAGGTGATCTTGATGAAGATACTTTGACTAGATCGATAGAATCTAAAGGGTATGTGATGCAGGGGCATTAGGAAAAAACAAATTCCATATGTTTTATTAGACTTAGGGGTTTTTGAGTTTCCAAGAAAGCTAGACTTATGTAATGACTTGAGTAGGTTTTAATTCATTTTGATTAAATGTAGAGAGAATTGTAACTGCCCTCAAATGATTAGAGGGCAAGAGAAGTCGATTAGAATGTGAAGAGTTAGTTCAGAGCAGTTAGGGAGTTAGGCTAAATTTAGGTTTTGAGGAGTTTTTCGAATCATTGTAGGAGCTTAATCGATCCATTACTTTCTGTATAATTGTAAGCCTAATAGGCATTAAGAAGACAGAGCTGAAGAGCTGGAGAGATAGAGTAGGAGGGCCATCGAACTGAAAATCAGGCCAGAACTAAGAAGGCTTTGTAAATTGAGGTCAGATGTATAATTGAAGAAATTGCTTTAAATTCTGTGTCATATATATATATATATATATATATCTCTCTCTATATATATATATATATATGTATCCCTTGGTCGAGTACTGTGTGAAGAATTTTTTACTTTCCGTGAAATAAAACATGAGGCTCTGCATACGAGGATTTTAGTTAATGTCTATTGTATGCTCTGAATTGTATATATTGAGATTGCATATATTGGAGAGAATGCAAAGGACGTTCCTTTTGAGCATGTTTACTCTGGTTGTTTGAAATCGATTGAAATTGATCCACTTTCGTTGGTCACAGAAATAAAGAAGTATTCTTACCCTCGCAAGTTTTCTTGGGTCATATGTAGTGGAATGCGTTGAATTCCTGTGTGAAATGCGAGCATAGTCGATCAGAATATGTAATCTCAGATCCAAACTAGGATTAAGAGCAAAGGATTGTTTGAATCTGTTCGTGGTTAAGGGAGAAATGTTTCATAGATAAATAATGTATAACAAGGAGTGAGGGCATATTAAGTTATAACGCGGTGGAACCATATTGAATGGGATGGTGCAGAACCTTGAGTCAAAGGGCAACCGAAACCATGAGAAGGAATAGTGGACATGGGTTAAACCCACAATACCGGTAGTATCGTGCGGTGGCTTATGTGGTAAGCGAATTTGAGTTTTGGAATGTGATATAGGTCTTCACCTTATGCATGGCGATAAGTGGTTTTGAGAAACCACTTACATCGCGTAATTTTTGAGGATTAAACCTCGTGTTGTTTGGTTGCGCAATATTACGTTTTGGTCATTGGATCACCGAAGTGGATGCGACAACGTCCCAGCCATAGGATGCGAAAGGTGAGTTAAGGGTTGGGCCCCAGTTCATCGCGTGGGTTTGAGAAATAACCTTCGTGGAGTCTGATCACGCGACTACCATTGGATTATTGAATGGTAGCACAATAGACTTACAACCATTAGATGGGCGAGATAGTTAATGCAAAGGTAAGAACCCTGTGGGCCCGAGTATTATGTGAAGTTCGGAGTTATGTGTATGAGCTTAGTTTAATCCAAGGTTGAAGGGATTAAAATTGAATTGAATTATCTGCATGGTTTAAGTAAATTGGTTGTCGAAGTATAGGTGCATAAGTGGGGCCCGAGGACTTTTGAATAATTGTTATCGTTTGGATATGCATATGAATGGAGGGTGAAATTTATATTAATGAAATATTAAGTGGTAGGGCTGAGAGTCCTTATTATATGGTTTAACCCATAGACCTTGATAAATTATCTTCCGCGCTTTGATAGGGTCGTTGGACCTTTATGAAATATGGGTCTTAATACAAGGGCATGTCACACGAAATGAGGGTTTTTATAACCTTTGAAGAAATAGTGAAAAAGCTTTAGCATTAAACTGTTAAGCTTGCCTAGAGTGAAATTTACTTGGGCCCAAAATTTGGGGATGCAGTTTTATAGGCAAAGAAAGTGTTAATGTGGGTTTAGTAAGTAGGCATGCCATCATGTGGTATTAGAGCTAGAATTGAAATAGCTCTTTGAAAATTTATTTCTGAAATGCATATGTACTGAAGCAGTGAAGAAAGTTGGTTTCAAATCTGTTTGACAAAAATTGCAGGTTTGAATAAGCATACAGTGAAGGTTGAAAATTCGGATTTGCAGAATTTGAAGTTGAGGCAAAGAATTTTGAAGATTGCCCAGTTATGTTTTGAAAGATGTGAACACAGGTGTGGTGACAAGGAGATCAGATTTAAATTTGATAAGACAACGTGCAGTGCAATTGAGCAATGGGAGAAATTTGCAGAAGCAATTGCAAATAGTGTTGGGAAAAATCTGAAGGTGAGTTGATGAACAATGTTAACTTTGGTTTGAAGGATTTTTTGCAGAATGAATATTGCATACAATTGAGGAGAATCTCAGCAAAGGCAGATCACAGCTTTGAGAGCAGTGATGAAAGATTCCAACAGAGGATTCTAAAGTGAAGAAGAAACGTGGCAAAACCTGGAGAATTCCGAAAAAAGGTTGGATGAAAGAAGAACAGATGTGTTCTTGAAAAGTTGCAGAGTGAAGCCTAGAGAGAGCAGAAGAGAGTGCTTAGAAGGTTCCAAAAGATAGGGGACCAGTACTTGCCAAAAGCCCAAATTCGGAGGAAAGGATTGGTGATGTAAGTTGCAGCAATAGAGCTTGCTATTGTAGAGGCTTAGTGTAGCTTGTGAGTGAAGAACTCGTAGAGGAGAAAATGGCTACTGATAGCCATAGTAGAGATTGCAGAGGTTCAGAGAGAGGCCACAATAGAAGAGTGAGGGAAGATGCCAAAGCAAATGGCATGAGGAAGAAACTCATTGATGAAGAATATTGGAAAGAGGTAGCTGAGATCTGGGAGAAGTTCAAGAAATTGGAACTAATGATAAAGGAAATCCAAAGAGTTGGTTGGCTCATGAAGAAGAAAGTAAATTAGCAGAGGCTACAGATGAAGAGAGAGCAAATGATAAATGCTCAGATGAAGGAGGAAATACTCAGAATGATTGAGTATCTGGAGAAGGACTTGAAGACTGAAACTTCAAGTGAGATCAAGAGGTCAAATGGATTTACATCTGACAAGTTTTGTATGTTTTCAGGAAAAACATGTAGAGAAGGCCAAACTGCTAATGTTGTCACTAAGGAGGAAATTGGGACAGCTAGATATTTTGAAAATGCCCATACACAGTTGGGGAAAGGTTTTTCTTTCCAACATATTGGAAGTAGAGGAAGTCTAAATTGTGATGATGGCCAAAAGCTGGAAATTGAGGAATCAATTGGACAGATCGAAGAGATTGAAGAGAAGACCATTGAAGAATCTCTGAAGTGTATAGAAGACTTGGAACAACAGAAGGATTTGATGATCAAATCATCAAATGAGACCAAGGGGTCTTATGGTTTTACAACTGACAAGTTGTGTGTGAATGTAGGTGCTGAAGAAGACAATTCACATGATGAAACTGTGATAATTGAAGCTGAATGTTGCCAAGCCACATATGATGATTATCTTTCAGATGAAGATCAAACTGAATTACTGCAGCAGAAGGAATTCATAAATTCCTTGTTTAGTGAAAGAAATTCTTTCAATGGGGATGTGACAATTATGTTTGATGATGATGAATTTGTTATGAATGCTGATAATGACAGATTGAATTTATTGAATGGCCAGATGGAAGCTGATGGAAAGATAATTGAAGTTATTGCAGAGATGGGAAATCAGAATTCTATTCTGATGAAGGCTGAAGAGATAGTGATAGTAGGAAACTTGACTTGTGAAGACAGTATGAATGTTTCCTCAGATGAGATGACAGGTTTATGGCATAAGTTAAGTGTTCTAGAGAAGAGAATAGAAACACAAAGAAAAGGTGTTCAGATTGTAAAGGCAGAGGTGACTGAGGATGAGGAAGTTCATTTTTATGAACTAGAACAAGGAGAAATCCTTGAAGGGGATGATGCAGAGGAGAGACTAACTGACAATCTCGAGAATTGTTTGAAGGATTGGAATCAGCATACTGATGTGCTGATAGAGAAGGAAATAATTTCAGGACAACATATTAAAATGCTGGCAAAGGAAGGAAAGGCACTAAGGCCTTATGACTTTTGTTTAACAGTTGTTTTGTGAATGCAGACTTTGTTGATGCTGAAGGAAAATTGACACCATTGAACAGTCAATTAAAGGAGGAGGAAGATTCTGTGGAAGACTTTAATCCATGTAATGAGGAAATTGGATTGCTGAGGAAGGAATTGGTGATTGAATCATCAATTGAGGCCATTGGGTCTTGTGGTGTTGAAATTGATGATTTGGCTGTGTTGACAGGGACTGTAGAAGACAATCCATCACTTGGAGTTGTCTTGAATGAAGAAGGGATGCTGAAGGAAGGTGAGGCTATCATGTCTCATATGTAGAAACTTGTTACTGTTGGTGACAAGGAAGAATTGGCTTGTCTTATGGGCCAAGAGAAACTTGTGGGACATAATTTTGGGATTGCTATAGCTGTAGAAAATCAGAGTTTTACCCTGATAGAAGATGAGGACACAATACTTGAAGAACTTCAATTGATTGCCAGAATCAATCAAGAGGATGGAAGACAATTGCTGAAGATTGTCAAGGAAGAAGAGGGATATGCTGAAACTGAATTGCAGCATATTGATGATGTGGTTGGCCAAAGGAGATGGCTGAAATGTTTGCTGGAAACATTCAGAGAAGAGAATGAAATAACAGAGCAGCAGATTGAAGTGTTGCTCAAGGAAATGTTACAACAACAATTTGAAGTGTTGCCAGAGGAGGAGGAGACACAAAGATTCTATAACTTTGATGTTTGTTTTATGATTGCAGGTACTGATGGAAGGACTAAGGGATGTTTAGTATAGAAGAAGAAAAGAGATGATGATAGTGACTAGCAATTTAAATACCAGTTTGAAGAATTGTTGAAGTCAGAGGATGGAGAAATTGTCATGGGTGACAATCAGGAAGAGTTTTACTATTGTAGAGAACAAGAGGGTATGGATGATTGGGTGGTAGTCAGGGCTCAACAATTAAGAGCAAGAGCCAGAGTAAAAGCAACAGTAAGAGTTTAGAAATTAAGAACTCAGCAAGCAGAAGCAGAAGTAGAAATTCAACAATAAAGGTGGAGTAGTATCCAGCAGTCAGAAGACATATTAGAGAGGGAGATTGAATTTATAAGAAAGATGATGGTGGAAGTGTCTCAGAGGAAGGTAGTAGTAGAAAAAAGGAGCAAAAGCAGCAACAACAAAGGAAAGACAGAAGGAGAATGTAAAAATGCAGCCAGTGGAGCAAGATAGAATAAAGTATGGAAGCCTGGAGGAGTGCAGAAGAAGAATATTGCAACAGATGATCAGTTTCAGAAAAAAGTGTGGGATCTAGGAGGACAAGACTGAAGCACATGATCAGAAGATCATGATTAAATTTAACCTAGGGACTCTGATGTAGGGGTATTAGGCAAAAAATAATTCCATATGTTATATTAGACTTAAGGGTTTTTGAGTTTCCAAGAAAGCTAGACTTATGTAATGACTTGAGTAGGTTTTAATTCATTTTGATTAAATGTAGAGAGAATTGTAACTACTCTCAAATGATTAGAGGACATAAGAAGTTGATTAGAATGTGAAGAGTCAGTTCAAAGCAGTTAGGGAGTTAGGCTAAATTTAGGTTTTGAGGAGTTTGTCAAATCATTGTAGGAGCTGAATCTATCCATTAATTTCTTTATAATTGTAAGCCTAATAGGCATTAAGAAGACAGAGCTGAAGAGCTGGAGAGACAGAGTAGGAGGGCCATCGAACTGAAAATCAAGACAGAACTAAGAAGGCTTTGTAAATTGAGGTCAGATGTATAATTGAAGAATTTTCTTTAAATTCTGTGTCATATATATATATATGCATCCCTTGGTCGAGTACTGTGTGAAGAATGTTTTAGTTTTTGCGAAATAAAACATGAGGCTTTGCATACGAGGATTTTAGTTAATGTCTATTGTATGCTTTGAATTGTATATATTGAGATTTCATATATTGGAGAGAACACAAAGGACATTCCTTTTGAGCATGTTTACTTTGGTTGTTTGAAATCGATTGAAATCGATTGAAATTGATCCACTTTCGTTGGTCACAACAGTAAAGAAATATTCTTACCTCGTAAGTTTCCTTGGGTCATATGTAGTGGAATGCGTTGAATTCCTGTGTGAAATGCGAGCACAGTCGATCAGAATATGTAATCTCAGATCCAAACTGGGATGAAGAGCAAAGGATTGTTTGAATCTGTTCATGGTTAAGGGAGCGATGTTTCATAGATAAAAGATGTATAACAAGGAGCGAGGGCATATTAAGTTATAACGCGGTGGAAACATATTGAATGGGATGGTGCAGAACCCTGAGTCAAAGGGAAATCAGAACTGTGAGAAGGAACCGTGGACGTGGGTTCAACCCACAATACCAGCAGTATCATGTGGTGCCTTAAGTGGTAAGCGGATTTGAGTTTTGGAACACGATATAGGTCTTCACCTGACGCGTGGCGATAAGTAGTTTTGAGAAACCACTTACATCACATAATTTCTGAGGATTAACCCTCGTGTTGTTTGGCTGCGCGATATTCCATTTTGGTCATTGGATCACCGAAGTGGATGCGACGATGTCCCAACCATAGGATGCGAAAGGTGAGTTAAGGGTTGGGCCCCAGTTCATCGCGTGGGTTTGAGAAATAAACTTCGTGGAGTATGATCGCGCGACTACCATTGGATTATTGAATGGTAGCGCGATAGACTTACAGCCATTGGATGGGCGAGCTAGTTAATGCAAAGGTAAGAACCCTGTGGGCCCGAGTATTATGTGAAGTTCGGAGTTATGTGTATGCGCTTAGTTTAATCCAAGGTCGAAGGGATTAAAATTGAATTGAATTATCTGCATGGTTTAAGTAAATTGGTTGTCGAAGTACAGAGGTGCATAAGTGGGGCCCGAGGACTTTTAAATAATTGTTATCGTTTGGATATGCATATGAATGGAGGGTGAAAGTTATATTAATGAAATATTAAGTGGTAGGGCCAAGAGTCCTTATTATATGGTTTAACCCATAGACCTTGATAAATTATCTTCCGCGCTTTGATAGGGTCGTTGGACCTTTATGAAATATGGGTCTTAATACAAGGGAATGTCATATGAAATGAGGGTTTTTACAACCTTTGAAGAAATAGTGAAAAAGTTTCAACATTAAACTATTAAGCTTGCCCAAAGTGAAATTTACTTGGGCCCAAAATTTGGGGATGCAGTTTTATAGGCAAAGAAAGTGTTAATGTGGGTTTAGTAAGTAGGCATGCCATCAATATGTTGGACAAGGTGACAAGGGAGTTTCTACTATGTAAATTGTCTATGTCTCTACCACCCATGGTTGTTAGTATGAATCTTTTGTCGGAAAAAGACCACTTTAGCTATGCATAACAAATAGCCCTAACATCAATTATGGTTGCCAATATCTTCAAATCTACAGTTAGTTGATCCAAATAAAGCTGCACAAATCTAGATCTATGCATAAAAAGACATTAAGCAGTAAAAATGAAATGTTGCTCCATGTATCCAATAGATAAGACAAGAACAATATGTTTGAAAGAATTTTTATATTAATGGGGCACTTGAGAGGAAAACAAGAAAGGTGTTTCCAATTCTCCTCAATGTGATGGGTTCTTGAAATTCCTCAACATTTCAGATCTAAAATTTCTCTCTCTTGTTGGTGTAGAAAACCCAGACAAACATAGAACTCAAAGGGAGCTCACAAAGAAAATAATGGAGAATGTGACAATGATAATGGCTCAAAGTCAGACCAAGAGTATAGATCCAGAGTGATCTAATATGCAAATGAAAGGTGACAAATGAATGGGAAAACCCTTTTATTTATAACAAAATATTAGGGTAGTCTAGGACTTGGTGCATGAATAAAATATTATTAACCAAATTCTAGAACCACCTTTTAGGAATATTTTATTATATTTGTTGGAGGGGAAAGGTATTTGACTTGGGTCAACTCCTTTATTTATAAATAATAAATAAATAAATGATTTTTTTTTTTTAAGGAAATGGTGGGAATATAATTAAATAAATAATTATTTATTTAATTATTTATAAATGATTTAGTCAAATTTAACTAGGAATATTATTTAAATAAGGATTAAATAACTTATTTCTAGGAAATAATCAAATAAATAAGGATTTATTTAATTGATTTCCTTTTTTTGGGTTAAATATGACTAGGAATAATAATTAAATTGATGTTTAACTAATTATTCCTTGAGGAAATATAAACAAATATAGATTTGTTTATTATTTCCTTTTGGGGTTTCCTGTTTGGACCATAAACAACTTAATAAAGGTGTTTTACTAAGTTATTTCACATAGTGAAAGCAATTTTACTTAGAGTAAAATTGGTCTTACATGGTGTACTTGGGTCCATCTAATGATAATATGTTAGATGACCAAAAAATGGTGTAACAGATTGCCCCCTAGCGTACGAGTGTTAGGAGCAAATCGTATGACCGAAGTATGTTGTAAGAACTCAATCACCAGACATCAAGAGGGAAGTCAGAGAGAGAAATGTAAGGTAGTCTAATGTGCTAAAGGAATAGACCCTAAGGAGATGAGACTTACATGTGCAACAAGTCTCTTTTTATGAGATGGTACCTGTGCTAAAGGCGTCGGGGGAGGCATACCTATGCCCATCGAGACAAAGTACAAAAGAATAGTGCATCCAGTAAATAAGGAACCGAACTATAAAGTACATGCTGGCATAAACATGAGCGAGATAAAAGATAGAATGATGAATCCCATATACATGTTGTGCCTGGGATAATAGCCAGGACTTATACAAAAATATCTGAGTACATGAGATACAAATACAACCCTAATTCCCCCTATAAATGGGTAAGGGCTCGCAAAATCTGACTGATACATGCAAATAAAAGAGGTGCTGCAAGTGGCTAAGGCCAACATCATCAAATATATGGAGCTGCATCGAAGGCTGCAATGAAGAGGTCATCTGGGCATGTGGGGGGCTACCTGCAGGCCCACCCCCTCATGAGGGTTGAGACATCTCACACACACCCGGGAATCACCAATAGCTGCTGCTGCATCACTGGACTATCAAGTATACGGATATTGATCATGTTTAAAGGAGCTGGAGCGAAGAAACAATCAAGTCAAAGGGTAATGAGAAATCCCTTTGCCTGATCCGAGGCACCGATCAAATGGAGAAGCTGGAACCAAGGTACACCACCCTCTAGACCTGTCTTCTGGAGTGAATGAGCTGATGTCGACAGAAGGAGGTCCGTTGTAGGTGAGGCAATAAGGGATCCTCAAATAAGGCATGAGAGAAAATAGTAGAGCGACTGACAGACTCACAATAATGATGATGATGGAATGGGGGATATTGAGTACGAATGGATGACTTCCCTTGTTAGAGCATAAAGGGCATGGATGACTTGGCAGCGACGGTCACAATATCAAGAGGGATAGGTGATAGTGGGACTGAATGCCATCATGTGCGACACGAGAGAGGGACCAAGCAATGAAGGATGGAGGACTATAGTGGGGTACAAAGGGACTCGGGATAGACTCCATGAAGGCAATGATGACTCAACTCGGATGCTCTAAACAAGGGCGACTCGATGGTGCCGCCACACCGTAAAGGTCCAATGGGGGACCATAAAAATATGAGTACAAGAGGGTAGCTCATGATGAAAATCACACGAACAAGGAAAAGTATGGAGGCAAAGTGGTGCCCCAAATACAAGTGTTGTAAGTGAGGAAATTCGATTTGAAGGAGAGGTGAATGGACGCTCTGTGGAGAAAATGTGTCCTGGTGAGGTATCAAATCGTGAAAAACTAACAGATACCCATTTGAGTGCTCGATGAGAGCTTTCCAACAATGCAGACGGTGTGTCAAACGGAGCTATGGTTTCGTCATAGCGAGCGAAAGAAAAATCAAGGGTTTCTCTTCTAATAAGGAATTTTCCCTCCAAATGCATTCATTTTCTTGTGTAGCTGTGGTGGATGTGAAGAGGAGAGAAGGCCCTAAATCTTGCGGTGATCGTAGCAGACAAAACAACCGTTGGAATCGAGATCTGTCAGTTGCAGGTAAGAGGCCTAATCCTACTCTTTTTTTTTGATGGATTGAAAGTTTAGATTAGGGTCCCAAATCTCAGGAACAGACCCTCCCTCATCTTCACGGTCGGGTCGCACTAGTTGGGGCAAAAACTACGACCTGGGAAGTAGGTTTGGGCCTGAAAAGTGCGACCTATCCCAGGATTTTGCCAAAAAGTGCGACCTGTCAGATGGAGGTGATTTTAGTGTTGTTGGGGGCTGAGATTCAGGTTTTGTGTAATTGAATGCAGTTTTTCCTATCTGTAGACTGACAAAGATGATGTTTTTGTGCAGATATGGCGGATATATAGATCAAGTGGAGAGAAAGAGACCTGGGTACATTACGGTCGAAAATCCAAGCAGATCAGGGTGTCCGTCGTGCATTGGCCAGGTTTGGGGTTCTGAAATTTGTGGAGAACTCGCTGATGAGAGCTGGGGAACCCTTGTTGGCCCGGATTGTTAGTTATTTGGATCCAGATCATGAGGCATTTATAGTGCAGGGGCACAGGATCAAGTTGACAGTCCAAGATTTGTATTTCTTGACTGGTCTCCCACCATTAGGGATAGTGGGAAATACACAGCCAGTGTTACCGCGGGGGCGTAAAATTATGGATTTTGTAGAGCGACATTGTCAGCCAGGCCTCCAAGTCAAAGGGACTCGGATACTGATTGGGGATCTAGAGAGGTTAGAGACCCGTGCAGTGGCGACAACAGTGTTTCGGATCTTGGGCAGCCAAGCCCTCCATCACATCACTGGAGGGAAGATGATGACTGTGGAATCAGTGTTGAACGGGACCTACTATGGGTGGGCCCAAATGATGTTGGTGTCGTTGAAACAACAGTTGTCGCTTTGCAAGCGACAAGTGAACCATGATTTCTCATATGGGACTGTATTGTGCTCCTTCTTTTTCGAGAATATCCCGACCTTGCGACCTTGTATATAGCTACCATATGGGGGTCCGAGGGAACCCAGGATGCGTCGTTGGGGGTGCTTACTGTATAGAGGAGGAGGAGGGGCGGTCGGGCGGGTGTTCTGACCAGAGTTCTTTGCCCATTGGGATCAGATGTCGTTATACATAGACGACTATCCCTATAGTGGGATGAGTTATTTTGGAGATCCGGACTTGCCACTTCTGCCTGGTCGAGTATGGGGGCCTGATGGTAAGTGACAAGTAACTAATATTTTATGTGCATGTTAAAGTTTGTGAATAGTATATATGGTACTGATCCTTATACTTTTGGTATGCAGATATAGCTCTGGTAAAGCCGGCCGGATATATGGGACGACCTGCAGTATCAGGAATGACGAGTGCTAGTGGATTGATAACGACATAGAATGCGGATATGACTGCTCTCCTAGAGGAAATTCATCGTAGATGTGAGGGGCTGTTGACCGGTGTATCAGAGTGGGGTTGGCAAGACTTAGACGACCAATACATAGAGCTATGTATTGGGATACCCTCGGAATGGTGAGGTGTCATGCGGCGCATGGCAATGGCCGTTTAGACTGTGCATGATCTACGAGTTGCTGGAGCAAATCCATTGGCTCGGGATCCTCCAAAGAGTGATTAGGTGTAGGGCAGGTGGTGCCCCCTAGTGTGTATGTAGGGGCAAGTGGTGCCCCCCAGTTTTGAGTTTTGTTTTTTGTAACATGCTATGGGCATGTCATATGTATCAGAGTAGATGGACTCTAAAAGCATGTGATATGATATATATTATGCATATGCATTGTGTTGATGATTTGAAATGTTATTGTCTTGTGTGTGATAAATGCCAGGTTGTCCCCTTGCAAGATTTTCCTTTCTTTCCCGTAGCTGTCATAACAAGAGAATGGTCTTGTGGAGGTGCTGGTGGCACTGTAGTGATGGAAGAAGCTAAGGGAATCGGTTGAACCAGTGTTAAAGCAAGGTATGGTTTGGGGTGACCTGGTGGGGTTTCGACTGGAGGATTAAGATACCAGACGGGTATTCATAGGGTCAAATTAGGGAGGGAAAGGGTTGCCATTATGGGTACCGAATAAAATCTGGGAGGGGGAGCAAGGAAAGGTATCTGGTCGGCAGGGTAATGGCCAGGAGGGACGGCTACGATATGGTTGAGACCTGGGGGAACCGACCCAGTAGGGTAGAGAGGCTCATGAGTACTAGCTGGATGGGAAGTGCCAGATGGAAGGGGTTCGGCCAGCTGAGGCGAAGGGCTAGGAGTGGGCTGCGGCGGGCGAGGTTGAGGTGGCTGAATAGCTGAAGCAAGCCTCTTAAGGTCAGCCCGAAATGATTGCATCATGCAAACATTCGCTAAGCTGGGATCAAAGACAAGAGGAGGAGGAAGACCAAGGAAGGTTCCAAGCAAGGAGGAGTCTTTGTATACGCCAGGGGAAACACTGGTCAAAGAATCAATGGTTTGCCTATTGGTTACAGAAGAGATGGTGGACTTAGGGGAGGTCTGAGATTTTGGCTCATGATATGTCAACTGGTCAATGGTGACTATCTTTCCATTGTGAGGGAAAAACATCTTGTGATGGACCGCGGATGGGACAACAGACATGGCATAAGTGTAGCTACGCCCCAAAAGAATGTTATAGTTAAGAGGGGCATCGATGACTTCAACGTCAACGCAAACAGTCTTGCCCGCAAGGGTGATAGGACAGTTATGAAATAGGCCAACGGGCTGGGAGGCATGGCCATCCCACGCACGAAGGGTGATTGTGGAAGCGGCCAGCTCAGGAGATCCAAGTTGTTTCCAAACCGAAGCAGACATCACACATGTAGATGCCCCCTCATCAATAATACATCGAGACACATTAGCATTCCAGATTTTGACAGGGATTTGGAAAGCGACGGAAGCAGGAAGAGGAGGATGATCTGACTGATGAGTGTCGAAAACAATCAATTGGTCATCAGCAGGATCTATAGTGCCCATGGCGAATAGTAGAGCCTTCCTTTGAGAAGGACACGACTGGAGGAGTTCCAGTGTTGAAATGGCAGTAGGAGACTATGCCAAATCATCTACTACGCTATACGAATGAGCAGCTCGACCAAAAGCAGAATGTCAGTGTAATGGACCTTTCGAAACCTTGATAGGAACCTCAACTTTGGGTTGAGGGGTCTGAAAAGGACCATTGGGTGTTGAAAGAGGCTCTGCAGGACCTAAAGAAGGTGACTCGGGGACAGACGGAGTGGGAGGCGTGGGGTACTTACGAGACCGAGTTTGAAGGTTAAGGTCGACGGTGAGAGGTTGGTTAGAAGTCATCATGAGAATCTGGTAATTGGAGGAACCAGAAAGGGAAGGTTGAGAGGTTACCGGGGCATGAGGTGGTTGAGTGGCCACAAATCCTTGCTGAGGGAAAGGATAGGTAAACATGGTTGGTTGAGAAGTAGCCGCATTGGGGGGAACAAGAGGGGGGGTATGTTGCCCATGCAATGTAGCCTGAGACTCCCACATATGTTGCATCTGTGGTAATAGGGGACAATCGTGAGTGTAATGACCGTATACACCGCAACACGAACAAGGATTATTGGTGCGAAGAGGCCTGTCTGGCTTGGGCTGAGAGCCCTGTGGCGGTTAGCAGTGTTAGAATCAATACTTGGAGGATTGGATCCATGATTACTAGGGGAAGATTGGTTTTGATTGCCTTTCCACTTTCTTTGAGAATAAGGAGGATTAGTCGCGCCCTACTATGCAAATACTTGCCCTGGAGGGGGTAGTAGTTGCTGTTGTGGGGGTTGAGAAGGCAAGGGAGGTGGAGGTCCAAATTCTTGAGGAGCTGGGACACCAGGGTGTGTGGGTAAGGATAATGGTTAGGATGGGCAACATTGAGGTAAGCAAGAGGATGGGCAAAAGGAGGAGGTATGTCGTATCCTAGATACATGCCACCTGGAGGGGGGAAAGTGCTGGAGGTGCTGGCCCCTCCTGGAGGAAAACCATAGCCCATAGAAGGTTGAGCGTAGGTATGTGAAAGAGCTCCAACGATACTATTGGCAGAGTGAGGTGCCCCCAGGGCGTTAGCGCCACCGGTTCTGGGGAGGTCAGGAAGGACGGTATAAACATAACCAGATTGAGCATAAATGAGGTCATATTTTAAGGCTATTTGGAGGGCGGCTTCTTCGGTTTGAGGGAACTAGGATGTGACATCTTTGTCGATGGCAGGTAAGAGAGAGCGAAGGAACCAGTCCATATAGACCCGATATTCAAAGGTGGGAGCTCGACATAAGCTCCTTCTTCTCTGCCATTCCTGGACATGAGCGGAAAGGCGGGTCAAAGATTATTGACAGAAAGAGGTCAAGAGTTTGGTACCAGTGTCGTATCGAAGAGGGAGCTGGAAATAAGATAAGAAGGCTTAGGCAATGGTCGCAAAGGTGGTATGGGAAGAGGCGGTCTAATCAACATACCATTTAGAAGCTTCGCAAGTAAGCATGTGTTGGAACAATTTAAGATGGATGGAATCATCAGTAATGGAATTGGATGAACACCACATGTGGAAAGATCGGATATGGTTGGAGGGATCTTCACTAGCAAGGCCTTCGAACTTGGGAATGTCGGAGGGGAGCTTGGTTGGCATAGCAGGACAACTAACATCATGGCGGATAGGATCGTTGATCAACTGATTGAAATCAGGGAGACTGAGACTAGCCATATAAGGGAACAAAGGGACAGTCGAGGTAGTTCCCGTGGTGGTTCCACTAGAAACAGACCCGACAGTAGGACCAGGGTTGTTGCTAGCGTTAGGCCCTGAACTAGACATGGTGAAGGTGACAGGGGGAGAACCAAAAGGAGGGGGAGAACCCAAAGAATCAGAAGAAGAGTCAGAGTGCGGACTCAGGGGAGGACTAACTCGACGATGACGGGAAGGAGTAAGTCAACCAACCGGAAATTGAGGGTGAAGGCCAAGAAGTCTCCGGGATAAACACCTTGGAGGCGCAATGATGATGGGAAGAAGAATAACCGACAAAGGCTGGGAGGTGCAGAATCAAGTGAGGTCAATGTTGAAACAAGGGCAGAGAGGTGCAGTGTCAATTGATTTTAAAATATTTGCCAGGCGGTGTTAACCAGGATCTTCTTCACTTAGGGTCAGTGTGTGGCGTGTGCTAATTTTAATTTTTAAACCCAGACGTTTTGAGAGTAAAAGAAAAAGTGTGCTGCATAACTGAAAATAAATCTGCAGAGAATAGTAAATAAGGCTGAAATAACATAAAATTGACAGCTAACAATGCATCGATCTAACCCAAGAAGGTGGGTCTCTCAAAACTAGTCTAAAAGAGGGAAAAAAATCTAATCAAAACACACTAAAAAGAGGCCAATAGATTGAAGGTCGGGAGGGACAGGGATCTAAAGGAGAAATCTGCTGAAAAGAGGTGCAGAAAAAAGCAAAGAGGCAAAGGCAAGGTTGCTGCAACAAAGGGGGGAATCAGCTAAAGGTAGAAGGGACAAGGAGGTGACCCTAGAGGTAAACCCAAAAAAAACTATATGAGGTGATTTGAAAGGGAAAAGAGCTGATCTAAAGGGATCTGAAAATGAGGTATCAGATCTGAAAAGAACAAGGCTAAAACTCTGAAAATTCAGACTTTTGAAACAGCTAAAACTCTTCCACAAAAAGTGGAGGGTACTAAAGCCCTAAGGGGCAATATTCCCACTTAGTTGAGTGAAACAGGTCTAAACGGGCAGAGACAGAGGCTCAAAAACCCTGACAGAAGCTTCAGACAAACCCAGAAAAATTGCTGGAAAAGTGCAGAAAAAAAGTGAAGGTTGCAGGTTCTGACCTGTTTTCAGTCTAGGTTGCAGTTTTTAGGCAAAAAAGTGTGTCCTCTAGTCTAGGTCATAGGTTTTGGGCCGATAAGTGCGACCTGTAGATCTGGGTCTCTCGGCGGCAGATTTCAGAAAAAGTTGTCATCTCAGCTGCGGCTAATGTCTGTCACCTGCGCAATAGGGCCAGAAACACACGGAAGTTAAAAATTTTAATTTTTGAGGGTTTTAGAGGTGAAAAACACCATAAAAATAGGAAAAATAAAAAATTGAAGAGAAACCCTATGGTCTGAAATAGCTAGATATGCAGGAATATATAAAACAATAGCAGTCGCAAAATAAAACCCGTGTGGAGTCGCCAATTGTTAGTATGAATCTTTTTTCGGAAAAAGACCACTTTAGCTATGCATAACAAATAGCCCTAAAATCAATTATGGCTACCAATATCTTCAATTCTGTAGTTAGTTGATCCAAATAAAGCTGCACAAATCTAGATCTATGCATAAAAAGACATTAAGCAGTAAAAATGAAATGTTGCTCCATGCATCCAATAGATAAGACAAGAACAATATGTTTGAAATAATTTTTATATTAAAGGGGCACTTGAGAGGAAAAAAAGAAAGGTGTTTCCAATTCTCCTCAATGGGATGGGTTCTTGAAAGTCCTCAGCATTTTAGATCTAAAATTTCTCTCTCTTGTTGGTGTAGAAAACCCAGACAAACATAGAACTCAAAGGGAGCTCACAAAGCAAATAATGGAGAATGTGACAATGATAATGGCTCAAAGTCAGACCAAGAGTATAGATCCAGAGTGATCTAATATGCAAATGAAAGGTGACAAATGAATGGGAAAACCCTTCTATTTATAACAAAATATTAGGGTAGTCTAGGACTTGGTGCATGAATAAAATATTATTAACCAAATTCTAGAACCACCTTTTAGGAATATTTTATTATATTTGTTGGAGGGGAAAGGTATTTGACTTGGTTCAAATCCTTTATTTATAAATAATAAATAAATAAATGATTTTTTTTTTTTTAAGGAAATGGTGGGAATATAATTAAATAAATAATTATTTATTTAATTATTTATAAATGATTTAGTCAAATTTAACTAGGAATATTATTTAAATAAGGATTAAATAACTTATTCCTAGGAAATAATCAAATAAATAAGGACTTATTTAATTGATTTCCTTGTTTTGGGTTAAATATGACCAGGAATAATAATTAAATTGATGTTTAACTAATTATTCCTTGGGGAAATATAGACAAATATAGATCTGTTTATTAATTCCTTTTGGGGTTTCCTGTTTAGACCATAAACAACTTAATAAAGGTGTTTTACTAAGTTATTTCACATAGTGAAAGCAATTTTACTTAGTGTAAAATTTGTCTTACATGGTGTACTTGGGTCCATCTAATGATAATAGGTTAGATGACCAAAAAATGGTGTAACAATGATTATATTTCCTATGCTTGTGCTAGTTTGTTGGAAAAAATTGTCATTGATGTAAATATTATGACAAACCCTAGGTGCATTTTTCAAGAAAACACTAGGATAAGACCCTAAGTGCAAAACCCTAGGATAAAACCCTAGTGCTAAATGCATTGATGAAACCCTAGCATTGCTGAAGATGATAAATCCCTAGATATTTGAATATATGATGCCCTATTTTTGTTGAAGCAAGGCCTAATTAATAAATATGCCATAATAATAATGGATGAATAACATATGTGAAGGAGAGCTTATCTTAAAAGCCCTAAAAGCCCTATCATGAAAGATTCCCTAGAAGAACAATGAATACAAAACTTATATGGAAGCGCTAACATTTTCCAAGCCAAATGAATAAATCCTAGGTATGTCAATATGATGACAAAATCCTTTATATAATAATGAAACTCTTGCAACATGATGAATAGGAAAAAATTCCCTAGCTGTCACGAAAAACATTCATACGAGAGAAGGAAAATAGATATTGTTAACAGTAGAGATAATATCTTTGAAAAATGATTGCACTAGCTTATTAAGGAAATATTGATTCACCCTCCCCTTAGTATTTCCAACATGTTTATGTGCTTACATATGATTCTTAATAATATGGTGGCTCTTGATCAAGAACTGAATCTACTACTTCTTTATTTTAAACTTGAGCACTTGGTTATTTATCTCATCTTGAATTTATGGATCTCTCATGAATTGGATCACAAAATATAGGAATTGATTCACACTCATTCGAATTATATTGATGCTCCATAGCTTCATATATCATCATCTAGAAAGCTAAGGATTAAATTCCAAATCTTGGTGATGTGATGGTTTTTTTACCAGTGGTGATGGTAGTGAAACAAACAGAATACCAGACCCATGCAGTGGAAAATCCTACAAGGTCCCTAGTTAAAACATAAATATCTATGCTCATGGGAAGATATTGTGTATGGCATCCAAGTAGAGCATGCGATGGGTCATATGATTTTATCTATGCCTAGAAATGGTCCATGTGATTGGTCCATTTACTGTGTGTTTGGTATTGACAAAAAAACCAAATGTATGAATTTGGTATCAAATAAATTTTAAAATATATATAGATGTCTTCTAGAGATGTTATAGCCAAAAATTCACATCCATAAAAGATAATAAGTGTGACAATGTATCAAAAATGTTTTTTTTTCTTAGATCCAAAAGTCTTTTGATTTATAGTTGTCCTCAAAACCAACATAAAATTTTCATCCTCTATTAATCATTTTAAGTATGTTATAATTCTAGTTAAACATGTAATACTCAAGGATATTTGTATAAAGTAGCTTCCACTAAGTTATTATTGTCATACAAAAAATAAGTGTAAGTGATCCTTTTGGATGTGATTATCATAGAATTTTCTTTTTCAATGTTTATGAGCATACCCATGCTAACATATTATAATTTGAGAATTCTTATATTTTATTGAGATCACTAGCAAACATTAACATAAGGATGGTATTGTTAATGTGAAGAAGAACTTGGATGATGACTAATACAACAAAAGTAGCACTAGCACAAATTCCTTCTTCCAAATATGGACCTCCAATTACTATTATATATTAAATAATAGTGGGGGACATAGGCCAACATTTTTTAACTTCTATGTTACAATCGATTTCTTCTTGTCAAATATTGTTATTCCTAAATCTTAGCAATACGTTTATTATACAATATTGTCACAACATCTCTCAACTCATAAGGAACCTTTAATTCTTCTAGCCTATTCCAAATGTTATATTTGGGCACCCTCTCAAAAGATTTACTATAGTCAACTAAACAACACAAGAAATTGATTTTATTATGTTGACATTCATCTATGGTAATCATAAGAGTAACTGAGTCTTCCACGCTTAAATGATGATCTTAAAATTCTATAAAACATCCATGATAAATGAAAGAAAAGATGGGCTATTCAATAGAAGCCTTGATATTAGATGCACAACCAAAATTATGAGAAGATTTATATCTAGAAATACATTAACCTCTATGAGAATCTCATGGTAACAAGTTTTTGAATATGATAGTAAATATTTTAAGTGTGTGTGTATGTGTTAGAGAAAAATAATAACACATTATATTTATTTTAGAAGAATGTCACTATACATATAGACATCTAAATGTCCAACATAAAAATATTTTGAATTTGTTATTGAATATATATACTCATTCATTACTAGAAGATTATTTTTCTCAACATGTATAAGATACATATTATTTTAATTTCTATTTTTGATATGTACATTATTTTGAATATTCCATTGAATAATTTATCACAATAGATCTGATAAAATCAATGTTGCAAACATCGACACTACAATAAAATCGACAAGGGTCTCGAAAACGAAAAAATTGTAATTCAGTAAATATGGATAAAAATGAGAAAACATTAGAAAAATTAAACTACCACTCAGAAGAAATCAACAAAAAATGACTATGCCAAAAATTCACAATTTCGTGATAAAATTGGGATGTTTGCAACATTGGCTAAAATTACTAAAATATTTACTATGAATGTTAATTCTCTTTATATCTTAAATTATTTATTTACTATTTTTTATGCTTAAAATTAAATTAGTTGGAATGAAAGAAATATAAAATATAAGAATACACACCATACACATTAGACACAAATTTTACCCGGGCTTTGGAATGCGTCTCTTTGAAAGGTAATAATGTCTATATTTTATCATAAGAAACTCCAATTTTGTGTAAAAGAGCCACATATCACATTCGTCATGGAGTAAAATAACCTTGTAACAATATATTAAATAAAGAAGTAAAAATACATTATCCCACATTTATTATTGGGATTTAATTCCTCAATATCTCTTGGTATATAATAGAGATTAGTGATTCTCGAGGGTTATTTCAATTGGTCGAGTCCTCATTGTTAAAGAACCTTTGTTATTGATAGGTGATGGGTTCAATTCTATCAACACTCTCGGGGTCAGACTCCATGGTTGAGTTAGTAGGAAGTGATCCCTTCAGGTGGATCTACCTAGTACAAATATTACATAGACATAGAAACCACTGATCTCAACGACCCATGAACCACATAAAAAAATTAAAAATAAAATAATAGAGGTCAGTGAGTCTCATGAGGCGAAACAATTGAATATCATAATATTATCATTATAAAGTGGTGAAGCATTTGTGGTGACACTTTTTGTAAAATTGAAGATTTCTAAAGATAGTAGAAAAATTTTTCAACGCAATGGGGAACATTGCTTCCTAAGGGGGGGAGTAATGATACAAGTGGATATTGGTGGTCACCCACATATTCCACTTGGACCCACAACATTGTTTATTTCATTTTTTCAATTTCCTTAATTCTAGCACAATTTACTATTTTTGCCATTTTTTCGGGTCCTGAACTTCTCGAGCTGTTTCGAGCCCCTAAACGATGTTTTTTTGGTAAAAACGAGAAAAACATGGTTCCTTGACGAATTTTGATCACTAGAAATTTGTAGCCCTTGAATAGATATTTCTAACAAGGTATCATGTGTGTCAAACGAAGGTCATATGCCAAAGTTATGACCCTGGGAAATTGATGTACCAATTTACCCCAACAGAGCCCATAGTTTGGTGTTTCATCTCCTAGGGTTAGGTTTTTGGATGTTTATAGTTTTACATTGTTTCTTAGTAATAAATAGGCCTTCGAGCCTCATTGTAACACATTTCAAAGGCCTGTAGCCGCCACATCTCTTCTCAGAGGTAAGTTACAAGTGCCCTAACTAGTTTATTTCCATTTTGTCTATAAGCATATTTTGGTTATTTGATATCAATGAAGTGAAGTGTTATTTCCACTGAATCTTTGTATTTATGGTTATATTCATATTTTTTTTCGCTCCTTCATAAATATGGATCAGAAGTCATGTGTGACCTTCCCTCCCCTAATTCTAAAACTACATCTAAAGGTTATGTCCCTGACGAGTCATTGTTTCTGATATCGTCATCTGACCCATGGTATGGATATTTTTTGATCTATCTCCAAAAAAATAATTTTCGACCCAATACCTCTCGCTCTAAGCAACGATGTATTCGATACCAATCCCAAAATTACATTATTATTGGTGACACCCTTTACCATCGTGGTATTGATATTGTTTTATGGAGGTGCCTCACCCTTGAGGAGGTTGAGAATGTCCTTAATGAATGCCACTCAGGGGAATTTGGCGAACATCTATCTGGTTACGTAACTGCATAGAAGACCTTAGGTGTTGGTTACTTTTGTCCTACTATCTTTCACATCTGCATCCTCGCCGTCTAGAAGTGTCATCCATGCCATATCTACAATCATAAAATCCGTGCTCCACCTACTCCATTACATCCCATTTTCATGACTGGTCCATTTTCGAAATGGGGTATCAACTTCATGACATGTAACCCTCACTCGGAAAAGGGGCATGGTTATATCATTGTCGCTATAGACTACTATACTAAATGGGTCGAGGAAATTCCTACATATAACAACACTGGAAAAACAATAGCATATTTTTTCTTCAATCACATTATTTCTAGGTTTGGTGTTCCACAAGAAATATTTATAGATCATGGAAAGCATTTCTGGAATCATATGATGACCGAAATAGCTGGTAAGTTGGGACTTTCTTATGAAAATTCCACTCCCAACTATCCTCAGGATAATGGATAAGTTGAGGTTCTAAACAATTTTTTTAAGACTATGCTTCAACATATGGTAGGGGTCCAAAAATAATATTGGCACTTGCTTCTTTACGCTACCTTGTGGGCATACCGAACCTCATTTAGGGAAACTATTAGATTCATGGCCTTTCAGTTGGTCTATGGTTTGGAAGCAATCCTCCCCATCAAATGTGAAATTCCATCGTTAAAACTAGTTTTTGAACTTATATCTGCCACTTCAGTAGAGGAGGAGCATATTTTACATCTGAATCATTTGGATGAAACTCAGCATGATGCTGCTTTAGCCAATGATGCTTATAAAATATGCGTCAAGGCGCAATACAAAAAAAATGTCAAGCTTCGTCTCTTCTTAGAAGGAGACTTGGTTCTCTTATATGTTCAATAAGTCAATAAGTTAGGTCGAGGAAAGTTCCAACCCATGTGGTTGGGTCCATACATTTTCAAGCGAGTCCTTGCAAAAGAGGCCTATGAGTTAGTATACTTTGATGGAGTTCCATTGGCGCAACCTAGGAATGAGTTGTACCTCAAAAAATACTATGCTTTATCTCATGCGTAGTACATTGTGTACACACTGTCTATAGGTGTGTTGAATGTGTTTGCAGTGTGCCTTTTCAGAGTTTCCCTCGGTTTCTTTTGATCCCATTTACCTTGGTTTGTAGATGTCGAAATATCTCGAACCTTATATTGGTTATTTTTATGGTGCTAGTCATAGTACTTGGAACCTATCTTTCGTGGCATGGGTTATCTTTGATCCAAATGACAAGCTAGTGAGTATGCAAGGGATTTTCATTGGTCGCTCTACTAACAACATCGTCGAGTATAGTATGGTGGTTGATATATTATCTAATGCTATTTCACATGGTATTTGTTATTTAGTCATCATGCTTGAATCACAACTCATAGTACTACAACTTGCTAACGTCTATTCAATTAGAAGTCCCACAATCCTTCACATTGTTTTGTGAGTACGTCTTCTTGAAAGACATTTTGATTTCATAGGATATGAACATATTTCTAGAAATCTAAAAACATTAGTAGATGCCCTAGCTAATTACGTTTTAGATAGACATTTGCAACAAATGTGAATAAGTTTCAATTCACATCACATCATATTGAAATAATAATAGGAACCAGGAAACATTGAAAATATGTATATAAATTAAGCTTGGTTTTACAAAATTTGTGCCCCGAGACACATATGGCTAAATCGCCCATCCAAAAAACTACATGAAAATATCTAAGTAGATAAATAAATGGTGCTCATGATAAAATGATATTGCACAAGCTATCTTGTGCAGTAATCGACAAGTATGGTTAGGAACTCTTATAGTGGGTCGTTAAAGTCGCATCAAAATCTGGCCGACCACGCTCTCATCAATCCCATGTGTCATCCTATCCATGTGGCACTCCACCTTTGATAGGATCTCATCTACGTTAAGATCCCATAGTGCATCCCGTCCTACCGCAACAACCTATACTGGTACCACTCCCTCCTCATGTAATTTTCCCTTTGAATGATGAAGATACAAAGCACCTACTGGTCGAACTAGTTCAATAATTGCATGAAAAAATCAGTAGTTTAGTCTCAAAAACATCAAAAAAAAAATGTAAAACTTTCAATACTTAAATGGTTGAAATATTTTTCCTGAAGCATCCCATTTCTTAGCCTCAGGAAGCACGAGCTCGGGATCATCGCAGAAACCCTTCTCTATCCTCTATAAGGTCAAGTGCCTGTAACGAACAAATAGGACTAACCCATTATCTGTGTAAGAATAATCATTGATCATAATGAACTGTCTATGCAGCCATCCAAAGAAGGTTGGTGAGAATGTTATCATTGAAGGACCCGCATGTCGGGACATATGATCTATCTACCTCCTCATTCGTGTGGCCTCCGGATTGATAGGATCGAGTGTAACCTATTGGGGCTGAAGTAGTGGCACCCACTCTAGAGACAAAGTGACCAAGACGGAACCATAGTTTAAGGTATTTAAATTACCTTCTATTTCTTTAGCCAAATGTTCCTTCATATTGAATAGAACACCCTCACTCTAGTTTAAGACTACTATATATATACCCTGCAACCCATAGTTCATGTACAATCTACTCTCTACATGAAGTGTTGAGCTACTTTCCAATCTCGCGATAATGAACAAGATTGTTCTCAAAGGTAATTGGGTTACAACATTTATATTGATCTTTAAATCCCTAGTTTGTTGGGCTCGAGTTCTGTAATAGGTAGAGATATAATATTTCACTATCTCCCCACCACTTCTCCCGCCTATGAGAGAGTCGGGGGCACCCCTCCTAGATAAAATTGTCAGAAAGTAGATATATTCTACCTTTGTCTCAAGAAAATGTTCCAAAAACCTGAATGCTTGTGCCTGAACATCCCATGAATGAAAAATATATTTCAACAATTCCATCAGTTGCTTGATACCATGAATCCATAAGAATTTTAGCAATCCATGGTTTTTCAGTTCCTAGATGGTAGAATGATTATTTAATTCATTTAAATTATGCTCTTCATCTTCTCTTTCTATCCAAATGAATTCCATATTGTGTTAATGAACACCTGAAACATCAAAAAGAGATTCATTAGGTTCCTTTTCATGCAAAAAAATTAACAAAATGTGAGGGAAACACTAGTAAAAATTGATGAAATTAATGACCAGGTGACTAAAAAATTTAGTCCCTGCAATTATTTCAAGTGAATTACTACTAAATTTGATCAATGTTAAGTGACCAAACTAAAAATGACTAACTTAAATGATTAATTTAGTCTAGGAATAAAATATACGACTAGATAATAAGTGACTAAACTAAAAGTGACTAACTTAAATGACTAATTTATTCTAGGGATAAAATATATGACTAGATAATAAGTGACTGAACTAAAAACGACTAACTTAAATGACTAATTTAGTCTAGGATTAAAATATATGACTAGATAATAAGTGAAAAAATTAATAATGATTAATGTAAATGACTATTATAGTCCAAGAATAAAAATATGACCAAATAACAAGCCAACAAGTATATGAATTAGTAATTTATGTCAATAATTTTTAATTGTGTCACTCCATAAATAGAAAATTGTAATTTTGATATCGAAGTGTTATATTTCACTACAAAAGTCTTTGAATCCATCTGCAGTGTTAAAATTATATTAGTTGTGTCCACTCTTTCCATTAGCTTGTTTATAAGTACTAGATGACAGTTATCCAAGAAAAATTGTTGGATACTATTCCCCTCATTTACCTCAGAGCGATCAGACCCACAATTCTCCTTGCCACCAATATGGGCTCCTCCTCCCCGATGACTTTGCTTTTGAATTGTCGAATCCCCACCCTTGCTATAGCCCCACTTACCTCCTCTATAGCCCCCACATGCACCCACACTAGTGAACTGCGCATGCCCCACAGTATTTCCACCCCTACATGGAGCCATTGTGATTATTTCCAAGTCTGCCACCCCCACAGGGCCATGGATGATAGGGAGGGATAATTCCCACACCGCACCAGGGGCTTCATAATTCACCATGGTGGAGGAGCCCTGTCATGTGCAAATTCCAGAGACCAAGCCCCCCACCAAAGAAAACAACCATCACCAGAAAAAGAGCCAAACGTCATCACCTACCATTGTAGGGAAGCACAAAGCCACTTCCCACGACCAAATAAAGATCACGACCACCCGAAAAACCAAATAACACCACCTAACATTAAACCAACACAAGCAATTGAAGAATAAATGACGACAAAGTAGCCAATTCCTGAGTGTAAATTCCCCTAGGGAAGTGACCAACCTCCAAATTCTTCGCACAAAGACCACACACCAATCCACCAAACACCATCGCACCCATGCTGAAGGGCACAAAATTGGGAAAAGAAACTATTTTTCCACCACCACCCTCGAGGTTACCTAGACTATGGATTCCAGCTTCCTTTCTTAGCACGAAAAAACGGGCTCACCTAAAACCAAGAAAAATGGAAATGGGTGAGCTCACTTCGCTTCAACTTCCTATCCTCAACCCAAATGCTGAAAATGGCTAAGAAAAAAAGTAGCAACGATAGTGTGAACACACCACACCAGAACATGCCCATGAAAATCACACACAATTAGCCACTCCCTATGTAAACCTTCGACCTGTGATGTTTACACTTCCTCCTCAGAGGCCACCACCAGGACCAACACCTCTCAATAGCAGCTAAGTCTAATGGAAACCCCAAATTTACCTTAAAAATTCAAATTTTTGAAGTCCTACCAAAATGTGTGTAGCCCGGGTCATCGAGGCCACTCTCTGCAAGTGTTTTCCTAATTCGACTTACTGTTGTGAAACTCAGGTCAATTGCATCACATGATGCATGAGTCTGTCCACGCCCTAACCTCCTCCACACCTCTGAATGTTTTTTTCTGAACGAGCACCCTGAATCACCTGAATTTTCCTGTTGTTCTGAATGGGCCCTAGAAAACACTCAACTCAACCCGAATGTTCTGAATGCGCCCTGCCAAATCACCTAAATCGGCCCACGCCTATTCATAGACGGTGTTTCTGTCCGTGGTGTGGGTGCATGGTCTACACGACCTACGACCCAACTCCTCCCAAAATTTTCTGCATAAGTCTTGTTTGTTTTCCTTCGCTCCTTCAACCTTTCTCTCTAGTCCTTCGTTGCAGATTCGTGTAGCTCAAATCTGAACAAAGTTGAACATTTAATGAATGATTTGATGAACTCCCACCATGCCTTAGATATATGTGTTGTGTGGACCCATTCAACCCTGGGGATGAAGTTACCTTAGAAAAAATTCAAATTCCTTTTGAAGACATTTCTGAATAGGAGCTATGTGACTGAGCTTACATTTTCTATCCAATGCTAATTTAATACATGTCCAAACTGCACCATCTTTATTTGATCAAGGTCAGATCAATTTTTATTTTTTTTGAATATTTGAAACAAATCCCGTTGGAGAAAACAAAGTGGCCACCTAGGGGAAACACAAACCCATTGGATGAGTGAATAGGAAAATAACAAGTAAATTTTTCACAGTCCATATAACAATAGAGAAGGCAACATCACTGGCACGAAGATGGTTGCTTCAACATCTATTGAAAATAATATCTAGATTGTTGTCCTTTCTGCTGTTATTGTCCTTTTCACACATATTAATAACAACAACTAGATATGGTGATATTATAAACAGAGGACACACTGAAAATACCATTCGAGAAAAAATGGTCTTATGACATTGTGAATCATGATAAAAGTGATGAAATTATGAAGATAACAAAGGAGGCAATTAGGAATAGAAAATATTTCAATTAGGGAACAATTTCCTTGCAAGAGGATGAAAGAGTCTTAAAAATTGATGCTACTGACCATCTTGTAGCTGCCAGTCCAAGGTATTGGATGGTTGCACTATGGAGTCTCGACTATTTATGTTTTAGGCTTCCTATTAGTTGTTTCAACACTATTTTCAAGATAGAAAATAGATGGACCTCTATTTTCACATAATATAGGTTGTGCTCTAATTAATTCAAGTTCCATTTAGTATGTATATAGGTGTTGATTTGCACCATGAAAAAACCATTGCAAATTGAGTACATTCCAACCAAACCTTTCTAAAATATGTTCATAGTCAAAAGAATATGCGCAATTCTATATTTCAACCTTACTACAATTTTCTGGGAGGCTTAAAAGACTATATCAAGATGGCTAGTGTTTAGTGATATGTATCAAATCTTGTGCTATAATCAGAACTCCATTTGAAGTTATATGACAGGCCCAAAACCCCTGTATCTACTAGAATAAGTTTCCTCATATAATAATCACATTTAACAATAGAAGAGAACCATGAATTGTAAGTTATACCTATCCTTAGTCACATTGAACATTTTTTCCAATATGGGATTTGCAAAGAAGTTGGTAGTGATTGAGAGATATTCCCGCATACTCATGATATCTTGGAAGAAAATTTTACTTATGACAAGTTAAATTCTCCAAATGATATATAATGATTATATTATCTTATGTTTATGTTTTAATTTCATTCAAATCAGAATTAGTTCCACTATGGCCATTCATATTCGTAAGAATAGAAACTGCTAGCACATTAGACATTAATATCTTGTTCAACGACGTTGGAGATAAAGTTAGTGGCAGAAGAGCAGTCAAAACATGAGAATATTCTTGACAATATAGATAGAGCTTTCATGTCATGTGCTAACAAGCTTGAATGCGATGGCTAAAACAAGCGAAACATCAAATCCATATTTGTTACACGTTTCTCATCAGTCCACTTCAAAATGTCTGGTTGAGATACATGAGTGTTATATATAACAACAAAGATTTGTCTAGTCTTACACTCTCTTGAGCTATGCCTAAATTTTCTAAATGTGCCTATGACTCATCTCTATATGTTACAACTCTAGTCCAAGCTGTTGGGGGCCAAATAGCATCAACAGTATTTTTGTGGCTTCTTCGTCTTCAAATTATTTTCATAAAAGCATGGATTTGTCAATATTGGATGATTTCAAATCTCATCTATCTTGTATCCTCCACAAAACTGTGTTGATTCTTTGAAAGGAAGTTTTGGGATTGTCTTTGCATTTACATCATATGATTGTTTGTTCCTATATGATTACGCCATAATGGTAATTGGAGGAAAATTTCCCCCAAAATATTCACACATATATTGAAGGAAATGTGGGATAATTTTGAGTATATTGTAGACAAATCAATTGTTTGAGACACATACAAGGTGTCTCACTTCAACAACAAGATAAAATACACAAGTTTCAAGACAGACAACAAGATAAACATAGTGAGCAATTTTCGGCCTATCACACTTTTTAATGTGTCTTATAATCAAGAATATGGCAGCCTGAACCATTTTTCTTGATCAAATGGAGTTTATTAAGAGAAATTTCATCCTAGGTAATATTATTACAACTTGTGAAGGTTTTGAATGAGTATCAAAGATTAGTCACATAATTATAGATGAAGATAAGAATAACAAATATGACTCCAAAGGCATATTTTCTAATAGGGTGAACTTCTTCAAGCTTAGAAAAATAATGTAAATCTCCAAATGATGTACCCTCTTGCATGCTAGGAATAAGGAGAGAATGTGGTGTAAATAATTCATTAATGTGCCTTCCATGCAAGTGACCAAAAATAGAATGTATTCCCTTCAATTTCCAAAAAGGTGATAATTTGTAACTCGTCATGCTGCCATGAATAGGTAAGTGACTCCCTCAATTGGAGTGCCCTCATTTTCTAGGAATGAGAATTGGGAACATGTCAAATATAGGCTTTAAATGAGAGAGTGCACTACTAGTAAATTCCACTACATTAGTGCCTCCCTTGTAGCTGAGTGATGCATCCTATTTGCTACTAAGGCAACTCCCATTGGTGTGTTCTTCTCCTCACTGATGTTGTAATGAATGTTTAAAAATGACCGCAAGGGATGTTCCCTTAAAAATTCTAATCACCGACGCTTTCTTATCGCTTTCTTATGAATGAATATCCACCAAGATTTCTTATCGCCAGTACCCTTGGTGCATCTACAGGTCTACTGCAAGGGAGGCCATAGTGACACATAGGATAAACCTGAGTAGTTTAGGTTGCATAAGACCTTCTGAACCACCATATAAAGGTTCAGTATCTTTCAATATATTCTTACATCTAAAATAATTGTAAAGTTCCAAAGGAAAGGTCCTTATTGGTCATGAAAATTTAACACCTATAGCATAATTCCATTCACTATTCCACCATTTCAAAATCAACTTAGAAAATTGAAGGATTGAGCATAGTAATTTCCTACCATTGCATAAGGCGATAGTTGATTCAAGGTATTTTAATGGCACTAGGTTTATAAGACTTGAAATTAAACTATTCACAACTAAAATCTACTACAAACATTGAAGATGGATTTAATTCTAGAAACTATCCTTTAAAAAGAGGCTAGTTTTGCCCCAAAATGACACTCCCTCCTCCCAGACCTTGCCACAACTTCCATAGTTGTCAAATTTTACAATAATAGAACCTTCAAAGTACAATCTTACAATGTACTTGGGACATAGGTTGGAATTTATTTGATTCTTGAACTCTTTAGATGATGAATAAATATCATTAAATATATAGATTGAAGCATTTTTCTTGTAGTTATTGATGAACTTGATAACCATCCATAGAGGAATACTTCCCTCAGATATGTACTTGATTTTATCCACAATGAAAGAATCCTGCTATGTTTTTGGTATATTAGACAAGACTACATCTTTAAAGTGATGAAGATATAATTCTTAATGTTTGACAATCCTTTAAGAGGGAGAGACAATACAAATCACATATGACGACGTATTCCCTTTGTTTACCGAACCTCCATGGAAATAAAGCAATACATGCAAGATCAACCTCTTGTTTACGTGATAATTAAGGAATGTATATCCATTCTCTCAAATACTAGTCTTAGATAATGAGAAAGAATATCCTATTTATTCTAAATAACCCTTAAATCTATTTATAGAGTACCTTCTCACCATCACAACCACTATAGTAATTTTTTAAAGGCAAAACTACATCAAAACTCTTTAAATATGCAAATAAATAACTTCCACACAGGAAGGTGAAAGCATATTTTAAGCATGTTTAAAGAAAATAAGAATATAATATAGAAGAGTGAGACAAAATTTTATATAACAATAATTTAAATAATTATTTTTAACTAAAATATATTAAAAAGTAAAAATTAACATTAATAAGTAAATAATTTATTTAAAATCCTACTTTAATAATCAATAATTACTTAATTTATAATTGATTTATGTAAAACCTTAATGTATATACATTCAATGTGGTTCAAAGAATTGAGATAAGCCATTATTATCCCCCCACTCACTTATATTCATTCCTTTTCCCTTTTGGGCCCATTTATTTTTCCAAGTAAAAAAATTTATTAAGCTGTAAAATATTTCAAATTCTATCCTGCCCTTAAATTTAAAATCTCTTTGTATTTTTCTACACGTTATCCCTCTCCCTACACTAAAAAAACGAGTTGGGTAGCCAATATGTTGGAGTTACAACTGGCCCATGTGTGGAGATGTGTGGAGATCTCAGAACCGTAAAGGCTGGATTGAGTGAGTCAGGTAGGCGATCTATTGGAGTTACAACTCGCCCATGTGTGGAGATGTGTGGAAATCTCAGAACCGTAAAGGCTGGATTGAACAATGGAAGGATGGTATTGAAGATCACCGAGCCCCCACATCTCTTTATGCATGGAAATATTTTTATGCACGACGTCCAATCACGGTAAAAATGAGTTCACAAAAGGTATTTTTCTGCAAGACAACGCTAAAATTGTAAAACCTTATAATTTTTCTTGTGGCTGTCACTATGCTATCAGTAAGCCCCCTCATTTTTTTTTCAAAATGACCATATATGTATAACCACACTGTTATTTTCAATAATTTTCCGAGCTCCCTACACCCATAATTTTCTAGTTCGTGGTAAAGTTTTTGGCGTCGTTCAAAACCCTACACCACCGATGGTAGTAGGCAGTTGATAAACAAATCCACACGTTCTTTGAGGAGACGAAAGACTTCAACTTATCTGAAACTTGAGGAAAGCAGCAACGACAAAGATATGTCCTCTCCATCTCTCTCTCCCGCTCTCCTGCTAAGCACCACAGAGGATTTTCACACGGAGTTCCGAAAATTCGACGCCAACGACGATGGTAAGAGCTCGTGGTCGAAAATCGACATGCTTATGGGATACCTTGGCTACCCTGCCTTCGACGATGAGCTCCAACTTAAAAATTTTAAAATCCAAATTAAACTTCCTTAAATGTTTATTGATGTTGAAATAGCGACAGATGCAGTTGATCATTCGGTAACACTAATCGAATTTCAACGGTATTTAACACCGATCGTTTTCAATTCAACGTGAAAAATTTGTTTTAAAAAATTTCTTGGGGCGGATCGATGGGAACCAGGCACCAAAATCTGGGAGTAAACATCTCCATTTTCAGCATTTCCGTAGGCTGGAGATTCAAATTAAAAAAAAAAAATTCTAGCAAGTGATATTAAACAAACAACCCACTTCATTCTTGTATATTCTAAATATCTATTAAATTCAATTTAATTCAATTAATATGAATGGCTATATACTTAGTTTCCATTGCTATAAGTGGAGGCCAAATACATTGGCTCTGCACAAAGGTCATGAAGAGTTATTTATAGTACATGAAAGAAGCCACCGATCAATGCAAGAAATATGAAAATGATGTCTATAGTTAAGAAGAATGTGAACTTCATCCTCCTCCCCAATACACCCCAAACAGATTGAACATGAAGATAGATCATCTGATTTTCTTAAACACCCATACTTAACTTTGGGCAGAGATCTTATCATCTTGGAGCAGCGAGACAGAGTACTACTCACGATTTTGGGATCAGATGTGGAGCGGTTGCTATAACACATATAGTAATATGAATCTGGCCAAAGGATATGGAGAATCACACAAACATGACAAGAAATCTATTAAGAAGCTCCAATGAAGGCATAAGATACTCATTTAATCCATCCATCATAGATTAGGAGAGCGTTATTCTCTGAAATATTGTCGGATTATGATAGCGAGCATCGATTCCAAGGGTTATGGTTACGTGAGCTTCGACGAATTTCTGATCATGATGACGGCTATGACTTCGGCTTCAACGACCTAGTAAAGGAGTCTGAATATTTCCGTGAGAAATCGCTCCTACAGCTGAAACCGGAAGCTTTTTCAGAAGCTATATGTATTTTTCACTTTTAATTTCTTCTTGAATTCACAAATGAAGGACCTTTAATATCATGGTGGCTAATTCTCTTCATCTGATTATCAATGAGAAAATGTGATGCATTATGTTTGGAACAAATAATCCATGGAAGTCATCTGTTCTACTCCGGCAGGTTTTCTATCAAGTTTTCCAAGTCTGTTTGTTTGTATTTTCTGTTCTATATTTTTCTTTGGTAGTTAGATTTTTCTATGGCTGAAAGAAACTGGGGGCTCATATTGCATTGGTTCTGTCGTGTTTCAGAAGAGATTTTAATTTTTAGCTCATAAAAATTTCTCTATTCTCTCAACCTTTAATGTTTATTGATGTTGAAATAGTGAGAGATGCAGCTGATCAGTGCATGGCAATAGAATTTGATTGGGTTAGAAGTTTAACCAAATTACCAATGGGGAAATTTTACGGAGACTGAGAGCATGCAATGGATCTAAATTTAAATAATCAAATCAGTTCTCTCTATCATTATTTTTTCATATTCTTATTGTTTCAAGATTTTAAAAATGTTTGATCTTTTATTTTTTAATTATAGCTTCAAATTATTGTTATAAAGTTTCTTCTCAAAAATTTATCCTTAAATATGATAAATGGAAATACATCTTATTGCAGATACATTTATTTTCTTCATTTCAGTGGATTTGAATTTAATTATTAAGTTCCCAATGAATTTTTATTTTCTATTAAAGGAGACATACAGGGTATACAATAAAATAGATGACAGATTATAAAACAAATATTTTACTTATTACTAAAATTTTAAATATTATATCTGAGCTTGAAAATTGTACGTTCCACAGAGTTCAACCCGATTGGAGTTTTTGGACTCTCTTCAAACAGTGGCTCCAAATATCAAAGATGAATTGGAAGAACCTTTGCAAGGAGTCCTCATTTTTAAATATAAGGTGGTGAAATGCACAAATAAGATTTTTTTTCCAATTATTTCCTTCAATAATGTAGATTGCAGACCAATTCAGAGCTTTCCAGGTATAGAAAATACTCCTTCAGTCGTGTAGATATTTTTGTTGCCTATGTTGCTTCGACGCCTTGATGAATGGGAAATTTAGTTGCTTCGATTCCTTAATGAATGGGAAATTTAGAATTGAAAATGCGTGGGAATTCAAATATTACCCTGGGTGAATGATCTAGTCCTATAGAAACTCATCGGAATTTGTGGTTCTACTATGTTTATTATTTGCATTGCGAAGCTAATTTGAAGTTGAAAAATAGGTCCTAATTGAACTATTGATATTTTTCATTTTTATGGACATAAGCTGTAATTTTCAATATTATGTGGGCTTTTTAAATTAAAACCATTAAGTTTATGAAGTTTGATATTTTGAATCTCTCTTAGTGTTCCTTTCCTTCTTATATATCAAAAGATCCAGATCTATAAAATTTACTATAGGCATAGATTTTGACTAATATTCATGTGGAAACAACCTAATTCATGCTGCAAATTCCCCCCCCCCCAAAGAACCTACCTAACATCATTTATATTTATCTACAACCCATAATACTTCTTTGGAACCGGTTCATTCTGGGCGGGCGGATAGTTTGTGTTACACAAATTTTTTTCACTGTCCCTGCAATCCCCAACTTGCAAATTGGAGGGTCATTCCCATGACTAATAAGAAGTGTCATGCCTTGTAAAGACCATCATTGAATCCCTTTACATGAGAGAAATATTCCTTCTGTTGACAATTCCCTGAGCAGAGCTTCAAAAACCTTTGTTTTGGCCTTGGCGCAAGTAGATGGTTCTATCCCTACACCGATGGAGGAAATTAACACTGGGCCCCACGCCAGTTGGAGCTCTGTCTCAATTAGACACTCATGCCATGTTTTTTATGGAATGTTTTTTAAAAATAGAGGTGAAGATTCCACTTCAACAACTTCGAGGATGAGTCATTGGGAGTGGTTGGACTGAATAACCACAGACTCCCTCCTTTAGTTTATGGTTTCCACCTCCCCTGAGAACCTCCTAAAGGATAAGCCTCCATTTCACATTTGTAGGGATCCTAACCTCCTCCTTTTCCTCTATAAAAAGAAGCTATCTCTCCTTGCCTAAGCTAGCTGAATGACTAAATAGCTGAACATGGAGAATTGAGTATACTGTAGCAGAACTGTTGAAGAGATAGAACAAGAAGCAACTTCGTTGACAGAGCTTAATCCCATGCCCTCATCCCGTTCGAATCCCCTGATAGGTATCTGAGACACACTTTTGCTGAAACCTGCAGGAGGACTACGACGTCAAAGCTTTTTTTGTACCTCTTCCTTCTATCAATATATATGTGACTATTTTTTGGGTTCCCATTTTGTGTTATGTTTTTTGTTTTAACATAATATGCTTAGCCCTCTTTGACTGGTTAGTAATTATGGATGAAATTATTATGTTGTATGCTGCTCTTGTTTATTGTTTTATGTGCAGGTATCCGAGCATGACTGCAGAAGGATTGTGACTTGTCAAGGCAGGAATGAGAGGCCACCACCACTACAGCCGTAACGATAGCATTGGACTCCAGGTAGGTCGATCTATCGTATCCTCTTTCATTCTGTAATTATGAACCTACACTCTAGCATTTCTTTTTGTTTCTAAACCCACTCTAGGGATAGAGGGATCATCTCTATCCGTAGAGAGGATTTACCTGCTTAACGGATTTGCGACTCCACTGGGGATTAGTGTGAGTTTGTCATTTTAGCTTGTTTGGGTCGACTTCAGTCATTGGATTTCTTGTTTGTCTTTTTTTGGTTTGTTAGCTTGCTTTCCTTTCCCCTGTTCAGCTCCAGAGGGTCAAGGTTGACCTCTACTCATTGGATTTGCCTTTTTTCTATAGTTATCTGGCTTGGCACGTTTTTTGTGTTGGATATGTGTTATATTCTTTCCATGAGTAGCCCCACGCACTGTACGCTGCGCTGGGCACAGCAGGGGGGTCACAAGGGGGGAGGCAGCCCCCACTGTTGGGGTCCGGGGCAGTGCCCCGGCGAAAATTTGTTTGGTGTGCGGACCCACTCATAGGTGGACCCACCCATGTTTTGTGCATGCTTTTGCACATGTTTTTAGACCCCTGGTATTTTGTAGATCCGGTCAAGGGAACTACGGTTCTGTTCTAATCCAGGGTTAATGGATTAGGGTTTATGTATGATTCGGCATGTATATATATGTGTTGTAACACTAAAAGGAATATAATGAAAAATCAAGCTGGTCATCCCGATTTGGGATCTAGGGGAAAATCTCTATGTTTATCTGTTTTATGTTTTATGCTCTCGCTATTGTTTATTTTCTGTTATAAGATTCATGAGTAGATAATTTTTGTTCAGGGTTAAAACCTACATTTGGTATTCGTTGTTTCGACTTCAAGGAGACGCCTTTAACTGTGAGGGGTTTTGCTTTTCTGAGCCTAAGGTAGACCTGTTTCGATGGGAGAGATACGGGATCGATTCTTGTGGTGAAAGAAGATGGCGAGCGGCGGAAAGATAGAGATCGAGAAATTTAATGGTCAGAGTTTTGAGTTGTGGAAGCTCAAGATGGAGGATCTGCCGGTGGATAAAGATCAGTGGATCGCGGTAGATCTAGGTACTAAACCAACGGAAATGTCGGATGAAGACTGGAAGAAACTGTATCGGAAGGCTAAGAGCACAATAAGATTGTGTGTATCAGATTCGGTATTGTTGAATGTATCTGGGGAGGCTACGACAAAGAATTTGTGGGAAAAACTTGGGACTTTGTACCGATCTAAGTCTCTGGTGAATAAGTTGTTCCTACAGAAAAAGATGTATAACCTGAGGATGAAAGATGGAGACTCGGTGACAGAGCATCTGAACGCCTTCAATACTGTGGTAAGTCAGCTGTCATCTGTTGATATTAAAATATCATATGAAGATAAGTGCATCAGTTTGTTGTGTTCTCTACCAGATTCGTGGGATAGTCTGGTTATTGCAATAGGTAGCAATACAACTACCTTGAATTTTGATGACATTGTCTCAGCCTTGCTGTCGGAGGAAATGAGACGAAGAAATATGGAGGGCCAGAATGGAGATGCCTTATCTGTACGAGGAAGGTCCAAAAACAGAAACAAGAATAAGGTTTCGAGTGGGAGATCTAAATCTCTTGGAAATTTTGTAAAGGTGTGCTGGAAATGCGGAAAGGAAGGGCAATACAAAAAGGACTGCAGATCTAAAGCTCTTGAGAAAGGAAAGGGATTTGATGATGCTCCTTCTGCAGAGGCAAAAACCACCTCGGATGAAGGTGGGGATGTGTATTTGGCTTCTTCTTCAAATACACATGTAGATCATGAGTCATGGTTGATTGACTCAGGTGCATTCTTTCACTTCACTCCCCATAGGAAGTGGTTCTGCGAGTATGAGAAATATGATGGCGGTGATGTCTTATTAAGGGATGATAGGAAGGCCAGAAACATCGGACTTGGAAAATTCAAGCTGAAGCTGCAAGGTGGAAGGATTATAACACTTCCTGGTGTTCTGCACATTCCTGCATTGACTAGAAATCTAATTTATGTAAGCAAGATGGATGATGCAGGTGTGAAAACACTGCTCGAGAAAGATACTTGTAAGATGGTTCGGGGAGCACTTGTATTAATGTGGGGTTAGCACTAGAACTACGCACGTATGTTTTGATGATGGGTGTAACAGTTCTATGGTTCCGGAAAATGGAGCGGAAAGCCTAGCTGTCTCTGGAGAAAATACCATGCTATGACATCAAAGGCTTGGACATATTGGAGAGAAGGGCCTTCAGATACTGCATAGAAATGGTATGGTAGAAGGTATGTCCAATTGCTCTCTGGATTTCAATTTCTGTGAACATTGTGTGGGAAGCGGAGAATTCGGGTGACTTTTCCTTGGTGCTAAGAGGGCGAACAACTTGTGCACAGTGATGTGTTTGGACCTATGTCGGTTCCATCACTAGGAAGAGTACGTGTACTATGTTTCATTCATAGATGACTTCTCAAGGAATACATGGATATATTTCTTGAGGAATAAATCTGAAGTCTTTGACGATTTTAAAGATTTAAGGGTTTGGTGGAAAACCGAGATAGAAGAAGATAAAGGCACTGAGGACAGATAATGGTGGGGAGTTTTGCAAGAAGGAATTTGAAGAGTTCTGTAAGAAGTGTGGTATAGCACGGCAGAAGAATACTCCATACACACCTCAGCAAAATGGAGTTGCGGAAAGAATGAACAGAACATTGATGGAAAAGGCAAGAAGCATGCTCAGTGGTACTGGGTTAGGGCAAGAATTCTGGACAGAGGCAGTGGAGACTGCATGCTATCTAGTTAACAGATCACCTTCATCAGTGTTGGAGGATAAGATTCCACATAAGGTATGGAGTGGTAAGAAACCCTCTCTTTCACATCTAAGGGTATTTGGAAGTGACGCATATGTACATGTTCCAAAGTAGAAAAGGACCAATTTGGATAATAAATCTGAAAGGTGCATCTTTATTGGGTATAAGGATGGTTTAAAGGGTTACAAGCTTTGGAACCTAGAAACAAGGAAGGTTGTGTACAACGAGAGCGTGAGTGTTTAGAGGGGTGAGAGATGTTGTTACACACCCCAGGGGGTCCTGCAAAGGAACACGAAGATAGAGTTTGAGCTAAAGGAGGATGATTCAGACTCTGACAAAAAGAAGACCATCGAGAAGAGGAAGAGCCACAAACTCCAGCTGTAAGAAGATCAACTCTAGAAAGAAGGAAACCAGAAAGGTATAGTCCATCTGATTTTTGTTCAGGTTTTGCCTTAAATATAACTGATGATGATCCTAGAACTGTCAGGGAGGCAGTAGATTCATAGGATGGAAAAATCTGGAAGGAGGCCATGGTTGATGAAATGGCATCCTTACACAAAAATGAGGCATGGGATCTGGTAGAGTTGCCGACGGGAAGGAAGCCCATCGCGAGAAAATGGGTGTTTAAGAAGAAGATGAATGTAGAAGGCAAGGTGGAGAAATACAAAGCTCGGTTGGTAGCAAAAGATTATTCCCAGGTGCCGAGAATTGATTTTGGTGATATTTTTTCTCCTGTTTCCAAAGTTAATTCTATTAGATTAATTTTATATGTTGCTACTGCATTTGATTTTTAGATAGAACAGATGGATGTGAAGACAACATTTCTTCACGAGGATCTAGAAGAGGAGATCTACATGAAGCAACCTGAAGGCTTTATGGTGAAGGGTAAGAAAGAACTGGTGTGCAGGTTGAAGAAGTCTCTGTATGGGTTAAAACAGTCACCAAGGATGTGGTATCAGAAATTTGATACCTATATACGGGGACTTGGCTTCACCAGAAGCAAGGAGGATCACTGTGTTTATTTTAAATTAATTGATGACTGTGTTATTTATTTGGTCTTGTATGTGGATGATATGTTGTTGATTGGAAATGACAAAGAAATTATCCAAGATTTGAAGACCCAAATGTTCTCCAAATTCGACATGAAGGATCTTGGTGCTGCAAACTATATTTTGGGCATGGAAATTAAGAGAGATCAGGCAAAGAGGAAGCTCTGGTTAAACCAGAGGAAGTATGTCGAGACTATATTGTAGAGGTTCAATATGTAGGATAGTAAACCAGTGAATGTTCCTATTCCTGTAGGTGTAAAGTTGTCTGTTTAACAGTGTCCCAAGACATAAGAAGAAGAGTAGGATATGTCCCGTGTTCCATATGCAGGTGCAGTGGGTAGTCTGATGTATGCAATGGTCTATACTAGACCAGACATTGCACATGCAGTGGGAGTATTGAGCAGGTTTATGTCAAACCCAGGGAAGGAGCATTGGACAACAGTGAAGCGAGTTTTCATATATTTACGTGGCACTAGTGATTATGGCTTGTGCTACCAGGGAAGACCAGGATTGGAAAGAATGTTGGACATTCGTGGTTTTTTTGATGCAGACTGGGCTGGAGATATGGACCAAAGAAGATCTACAAGTGGGTATGTGTTTAGCCTATTTGGAGGCGCAATCAGTTGGATGAGTAAAAGACAGTCTGTAGTGGCTCTTTCAACTACAGAGGCAGAATACATAGCAGCCACTCATGCAAGCAAGGAAGCAGTTTGGTTGCAAATATTGTGTTCAAGTATGGGGTTGGTACAGCAAGCTATAAGGATAGACTGTGATAGCCAAAGTGCAATTTTCCTGGCTAAGAACCCTGCTTACCATTCAAAGACAAAGCACATTGATGATCAATATCACTTTGTTAGAGATATGGTTGAGGCTAAAAGGGTGTTGCTGGTAAAGGTGGACACTTTGAAGAATGTTGCAGATGCATTGACGAAGTCTGTGAGCAATCAGAAGTTCTCTTGGTGTAGAGAAACAATGGGTGTTGAAGAATTGGCCAAATGACTAAGCTCTCCTGTGGCCCCCTGTGGAAAGAAAACAACAAGTGGGAGAATTTTGGGTATGTGTTATATTCTTTCCACGACTAGCCCCATGCACTGTACGTTGCGCCGGGTGCAGCAGGGGGGTCACAAGGGGGGAGGTAGCCCCCACTATTGGGGTTCGGGGCAACGCCCCGGTGAAAATTTGTTTGGTGTGCGGACCCACTCATAGGCGAACCCACCCATGTTTTGTGCATGATTTTGCACATGGTTTTGGGGTACGATGGTTTTTGGCCCCTGGTATTTTGTAGATCCAATCAAGGGAACTACGGTTATGTTCTAATCCAGGGTTAATGGATTAGGGTTTATGTATGCTTCGTAATGTATATATATGTGTTGTAACACTAAAAGGAATATAATGAAAAATCAAGCTGGTCGTCCCGATTTGGGACCCAGGGGAAAATCTCCGTGTTTATCTGTTTTATGTTTTATTCTCTTGCTATTGTTTATTTTCTATTATAAGATTCGTGTGTAGATCATTTATGTTCAGGGTTAAAACCTACATTTCGTTTGAACAATCGTGCCCATTGAAGCAGGTTGCTTCTGGTACAATCGCGCCAACCCCTGTTTGGCACTAAATACTACCTCACAGTCGCGTCGACTCCTCTAGAATTAGGTTTACCCTTCTTGATGAGTTTTTTGGTCAATTGTGCTTGACTCGGGGTTATTTTTTGGGTGTAATTAAGCCTTTGGGATTGTTTTTTTATTTCCATTGACTTGTTTTTCTCAATCATTTTTCCATTTTCATATCATTGTAAATTAAGGCCTTAGGGCTTCTAAGTGTCATTGTGCACTGAGCCTTCTGCTTGGAAATAAATTCTCGTTGATTGTTATCAGTGTCATTTTTGGGTCGATTGCACTGAGTTTTTGATCCTTTTGAGTGTTTTCTTTGATTGAATGATCATTTCGTTGTTTCGATTGATTCTTCTCCTAGCTACTCCAAGCATATATTACATTGCTTGTTTTGGGTAGTTTTTGAAAACTTTCTTATGATTTGGAAGATTGCAACATTAGTTTGAGAGTTCTCTTGTGTTTGTTTTGTGTTTTGTTGAGTCATTTGATTTTGATTCTTAAAAAATACTCAAGCTAGTGTTTGTTTTATTTTTTTTGTGATTTAGTGCATTTGTTACTTCTTTTCATCGAAAAACTTTAAAAAAAAATGTATTTTGCATTCTTTCTTTGCATCGAAAATGAAAACTTCTTTCACATAACTAGTGCTTGTTAGTCTAGGAAATAGTTTCGTTTTCGATTTGATTGCATTAGATTTGATTGCATTAGATGCATTAGTGGAGTTCTTCACATGTTTTCATTGTTTTCTATTGTTTGAAATATCTCTATCCTTCTCGTAACTAGCATTCATTGAATTGAAGATGGTGTTTCGTTGCATATAGCTTGCAACTAGGAAATTTGAGATCCAAATTCTGTAGGGCCTTGAAACTGAAACATAATCCAAGATAAAATTTTAAATTTAATCAATAAACCTAAGGAAAAATTGAAACCTAACACAACATTTCTAGTGGTCTAGGCTAGAGACATGTTCTGGCATCTTAAAACCTAGTAGTTATCGTTCACTTGTTGGCTTTAGACAACGCTAGTACGGGCTTGTGCTCCCCGTACCGTCGAGTATATAAAGGGAGACCCCTCTAGGTTGCAATCCTTTTATCCATAGGAAGACGGATCTGCCGCCTTGTAACCGTGATACACCAAACACAACATTCAGGGAGACTACCTGCACGTACGTTAAGTCCTTGGTCATTTCTATTTCATTTGATCACCAAGGTGTATATGGCAGTTCACGGAAGCCTGGTACAACCTCTTGCTTAGAGTACCTGAGTAGTCATTTTGATATTTTCATGAATCTTTAAAAAGATAAGAGATCATCAAGCACTTGTCATTTCATGCTCGTTTCAACCTAAAAGTGATAGAGTCACCTTTTGCCCATTTCTCGACTCTTAAAATATGAAACAATAGAGTTTTATTTCAATGTCTTAAAATATTACTTGCCCATGAAATATTCCTGGTTAAAGTTATCTTCCTTAGTTTTTTGTTTTACGGTTGTTTCCAATGGCAACATTTTTGGAGTTTACCAACCAAGGAATCCCCTTTGAAGGGAATCCTGGTCCTTTTCCTGCTTTTGGGAATGTTGATGCTCCTTATATGGCAACAATGTCCCTCCCTGGGTTAACTGTCGGTTTTCCTGTATGGTTATTCTCGACCTCGGTGGTCTCGAGTATTCCGACCTCCGTATAGCCATCTCCTCCACCTGAATGACATCATGTTGATTCTAAGGTGGACCTATCCCCTTCTTCACCTATTCCTTTGTCCTCTTCCTCTACTTTTCCTGTTGAAAGTCTAGATGCTAGTAACCAGGCAGCTAAGAAGAAGAATAAGAAGACGAAAAAGAAGCAGTCAGATAAGTGAGAGGCTAATGCTACAATTATTACTCCTAAGACACCTTCCATTGATAAACCATCCAACCTTCCAAGGAAAGTCAAATTCCCTTGCTTGTTGTGCAAGGATGACCATATTATTCGAGACTACCCTGGCATTCCCAAGGTACTTGAAGCGTGGTTGAGCAGTCATCCGTCATTTCTTTTGGCTTCTGGAAGTCATATTGGTGGCACATATTCGACTAGTAATGATAAGACTAATAAGAAACAGGGTAATATTACCAATCTCTATAAGTTGTGTGAAGGGCATCATCCCATTCACCTTTGTTCGTACATGGATGAAGCCAAGAGAGTCTTGGATGACCCTACTATTTCTGCACCTTACCTGTCGCTTGGTTACCATAAGATTTCTTTGAGTCCTCCGCTAGTTGATTCCACGATTGATCGAGGGTCATCTATGGTCGATCGCACTCCCTCGGAAATTCCAATATAAGAATTCATGCCCAACCAACCATTGGTCATGGAATCAGTTGTATCTTCCCCGCCTGTGGTTCATCAGATCTTTTCCGTCGAGAGTGGCTCACTTACCCCTCACGTTCTTCTTGTTTCTTTAGATTCCTCGAAATTGGAGAAATATTATCTCATCCCTGTGGTCCCAACGGATGTTCTGCTTTCTCCCGTAACACTAGGGGATGACCATTCCATTCCTATGGCACCCCCTTCAAGTAGTTTGGTCGCTTCCTTCGATTGGAGTTGATTCGCAGGATACCGCCTTCCTTCTTATGTGCCTTTTGAGATCACGGTACAGGCCTATGATGTGGACGTACCTAGCAGGATTATAGATGAAGGTGTGTCTGTTAGTATTTTGTCTTCAAATACTTGGCAAGATTTTGGTTCTCCATCGCTTGTGCCTGTTACGCAGAATCTGTTGGAATTTAACAAAAGAACTAGTCAACTGTTAGGGATCCTTCCGAAGTTGCCTATTACTTTGGGAGGGAAAATTGTCTATATAGATGTGATGGCTATCCCAGGCCCCTTGGATTTTAATTTACTCTTGGGGTACAACTATGCTTATGCCATGGGTGCACTTGTCTCTTCCCTCTTTCATGTGATATGTTTTCCACATGAAGGTCGGATCGTGACCATTGATCAAATTTCATTCCTTGGTACTGAGATGGAAATTGGCCCACCATCCTCCCTTCCTATTATTTATCCACTGGTTGTATCTTCCCCTCCACAGGTTAATTATGTGGCTACCTGTCCCATGCCCACATTCAGTGATGGTGCCATTGTGCATCGTGTGTTGGGGGCATTTGATCAAGATTTCCAAGATGTTTTTTTCCCATCAGATTTGAAGCTCTTGGAAGCCATGACCTCTTATTTGTCATGATGAGTTGTCATGCAGAGCATAGTTTGTTTTCTTATGTCAATCTCCTTAAAAAATGAAACAAGGTCTTCAGAGCAGAGTTCGTTTCCTTGTGTCAAGCTCCTTAAAAATGAAACAAGCTCTTCTAAGGATGGTTTTCCTTCTATTAATTAGGTCATGAGGATAGTTATTTACATGTTTCAACCTCGTTAAAACAATGAAACACATTCCCGTTCAATTCAAGTCTTTGATCAGATCTCGTAAAATCCTAGTCGACTCTTTATCTGATCTTCTACTTTGAACCTTCACTCCATCTGCTTTTTGTTCATTACAGCTGGACTGAAGCTTGGGGGGCATATAACTCCAACTGAGTCACCATGCTGGGGGCATGCCTATGTCTGTCTTTCAAACATATTTTACCTTTGTTTCAAGCTTGTGTAAAAATGAAACCAGTCTCAAGCATAGTTTACTTTTGTTTTCGAGCTTGTGTAAGAATAAAATCTCTTTTGGCTTCATGTGCTTTGTGAACGTTTTCCTAAATTTTGGGTCATTACTTATTATGCATATTATTTAACTGATACATCAGCTAACATTTTATTAGGCATTTGCGTAATCTGTAAATCATCATCACATGAGAGACTCATATAAAGTAGGAAAATAGATGTATATATATATCGAATGTTTGCATCAGTGTGCATCATAATTTCAAGAAATATGTGTGTTTCTGTTACATCCTGAGACACCATGTCTCTCAAAATATGAAAATAAAAACATAGGTGTCTAATCAACATGATGCTCATGGTATCATGTCACTGCCCGTACAAGCTGCCTCAGCATGCGATGAATTCGGCTAGGCACCCCTATGGTATCCCCCTGGTAGGCGTGAGGAACATCGTCGAATCATGCATAGTCTGAGACTCCACGTGTGATTCCCTTCGGATGGTGCATGATCTCATATTCCTCGCCGCCCTCACCTTGAGGGTCGAAATCATGAGGGATTTGTCTCGCTATCAGTGACATACCTGCGGGTCTCTTTGGGCCAACATATGCAAACACATGGATTTAATACCAGAACATATATAAGTGAAAAAAATCATAATACTCATGAAAATTTAAAACGAGGCCTACCCAAATCTTCATCCCAATCCTCTCCCGCTAGGAGTGGGAGGTCAGGATCATTAGTAAAGTCTGTACAAGAGTAGGGTCAGTCCTCCACGACAATCAATTGTCGGCGGAGCCAATCAAAGAATTCTGGTCTCCAAGACATCTGATGACTGCCCCCTGCCCTTGGCATCAGAGTTGCCCATCGGGCCATCCGTGGTTCTCTCGCTGGTGGTGTCGGGACTATGACCTCCTGCCACTGAAATATCAGTAGTCATTCCAAGAATAATGATACCAAGATAGATCCATAACCAAATTGTTTCAATTTGGCCTTCTTTCATTTTGTTAGTTGACGTTTCATGTTTATTGTCACGGCCTCTACCTAGTTGTAGATGGTCGGTGTCAAGCAGTCTACAACAAGAAGCAATTGTGTCTTTGTTTCTTCATGCGGTGCTTGCGATCTCGTAGATCGTGTGATGGTATGTAGCACTACCTTTAGTGCCAAATCTGGGATAGTCTCAATATCAAATTTCCCACTGCCTAATCCCTTCCGTGCCCCTGGACATACCCTGTTAATCACCATGGAAATATTTTACATGCAAGGTCGGGTGCCAGTTAGGATTGGCACTGCTCCCCTCCACGATAGTCCTATTATGAAATAGACATCAGAGACAACAATCTCAAGTTCCTAATATCAAAGGATGAACTTTTCTTGATTTTTGTCCCATATGCTGATAAAATACTACAGTAGCTCCGGTTGAGCTCAGAAACATGGTGTTAGAAATAATTTTTTTTGTCCACAATCTCTAAGATCTTCCATGACTCTCTCATTTCCCATGGAAATCTCGTCTTCTTCGCTATGTTCCTATTCTTTCCATTCTATTACCATTTTGCTGCTTTATACCTGCAAATATTGTTACATGGACATTGTTAGCCTAACTAAAAAAATTAAATTTGTGAAAATTTGGTCTATTAACTAGATTTTTAAACATGAAAATGGTTTGCGTCATTGGTGCGACTGTTTCTCAAACAGTCGCACCAGTCGGTGCGTCCTAGTTAAGAAAAATTGTGATTGGCGCGAGTCCGTGCCCAAAACTTGTGCCGATCGCCATGCCCTAAATTTTCCAATTTTCTCCCCCAGAAATCAAACTTGAGGGTTGTAGGCATGAAAAAGGATTCAAAATGAAGGGAAAGGTGTTGGCTCTTACCTGGAATTGACGGATTCAAGAATGGTCTGTCGGATCGTCCGCTATCGTCGTTGCAAAATCACAGTGCTAAATGGGTAACTATTGCTCCATAAGAGGTAAAAAGTGAAAAGTAATTATTTTTACCATTTTTGGAATTTTATAACTTTTTGAAAACCCTAATTAGGCTTTAAGATGTTTTTTTTGATTATTTTATTATATTATTTTCGAGAAATGGGTTTTACACATATCTCTTGTGCAGCGGCAAGTTTTCCTATGACGGTGATGAAGTAATGAGTTATATTTTATACTTTTTCGGACTTGGTAATAACACGAAAAAGTCACTACTGGAGTCATCTTTCAGCTCTTTTCAGACTCTCTAAAATTGAAAATATTTTCAAGATTCTTGTCGTTTTGAACTCATTAAAAGGCTGCAAAACGATATCTCTTCAGTATATGTTTACCCCTTTTTCGGGTTGGGATAGATTATTTACGAAAAAGGAATACCTTAGCCTATCACGACTAAGAGTTTCTTTCAGATATTGTTTTCTACCTTTTCCGATCTGAGAGACTATTTATGAAAGGGCCATGTTGGAGTTTTCTTTTCTGCCTTCTTTTCAAACTCTCTAAACATGAAAAGATGCCAAGTTCTCCCTTTTTCAAACTCGTTAAACTCTGATGACATTGGACTTCGTCACCATGGCGTTACCTGAGTTCCTCCTTTGTAGGGCTCTTAAAATGTACTAGGTTGGATTTTTCCAAAGGAAAAACTTACATTCAAGCATATGTTATCCCCTTCAAGCTTGTTTTAAAAAATAATTGGGGTACTCGCCAGAAATGGTGGGGGGAAAATGGAACCAAGTTCTAGTTACATTGGCAGTAGGTCACTCTTGAACATGACACTTGTCTGCATTCGTGTCGGGTTGGGGACATCTCATTTCATCATTTTTTTCCTCCACGGGTTTGGGTAATCTCTTTTGACCTCTCATTTTCTCTATGCTATGTCATCATGACCTCAAATACCTTGATGTCAAATACTGCCAAATCCAGTGTCGTGTCGCTGATATGTTCAAGAGAAGTTTGCCATTGCAGTTGTCAACCTTCCTCTGATTCTCTGTTTGTCCTGATTCACTATCATCATGTTCCTCTGTCTTGTGTCAATGATGTAGGAAACATTATGGCCCTCCTTTGACCAAGACATTTCCTGTCGACTTCATCTCATTATCCAGAAATTTGATCTAGAGACTCCCTTCTGGTACCTTGGAGCCTACATGCCTCAATGGCAGGTTTTTCACATTCGATGCAAGGTTCATATTATTGGCCTTCAATCAAGTGATTCTGCGGATGTTCGACGTCAGATCACTATTCAAATTCAATATATTGTACCTTTTGCACCTTGAGGTCCATCGTCATTATTGGTGGTTTCTCTCACATTTGTTGACAACTTTCATTATTGGCTGGTAATCAGACAATTTTCTTGCATGTTCGACTTCAGCTCGTATATTCGCATGCTTGAAATTGTACTTGTTTGGGTCAATATGGAGCACAAGACCCTAGGTTTTGTCTAATAAAATCCAGGGTATGGATTTTTTTGGATTATCATGACTTATTTCATGGCTCTTTTGATTGGATGGCTGCGACCATACCTGAGTCTATTTGATGATCCTTATTGCTAGATGGCTGCGTCCACACCTCGGATCTCAGTTTTTATGTACTCTATTTCGGATGGCTGTTCCCATACCACATGTTCATGTATCAGAAATATCAATTGTATTTGTAATTGTAAGTTTTTCAACAACGGTGTTTGATTCAAACGCGTTCTCATAAAAAATTTCGCCCCTCCCTCTCCCTCGGACCTCATGCTTTAGGGGGCATATGTTACACTTGAAAATTTTGTCACTGTCCCCGAAATCCCCAACTCACACTTTAAAGGGTCATTCCTGTGACTAATAAGAAGTGTCATGCCTTACAAAGACCATCATCGCATCCCTTTACATGATATCAATATTGCTTCTATTGACAATTCCATGAGCAGAGCTTGAAAAAACTTTGTTTTTGCCTTGGCACGAGTAGCCAATTCTATCCCCGCGCCGATGGAGGAAATTAACACTAGGCCCCATGCCAGTTGGCGCTCTGTCCTAGTTAGACACCTGCGCCGAGCTGTTTATAGAATGTTTTTTAAAAATAGAGGCGAAGATTCCACTTCAACAACTTCGAGGATGAGTCATTGGGAGTGGTTGGATTGAATAACCATGGACTCCCTCCTTTAGTTTATGGTTTACACCTCCCATGAGAACCTCCTAAAGGATAGGCCTCCCTTCCACCTTTGTAGGGATCCTAACCTCCTCCTTTTCCTCTATAAAAGAAGCTATCTCTCCTTGCATAAGCTAGCTGAAAAACTGAATAGGTGAACATGGAGAATTGAGTATACTATAGTAGAACTGTTGAAGAGATAGAACAAGAAGGAACTTTTTTGAGAGAGCTTAATCCCATGCCCTCATCCCGTCCGAATCCCCTGACAGGTATCTGAGACATGCTTCGGCTGAACCCTGCTGGAGGAGACTGCGACGTCAAAGCTTTGGTTTTACCTCTTCTATCAATATATACGTGACTATTGTTTGGGTTCCCATTTTATGTTATGTTGTTTTTTTTAACATAATATGCTCAGCCATCTTTAAATGGTTAGTAATTACGGATGAAATTATTATGTTTTATGCTGCTCTTGTTTACTATTTTATGTGTAGGTATCCGAGCATGACTGCAGAAGGATTGTGACTTACCGAGGCAGGAGCGAGAGGCCACCACCACTACAGCCATAATGACAGCATTGGACTCTAGGTAGGTCGATCTACCGTATCCTCTTTAATTCTAAGGCTAGAGGGATCTCTCTTTCCACGGAGGGGTTACCTTCTTAATAGTACGAGGCAAAGATGCAGTGTGATTCCAAGTCGCATAATTGCATTGCATCTGATCCGACATATGGGTCTTTTAGCATTCCTCCTTGTCAGCATGTTCTTCACAAAGAAACCAATGTGGAGTAACATTCTTGACCAAGCCTTTCTCTGTGCCCTAGCCACCGAACGAAAACTTGAGAGACGCCCTCGCTTCCAACCCTCTTTAACCCAAAAGTAAATTTTTTTTTTCAGTAGAAAAAAAACCAATCATATTTAATAAAATTAGTACATACATCTTGGATTTTTATCCTTCATCTTAAAAGTCAAAGAATCTTCTCGAAGCAGCATCAAATTAAAATTTTATAGGCTAGAAATTAAAGCAACCTCATTCTTGTACAAAATATGTCTTCACACTAAAAAAAAAAATCCAGTGATTGACAAATTAAAAACTAAGTTCATGTACACATGTCTCTATTATTTCCTCTAGCTTATGAAAATATATGCCATTTAAATATTGGCAAACAAAAAGGAACGTCAATCAATTTTATGCAAATAAAATCTGTTTTGAACCATAATCAAAATCCTCCATATTATGTGATCCTCAGAACACTGTCTATGTTGTTGTTCCAAATCATCAAGCGTAATTGATAGTGTTAGAAAATTAAATATTGCAAAGCAATGAAACACATAAAATATGCGGAAAACACAAGCACACAAAACACATAAAACTAGAGAGACACAGATATACGTGGTTCACCCAATTTGGGATACATCCACCCCATTCAGCTAGTCCTTCCTTTTTATTATCCAACAAAATGAAGAGACACAACCTATAGAAGATCCGCTGTAATATCCTTTGTTCTCTCTCACAGTATCCCTATCTATTTCTTGCTCCGAGAATACACATACAATACACAGCCGCATTACAATACCCTATTATAAGCGAGGGGTTTCCTTCTAGGGCAAAAAAACCCTAAACTAAACATAACTTCTACCATCAGATCATCTACCTAATGAACGACCCAGATTGACTAGAAATTACTATACTTTTACAAGGCAATTTTACATCTGTTTTTGGCTTCGAGGGCGCTACCCCTGAAACCTCTCACTAGGGGGGTGGCTGCATTTATTTACGAGTGGAATTGCTGCCCCCATTAAGGTACAGGGGTCCAACATTGTGATACAAAATAAACAAGATAATCAGGCTCCACACCCAACAGATAGAAATTGCATTGATCAAGACCCTGTTGGCAAAAGATGAGAAAGAAATCATACATGTTTGTTGATACCTCTCTTAGAAATAAAATCAGCACTCCAATTCTGGTCTCTGAATAAATGGTCAAAGTTAACACTTTGAAATTGTCTTACCAATATTTTATTTCTAGCAATCGAGTTTTTTTAAGTGGGGGGATTGAAAACACATTTTCCCTTTACCCATTCGATTATTCCTTTAGCATCTCCAAAAATTTGTATGCATTCAATGCCCAATTGTTTTCCCACAATCAAGACTCCCCACAAAGCGATGATTTTGGCTCTACTATTATTCCCCCTGCCTGATTCCCACCAAAAATGATGACATTTTGATGGATCTATGTAAATCACTCCTCCACATCTGCATTCCATCCTAGTGAAAGCCCCATAAAAAATACCAACTGGGAAAGACTTACATACCTCTACCTATCTAAAGGGTCTATAGCCTTTCTGTGGTGGAAGAGGTCCAGTTTTGTTGAAATTTCCCACACATTTGATGATGTCCTCCGTAACATGTATATCACAATTCTCAAAGAGAATGGCATTGCAACTCCTCCACATGATCCATAATATATATAAAGGAAGAGTAATAAATTCTTTATCTTTTATCCATACTTTAATACAATTATAGAGCAAAGTCACACAACCACCTTTTGATTAATTTTAAGGTGTTCCATCACCCCTTGCCAAATGGCCTCATCATAAAAAAAAACTATTCACTACAAGAAAAAATGACATTGGTGAGGGTCATGCTTGTGACATACCTTTAAAGTCCGTCACCAATGTCACATATGGTGACGGTCCTTAAAAAAATGTCACTGTAAGTGTATATATTAATAGTCCTTTAAGGTCCATCACCAAAGCCATTTTCAATGACACTTTTGGTGAGGGTCGTAAAAGGCCCATCACTAATTCTCTCTTTGGTGACACTTCTAGTGACGAAATTTCAATGACCCTCAACGATGCTATTTTTGTTACTTTTGGTGACGGTAAACAATGTTTGTCACCATTGATCATTCCAATGAGTTTTTGATGACGTTATGTGCTTGTTAATATATTTTTTGTCAAAATAGAATGATTTAACACCATTATTGTGGAGTATTTTTTATAATATGTCTAAGGCCATAGTGGTTAGAGCCAGTCAATGTTTTAAGAAGTAATTAGTGTGTATCGTTTCCCTCAAGTAATGACTAGTCGAATACAGATTTATTATGAGTCAACACATGATTCATATCTATTTAGTTTACTATCTAGAAAATTCCCTTTAGATAAAGTCCCACTATTTTGTGTAGGAAATATATTATTTAATACATAATCAAGTTGTGTCAATTCTATTAATGAGAAAGACCTAACACTCCTCAACAATTGAGGCACACCTTAAATTAATGCTTTGGCACACACTAACATTTCTTAGCACCACACATGTCTTAGAACATCTTTGTACCTAGAACATCTTCTCATGACACTAAATCCAAAGCACATGGTGGCATGTGCTAGCACAACATAGAACTCTCCTGACATGTGTTGGCATGCATGTAGTCCCTAGCATTCCCTAGAACACCTTGGTTTAATGCATTGGCATACATTAGCACTTGGCACACAATGCCACTTGGCATGTATTGGGACCTATTATTAGTGTGGTTAGCATGCCCCTGTTAAAAACGATAAAGTATTGACTTATAACCCTCTTATTGGTTCTTCCTTTTTTTTCCTTGAAACTTCTTGACGCATATTGACATACCATGGCACCCTACACATCCTTAGCACCTGGCATGTATTGGCATATCTTGGCACTATTTGGCACATATAATTAGTACACCCTGGAACTCCCAAACACAATTTGATACTTCTTGACATGCCTTGATATTCCCTATCATTCCTTACCAATCCTTATCATACCTTGTCACTCCCTCCTTGGCATGACAACTACGACTCATTAACACTAGTCCCTGGCACACGTTCCTCATATTCATTAAATTCCATGAATTTTGACCTTGTGCTCCCTTAATGTTTTGTCCTAGTACCCCTTAAGACTCCTCAACATGCATTATCACTCTTTAGCGCACCTTAGCACTCTTCAACATGCCCTTCCACTTCATAGCATGCATAACACTCTGTGACACATATTGGCACTTGGCACGTGTCGTCACTTGGAAATTATTAGCATGTATGGAATACATTGAAATGCCTTGGTATAATTTGGAATGGTTTAATATTAAATTTATTTGTGACCAACTGTTGGAAAGTAGATGAGAAGAAACAAAGGAAGACTTGGCACTTTGAATGCACTAATACTTTTCACTTGGCACCTATTGGCACCTAGTGTTGGTGTGCCTAACATGCCCCTCTTGGAAAAGGTAAATTGATGACTTGTTAACCCTCTTATGTGTTCATTTCCTTGTAGTTTAACTTATTTCTCCCTTTTTTTGCCCTGACAGTCCCTGGAACACATTGACACACCCTTGCACATCTTTGCATGCCTTATCACTTGGCACATCTTAACATGTTTGACATGCCTTTGCACTATCTGACACATCTTAGCATTCCCTAACATGCTTTGGCACTCATGTCCTCAAAGATAGCCTTTACATTTTTTCACAACTTGGGAACCCAATCAATTACTTGGCTACTACAGTTCATGTGACAATATTAGCTTGCTTCAACTGCAAAAACTTGACCAATTGCACCTACTACAAGTAGATTGTGCCTTTTTCACCTAAGAACTGCCTATAACTCATATTATGCCACTCATGTCCAAGCTCAAATTGTCCCACTTGACTAGTTACCAAGACAAGGATCACATGATCTAGCCATTGCCATAAAAAAACTAAGCAACATAGCTTACATAGGAAATATTTCACATGTATGTTTAGTTCATATAAATAGTAGAACATTAAATAAGAGTTTGTAAGAACCACAAGATGCACAAGGCACACAAGATATAAGCCGACACAAGTCGAGTGCCCCAAAACTTACACACAACAATGTACAATATGAAATTATCTAGAATAGTTTAATGCATGAGCATGTAGCCGAAGTGTGCCACATCTCATATAAAAAAAAATATCTAAAGGAAAAACAATACTGTTGTGCCTAGCACAAAGTGTTCTCCCTTTGTCTAAAATTGTTATGTCAAGCCCCCGTATAACAACCATAGGCTTGCCTTCTATAAATAATATTATGAACTTCTCCTAACACACTTCATCCTTGGCACACTTGAATTCACTGACACTCCCTGGAACACACTCTTATTCATTCCTTTCCATGTATTTTGACCTAGTTATCCCTTGATATGCCCCGACACTCCCTAACACTCTTAAACATGCATTGACATTTTCCAACATGTGTTAGCATGAATTTTAATTCCTAATGTGCATGCCCTGAGCCTCCCTAGCTATCATTCCCTCAGACTACCCTTACTTAATTTTCAACTTGAGAGCCCAATCAAGCCCTCGCTTGACTACAAGAGCTTGACCAAGTTATGGATACTACAACCAGAATATTTTGTTGAATTATGTAGCTTGGGAGGTACTCCACAAGATTAGTGAGATAGGTTTGTGTGATTTTGGTCACAAAAGGATTTGTGGGCAAAGAAACCAAGCAAAAGGATTTTGGACCCAAGATGGGGTTTAAAATATAAAAGAAAATTAAAAAGGAAAAATAATATTTCTAAGGTCTAAGTGGATAAAATCTGTAAGTTCTAGAGGGTTCTTAAGAGGCCTAGTAAAAACTATCTAAGGAGGCCTTAGGATGAAGGAAAGAACATCAAGTGAGAAGGAGCTCATTTGATCAAGGGGGCGAAGAGAGATGTAGTCCTAAAGTAGGTCAAGTAAGAGGGTCGAGCAAGGGTTTCTAAAGGGAGGCCATGATCGTCCTCCAAGAGAAAGATCATCATGTGAGGGTTCATAAGAATTTTGCATACCTTAATGGTCAGTTCAAGCTAGGAAGTAGGATGGCATATTGTTGGCTCTCTTATGGCAGATCGAGCTTAAGAGAGGTTGCTCATGAGAATCTGGGCATGTGATTTCAATGGTGTCTTTGTGTGAAGGCCACATCAAATTTTGAAATGTTGAAATTTTCAACAAGAAACATTGAAATTGGAAAATAGAAAGGAAAAAAAAAATGCACCCACATTGGTGAGGAATTTTGATGCACAAGGAGAGAGGAATGTGGGGTGTCTAATATATTTTTCCCAAAAATAAATTGTAATTTCATCTCATAACAACATATGTCAGTTAAATAAGTCATAATCACTGAGTTAACTCAAGAAATTCGAGTTGAGGGTCTAAGATGAGACATGTAAAGGTATTAATCTAATAATTTTGGAGTCCAGTTGCAGTTGATGCATTAGTGCGGCGCAGGTGTGAATTAGTTAACTCAATAAAATGAGTTAAAATCAGTTTAAATAGTTCTAACTAAGTGATGAGCTAGTGAGATGTCAGCCAGTGAATTAAATTAGATTTAATCCACAATGAGTGATCAATCAGATAGCTGATAATTCACTATTAATAGTTGCATGCATGTCAGTTCTGAGGAAGACTCGGTTGCGACAAAGGTTAAAGGGAACATAACTATTAGTTGTATTTATACAAAATTCCCATGTGAAATTATAAAGTTATTGGGATGCCATGATGGATTGAGCAATAAAGGAAGACTAATTTTCATAATTAATAGGGAGCTAATTCCCTAGGAATTGCATGAGTAAGGCAGGCTGAAGGAAGGTTGATAATTGGCTAAGTACTAGACCGAGTTTGCCTAGATCATCCAGAGAAAATTGGTAGAGTGTTGAAGAATCTCATGAGAGATTAAGAATTGTATTGTTTCATGATTCTTTGACTTAATACACAATAGAGATAGAGAATTTTTGAGCAGTTTATTTCCCGAAATACATCGTGTTGTGCGATTGATAATTTATTTTTCTCACTTATATGTGATTGTGCATCTGTTTCTCAAAATTGTAGGAAGGATTCTATATCTTGTCTTAGTACATTACAAGATCAGATTGAATCTTGTTGGTTATATTTTCTACATGGTATCAGAGAAATAATTTTTTGGGTGGCAAGTTTGCAGAGGATATCTGAAATTTTTGTGTAAAATTAAAAAAAAAAATAACATATTTTGATTCCTTGCGAAAAACTATCCAAATGGAAAATCAATTCGGAGCTCATATGAGGGAGATATCATCGATTTAAAATCAAATTTTTTATAGAAATTTTGTAATGGAAAGACAATTACAATGTGCGCAAGTCAGGAACCTAAATGCACTTGAGGTAACAAATGCATTCAAAGCTTTGAGGAGCAATGCAGAGGTTAGAGACTTGGTTGTTGAGAGGGAGTACAAATTACCTCTCAACATGCAGCCTTAGAAGCAATCTTAGAAGGTTGTGGAGCAGCCACAATTGGAGAAGTAGAGAGGAGACCAAGTGGAAGCACCCACTCAAGAAGATACCTCCATGAGGGGGAAATTTCGAGCTAGATGGGAAGAGGGAGCACATGCAGCCATACCTCTAGATGAAAGGCGAGGTGATGTGTAGACATAATCCCAAGGTAAGAAATTTTGACAGGGTCCATTGAGATGGTATGTCTCATGGATTGAACCTAGCTATGAGGAGTCCACAATACAAAAGTAACAGGAAGGATCAGTTAGACTGATGCAGTCAGATATCAGGAAGACATAAATCAGAGTGACGATGGTAGATTCTGGAGTGTAGATCAGATTTGGAAACAATGCAAAGGGCATGGATGCAAATGTCACCAGCAACACATAGAGTTCAGTAGACAGGCGTAGTAGCTATTAGCAGTCAGAAGACTCTGATGCCAAATTAATTATATTGATTCAGTTGTTCGAAGGCTATTCAGTTTCAGGATTCGCAGGTGCAAACAACACTAGAGAAGTGTTGCATGCATAATTCCAAAGGTACCGAATCATGATAGATTGAATTCCTTTCTTGTTCAAAGGGAATGTTGAAATTTGCAACAAGAAACAACGAAATTTGAAACCAGAAAGGAAAATAAAATGCACTGACACTTGTGATGAATTTTGATATACTAGGAGTGAGGAATGTGAGGCGTCTAATTGTTTTTTCCCTTAAATAAATTGGACAATAAATTGTAATTTCATCTCATAGCAACTTGGGTCAGTTAGCTAAGTCTTGATGACTGAGTTAGCTCAAGAAATTTGAGTTGAGGTGATTGAGGTGGATATTGGTGGCCACCCGCCTATTCCAAATGGGCCCTCGCCATTGTCTCTTTTCATTTGTCATCTTCCTTAATTATAGCACAATTTACTATTTTTGTCAGTTTTTCGGGTCTTGAACTTCCGAAGAAGTTTTGAGGCCTCAAATGACACTTTTTGGGCATGAAAGGTTTAGTAATTTCATAGAAATAGTGCTAGTAGTTTTATTCCCCGGAGATATATTTCTAACGAGGTATCATGTGCTTCAAACAAATATCATATGACCAAATTACAAACTCGGGAACTTGGATGCCCAACTACCCCCAACGGGGCCCATAAACTCTTGGTATTAGATCTCCTTAGGTTAAGGTTTTCTCTTATTTTTTAAAAATAAAAAGGCCTTTGAGCCTTGTTGTAACATAGTTGAGAGGCATGTAGCTACCACATCTCATCTCAGAGATAAGCTACCATCGCCCTAGCTAGTTTGTTTTCCATTCTGTTTGTAAGCATTTTTCAATATTTGATATTAATGAAATGAAGTGTTATTCCTAGTGCATCTCTGTGTTTAAGTTTATTTCTGTATTTTATTGTGTTCTTGCATATGTATGGGTCATGAGGGTGTAATATGAGGCATGTAGAGGGATTATAATATTTTTGGGGTCCAGTTGCAGTTGATGCATTAGTGGGATGTAGGTGTGAATTAGTTAACTCAATTAATTGAGTTAAAATCAGTTTAACTAGTTCTAACTGAGTGATGTGCTAGTGAGAGGTCCACTGAATTAAATTATATTTAATTCAAAATGAGTGATCAATCAGATAACTGATAATTCATTATTAATAGTTTCATGCATGTCAGTTCTTTGGAAGACCTAATTGAGACAGAGGTTAATGGGAACATAACTATCAGTTGTATTTATACAAACTTTCCCATGTGTAATTATAAAGTCATTGGGATTCCATGATGGATTGCGCAATCAAGGAAGGCTGATTTTCCTAATTATAGGGAGCTAATTCCCTATGAATTGCGTGAGCAAGAAAGGCTGAAGGAAGGTTGAGAATTGGCTAAGTACTAGACCGATTTTTCCTAGATCAATAGGAGACAATTGACAGAGTGCTAGAGAATCTCATGAGAGATTAAGCATTGTATTGTTTCATGATTCCTTGACTTAATACATGATAGAGATAGAAGGGTTTTGAGCATTTTCTTTCCCCATATTCATCTTGTGTTGTGCGATTGATAATTTCTTTCTCTTACTTATATGTGATTGTGCAATCGTGTTTTGTTTCCAAAAATTGTAGGAGGGATTCAGTATCTTGTTTTAGTACATTACAAGATTAGATTGAATCTTTTTGATTATATTTTATACATGAAATAAAAGAGAGGGTTGATACGTTCTTGTCTTGTGGTGGTTAGTAGGTCGCAAGGTCTGTGATAAATACCAATGTTATTGGAGGAGGGCTTGCACTTTAATTTAGAGCAAGAACAGAAGTAGACACAAGCATAATACTAACTGAGGTAACCCTTGTTTGAGGGTTGACATTGAGATCTGAATTTCATATCAATATTCAGTCAAAGAAATGCTCAGAAGCTATGGATCCATATGAGCTAAGTCCAGTCCCTTTTGAGGCAAGAGTAGTGGGTTTTTCCCTGGGTGGATAGGGATTGTTATACAAAAATTAGAAGTACATAAGTATAGTGCCCTAGTTAGGACAATTTCCTAGCATGTTTAGTTCATAAGGTATGCCCTTAAGATTGTGAAAAATTTTCATAGAGGAAGGGCGGTTGTGACCCTTATATCAAGGTTTATTTCTTCAATATAGATCGTAGATATGGAATATGGTTTGCAGATTCAGTATGTGTGGAGATAGCAGATCCAAAGGAGGGTGGAACCTGAGCAGAATATTGAGCATGCATAATATTTCAAAAAGATATAACATGATATGCTCGTGGTCCTATCTAAGCTTGGAAGAAAATTTCAAAACTTAGTTACACAACATCATGGAAAATTATTATAAAGGTTTCCCATGCATTCTAATCAGCAATATCTGGCAGGATTGGAACAACAACCCATTTTTTTCATGAGAAATATCCATGATAGTTTACAAATCACCCCAACATATATCCTTTATGAAAGTCATCTGATGATATTTCCTCACACTTATTTATATCTTGTCCCAACACAGTGCGGGTCATTACCACCACCCATGCAAAATTGAACATGAAAGTCTTGTGGTCCTATCTAAACTTGGAACAAAATTTGAAAACTTAGTTACAACACATCATGGAAGATTATTAAAAAGGTTTCCCACGCATTCTAATCAGCAATATCTGGTGGGATTGGAATAGAAACAAATTTTGTTCACGAGAAATATCCATGATAGTTTACGAAACACCCCACCATCTATCCTTTATGCAAGTCATATGATGATATTTATTCACACTTATTTATCTCTTGTCCCAACACAATATAGGTCATCACCACCACCCTTGCAAAATTGAACATGATAGGCTCGTGGTCCTATCTAAGCTTGGAAGAAAATTTCAAAAATTAGTTACTCAACATCATGGAAGATTATTAAAAAGGTTTCCCATGTATTCTAATCAGAAATATTTGGTGGGATTGGAACAACAACACATTTTGTTCATGAGAATATCCATGATAGTTTACAAATCACTCCAACATCTATGCTTTAGGCAAGTCATATGATGATATTTCTTCGCACTTATTTATATCTTGTCCCAACATGGCGAGGGTCATCACCACCACCCTTGAAAAATTGAACATGATAGGCTTGTGGTACTATCTAATATTGGAACAAAATTTCAAAAATTAGTTACACAACATCATGGACGATTATTAAAAAGGTTTCCCATGCATTCTAATCAGCATTATCCGGTGGGATTAGAATATCAACACATTTTTTCCACGAGAAATATCCATGATAGTTTACGAATCAATCCAACATCTTTCCTTTATGCAAGTCATATGATGATATTTATTCACACTTATTTATCTCTTGTCCCAACACAGTGCAGGTCATCACCACCAACATGATAGGATCATGGTCCTATCTAAGCTTGGAAGAAAATTTCAAAACTTAGTTACACAACATCATGGAAGATTATTAAAAAGGTTTCCCATACATTCTAATCAACAATATTTGGTGGGATTAGAACAAAAACACATTTTGTTCACGAGAAATATTCATCATAGTTTAAAAATCACCCCAACATCTATTCTTTAGGCGAGTCATATGATGAAATTTCTTCACACTTATTTATCTTGTGTCCCAAAACAATGTAGGTCATCACCACCACCCTTGAAAAATTGAACATGATAGCCTCGTGGTCCTATCTAAGCTTGGGAGAAAAATTAAAAACTTGGTTACTCAACATCATGGAAGATTATTATAAATGTTTCCCATGCATTCTAATAAGAAATATCTAGTGGGATTGGAACAAAAACACATTTTGTTCACGAGAAATTCTAACAAAGATCACAATTTAATTGACTAAAAATAGTGTTTGGATGACAAGATTCATCCTAAACCACAAAAATAATGGATTCTGGTAATTCCTCCACTCCCTCTTGGATGCCCCTGTGACTTCTTTGATGGTGTTTCACAAGTTATCCCACCTAGAGGAAAAGTGGATTTGGTACTCTTCCTCTCCCACTCTTATAGCAAGAAAGTAAGATATACCCAAATTAAGGCTCCAACAACTGAGTTGATTCCATTGCTCTTTGTACCCTTATGGAAATTGAATCCATCAAAAGAGTCAAATCACTATAGATCAAGGGGGATTCAAAAATCATGATCAATTGGGTCAGTAATTCACGATAGAAAACATCTACCTACATCCCATCCTATAGGATATCATAGATTCCCCCAACTCTTTGGACTAGCTATCTTTGAGACACATTCTCAAGGAGCTAAATACCACAACACACAATCTTTCAAAATAATCTCTCAAACTGCCCATCGATACCGTTGTGATACCAGACTCCATCGATAGGATGGAGTATATCCAAATGATTATTCATGTCTAAGCTTTATAAACAAGACAATGTAGATTGATGCATACACATTCCAATCATGAAAATCAATTTCTACATCTTCTCAATAGAAAAAACAAGCATTTTTTTCTCTATTCACATTACAACATAAACACCAATTTCACCCATAATGTTAGGATAAGTTGATTGATATGAATGAAAAGTACATGGGAGGAGTATTTTGTGGTGTATTGAACATGACTAGGGGACAAACATGTAGCATGGATGCGTAGAAGTGGGATGTCCAAGCATGGTTTACTAAGATTTATAATCCATGCATTAGAGAATGAGAAGGGGGACTAAGACCTAATGTCATAGGGGCTAGGGGGGCTAGAGGGAAGGTAACAAGAGAAATTTAAAGGGGAACCCCCGATAGTGGTGATAAGGGTATTAGTGGCCCCATTATCACAACCAATAAGCCATTAACCCATAACCACTAAATTCCTTATCCCTAAACCCCGAAGCCCTAATCTATTAACCCCTACACTTATAAATCATAATCCATAAACCCCTTGATGCATTAAACCTAAGCCATTAACTCCTAAACAAGAATCCATGAAACCCTAATCACTAACCCCTTATTCTCTTAACTCGTGACCCTTAAAACTTAATCCATAACCCCTAAACACCTTAAAACCTAACCCCTTAACCCTTAACCCATAACACCTAAATCCCTTAATTATTAAGCCCTTAACCCATAAATCCCTTTCCCCCCAAGCCCTTGGTCCTTAACTCTTAACTCTTGAATCCCTTAACCACTTAGTATCCAAGGCAAAAAACAACATATCAAACCAACAAAATAACCTCCTAGGGGAATCCTTCACCTCTAACTAAGAATATTGGTACCATTTTATTTTTAGAGAACTAGGTATAGGTCTCAAGGGTGTGTGTTTGTGGGTAGTTCCCTTATTAACATGTATACCAAATCTAGAACAACTAGATAATTTGCAAAATCTCAATAAGAATTTCTCCCAATATCTACACTTCATGTTGACATGGAGCTTGTAGTGCTCTCACACATAAAGAGTTGGCAATGAATAGATCACTCATAATGACCCAACCTCTTCAACCCTAATGAACGAGGAGCTAACCCTTGATACAAATATTTTGTTTGCTAAAAAAATGCAATTGTGTCAATGTAAAGTACTATACCACTAGTAGAAAATGATGAAATTAATGACTAGGTGACTAAAAAAGTTATTCACCACAATTATTTCAAGTGAATTACTACTAAATTTGAGCAATTTAAAATGACCGAACTAAAAATGACTAACTTAAATAACTAATTTATTTTAGGGATAAAATATATGACTGCATAATAAGTGACCAATTAACTAAAAGCGACTAACTAAAATGACTAATTTAGTCCAAGACTAAAATATATGACTAGATAAGTAACAAAATTAATAATGATTAATGTAAATGACTACTATAGTCCAAGAATAAAAATATCACGAAATAGTAATTACAAAAATTATATGAATTAGTCATTTATGTTATTAATTTTTAAATGTGTCACTTCGGAATGAAAAATTGCAATTTTGATATTGAAGTGTGAGTTTGCCGAATTTTATTTGTTGCAGTGTATTTTGGTGGCCCAATGGGAAGTTTCCACGTGGCCCAATCAGAGGCCGCCACATGGTGCCTCATAGGTTCCAGTGATTTCCTTGTTTAAAGGGAAGTTGGCATATTTTTAGGGGAAAACTACATGGCATTTCAAGGTTTCTAAGAGGTTAGACACCTAAGAATCAAACCCAGATTTAGGGGAATTTGACTCCTGCAATTCCAAACTCCACGTGAGAAAATAGAGATTGTTTTTATTTTTAGTCTATTAATAAAATTTTATTTATGAAAGCTAGTAATATCTTGTAGATGTATTTTTCCATAAAGTCTATTATTTGCAATGTAATAGAGCGATTTTGGAGAAGTCTTGTAAAATTTATTTTAGAGCAGTTACTTTCATCTAGGTTGGATTGCTGGTTGATGGAAGTTTAGTCAATCCAGATTGAAAAATAGGCCATATAGTTCATCTAGGATAGATTGGTAGCTGAGAAACAGGCTTCAACCTTATTTTGTGAAGTCATGCAAAAGAAACCTTAGTTTGTGAATCAGAAAATTTCCCTAAGTCACACCTTTAATGACACTATAGCAAGAATTCAATCTAAAATAAACATTTTTTGAGGTCATTGGATCTGTAAATTCAAAAAAATTTCAACATTGACAGGATATAGATTTAAGTAATGGGTAAGTATAAAAACCTCGATGATGATGAAGAAGACTGTTGTAATGAGGAGTAAGATCCACACATCATAGGAATTTCTCGGTATTTCTAGAGGCATTGTAATTGGAATGGTAAGCACTTTCTAATTCCTTCTTCACCCTTCCTCCTAATCTTGGTTGTTTTAGGACACTAGGTAATTAATTCACATAGACATTGCAAAGCCCCGCATCTCAGAAATATAGTTAAAACAATGACACTTCTGGGAAGAATCCAAAGATAATAATATAGCTTTAGTATTTTTTCCTGGTGTGTGTTATTCAATCCCTGCTCTTATTTTTCCTTTTATATAAATATTATGAGAGAAAATATATGATGAAATTTCATTTGACATTTCCTTTTGGGCATGATGGATGAAATTCGAGGAAATATGGAAGTGAAAGCACATGATAGATTTAATGGCTCAAGATTCATGCAACCATGAGCGCTTAACCTCCACCCCTTGATAAAATTAATTTATAGTAATAGGCTTTTGGGTTGGCATTGATAATAATTACACATTACTGAAATGTACAATGATTTGTTTGTGTCCAAAACATGTGTGATTCACTACAGCGTGCATGGAGATATAGACTCATGGCATATCTTTCCACCTTCATTCCAATAAATAGCATTGACGGAGAGGGCATCAAACATACCCTAACGACGATGAAGCAGAAGACTTCCAAAATGATTTCTTTGTCAACAGTCGTGGAAAATGCATATATGTTTGTCTGAGGAAGCAAGTTTTTCTTTATTTTCATGCTAATAAAGGTTTTCATGAATATTTTGCACAAACTAACAATATGCATCTAGTACACGTTGTACTTAAAAGAAGGGATGAACTATCGTGGAAGAAGTGTCATCCACAAGCGCAATCTTCTCGATCCTGGAAACCGCCATTGATATTCCTGGGAGGCATGAAATATATAGTAGCTGTTATTTTAAAAATCTTGAAATATATGTGATAATCACTGTGACAAACATTTGGTGGACACATGAAATTTTATAATTTAGAGAGGATTAATAGCGTTAAATGGGTCTGGCATGAAAAAATAATCTCGTAATTAAAATTGTGGTTAAAAGAGTCCCTACATTAGAATCCATCTAAACAAAATATCATATCTATATATTTATTTGTAATCGAATTATATTTGTATTATCAATATGGCGAAAAATGCTATGGACCATCCTTTATTGTTGGTTGTATTGGTAGATAAATGATCATCATCATATGTTTGTTGTTATATATGTACAATATAGTTACTTCCTCTGCTATAGTTATTGATTTTTTTTTAATTGTTCAATTTGATGGAGCTTCGAGTGTTGTACTTTTATAAGTTATTGCATTTTTCACTATCAAAATATAAAGAAAGAATTGATTTTTTTTAATAAAACATTACAAATTGTTTAATTGTTTTATGAGGTAGTGATTAGTTTCTTTGCACCTATCTTTCTAGTTTATCTATTAGGTATTAGATAATTTTTGTATTTCTATATTTGCAAACTTGTTTTTAAAAGTTTATGATTATAATAATAATAATAATCTATTTTTACGATTGTTGTCAAGACAACACCAATTTGTTGTATGAAAACCCTTTCTTGTAAACTTTTATCATACCCATGAGGTTTAGACCAATTGGTTTGAGTGGATTTTAGTCCCCAATTGGTCTCATGTTCAAACCTCATGGGAAGGGGTTGTGGATGGAAGGAACTTATGGGGGAATTAAACTATCCCAAAGAGCATCCATGCTCAAAAAAGCGTCACACAATCCTTGGAAAAAACCATGAATCTTATCCTACTGTTATGTTCATTTTAGACTACTTAATAGGTGGATTTAAATCTTATTTATTCAATCTTATAAGGTGTTTTCCATTGTTGAGGATGAAATGAAAGAGAAAAAATGAGCTAGTGGGAGCTGCACTCCCACCCCATGATGGGAGCCCCCCACAAAATGCTTGCAAGCATTAGAGCCATAAATGCCACACAACTCAATATGAATATAGTTTCCATGAACCCTTAATACTTGAAAATGGTTATAGAACATAGATAAGGGGCCTAATATTTGAAAAAATAAAGGGCCATGCCGATGGAAATAATGTAGTGTTTATGAGTTTTAAAAATATATATAAATAATAAATGTAAAATGAAATTGATTGAGTAGAGAAATTTGAAGAGGACAGGAGAGAATTTCACTTTAAACACATATATTTTACCTCCGTTTTTCCATAAAAACTACCATAAAAGAGGTTAAATTACTCCTCTCGAACCTGAAAAAACAAAATAGAGCAATACAAACAATGAATTAATTAATAACAATGTAGTAAGAATAAAAGAAATCAAGGGTGAAAGTGAAAATAATTATCTAGGAATAGTAGAAATCCACTAAGCTTATGCATTGGTTTACTTAGTTTCATTTTCTAGAATCCTCAAAGAATCCCCAACAATTTATGGATTGATGTAGCATGTTTTGAAATTTCTTGTGGCTTTTATTCCCGAGTCCTTCAATAGGTGTTTTGGTGTATGTCCCTTCTCGAATTGGGAAAACATTATTTGAAAAGGAAATAGCAAGAGAAGCATGGGTCGTTTTCATTAATACAAGGCTAGCCAATCTAATGAGCAAATGGTTTGGGAATTCTTAGAATCTTGGTATGTTACAAACACTTTCTTGCATTGCCAATATATTTTTCTATTACTTTTCTCTTTCATGATGATAATTTGATACCTGTTGGGTCGTTTTTGGTATGTTCTCATAATTTTTTTAGTAGATATTGTTAGGATAGTATACTATATGCCCTAATTTATGATTTGTATGGCTTTACTAGAATTTTCGTACATGATGGAAAATAGATGTCTCGGGTTGCTACAATTTAAGGACAAAAAAGGATATCACTATAGATTTATTAAAATGTTCGAGCTAAACATAATGGTTGTTGATATGGAACCAATCACCTTAGCAACAATTCCTCTCATTTTGGATTACTTATTGAATCCTAGGGGTGTCCCAAAGCGCAAATTTATAAGGTATTTTATGTCAATAGGTTATTGGTGCACTAAAAACCATCTTTACATTGGATGGTTCAACATATTGATGATCCATATCATATTAAACGCAAATTTTGTATTCATTATTGCTTTCATCGTATCACCTCCAATAGATATTGATGGCATTCATGAGCCTATTTCTGGTTCTATTATTTACGAAAACAATATTACCTTTGACGCCATTATTTCTACCTTTGCAACTATCAGTTTTCACTTCTATCCCATCAGAAAAGTACTTTTTTTAGATGAATGAATACACAACAAGAACCCTATGAACCAAATGTTCATTTTGTTGACGTACTTCCCACACGACATAAACATTTCATGGTCTATTATATCCAAGCACTCTATGTCGATGGTTTTCATAGACGTCCAACCTATAGCAATGAGTTGCATTCTATTGTCAAAGCCTGCAAGCAATGAAAGGATTATATTCAAGCCTACTGTGAAATGTTTCTCTCACATGCTTATCTAAGTGTTGAGAATCATACTTTCTTGACACTTTGTTTGATCCTCTCCTTAAATTTTCACCTCAAACAAATGCTTTAATTATATTTTTGAGGTGTGAGATTGATATCCTTCTACCAAATACTAAAGACATCTTTTATATCCTAGTTAGATTTATATTTTCCTTCAATTTTCTCATCTCCTTTTGTTATATGTATGTGTGGAGATGTGAATACCTTTCTTATATTTTATAGGAGCATCACTGCATTGTAGGTGAGTAAGGAGGCCTAACTTTTTGATTTTTTTGCATATTATTTGATCTCTTTTGGCATATTCTAATAACATTTCTCATCATTGATGTCACATAATCATGGCCTCTTGTTCTCCTAGGAGGTTAATAATTCTTCATTCTATTACTTGAACACTAAACACAATTGGAAATATCCTTCAAATACATGAACATTAAATAATATTGGCAATATACTCCAAAAAAAAGTCGCTTCAATTTTCTGGATAAATATTAAAATACTTTTAATTTGAAAAAAAAAGCTAAAATTATTTTTAATTGATTAAATATTTTTATTTTTTTAATATAAAAAAATTAATTATTGAAAATCTAAATATTCTTAAAAAAAAAAAAATTAAATCCTCGCCAAGTTAACTAAACCCAACCCAAAACGAATAAAAAAAAATTAGTGTTTTCCCAATGAGATTTTGGCGGCACTTGACAAATATTTAACTCTATCGGAGGAGTTTAAAAAAACCCTATGTTTAGGTCTTTTGAAGTTTCACTCTTTTTGAGTAAAAAAAAACCCTATGTTTAGGTGTTTCGAAGTTTATCTCTTTTGGGACAGGTTGGAGGAGGACCAGCTTTGCCTCAGAGGATCAGATCTTTTAGCTCTTTTGGGATAGTGATCTGAAAATGCAACTTCTTAGATCTATTCCAGAGATTGACTATAGGGGCATTTACTGGATATGTCACCTTTGATAAAATGATGAGATCCAGAGGCTACCTGGCCCTTTACAGACTCTGTCTTTAGAACTTGTAGAAGTTAACACTCATGATCTGAAAATGGAAGTACTTGAAAATGTGTGCAAGGTATCCATTTCCATTAATTAAATGTGTGCAAAATTCTCCATGTCTTGTTGCATAAAACAAAGTGTTTTTGGTAACTGTATAAGAGTTTATGTGTGAAGGCAAGTTAATTTAATTTTTTGTTTAACATATTAAATTAAAAATTTTCAGCAAGATAACTTTAGCATAACATGACACATATGTTTGGTGAGCAGTTCACCCCTCCTGGGCTACGTCTGCTGGATCAAGCCTCCCAAAATGAGCTTGTCTTCTTGTATTAAAATGCTTTCAAATGCTAATATAAGTTTAAAAGTGTCTCAAGAGAAAAATATGAATGTAAATACTGATTCATAAGACATGAAAGATGTAAGAATGCCTTTCCAAATTCACTAAACAGTGAAGAATTACCATAAACAATGATTTCTTCAATAAGGCCCTGACGGCTCTTTGAACTCCTATGAAGTTTTTCGGGCTGTAGAAGTCCTCAAATAGGTCTGAAACCTCTTTCATTAGTTCAAAAGGTCAAAATTAGCTGAAAATGATTTCTGGTTCACCTCAAACAGAGAGGTACAACTCAAAACAGCTCCAACCCCAAAATGGCCCTGGTGGCCCTGAAAACTCTCCTAAAGGTTTTCAGCCTCTGAAATTCTTCAAATAGTTTTTAAAACTCTTCCAATAGGTTCAGAAGGTGGAAAATAGCTGAAAATGGTCTTTGGATCACCTCAAACAGAGAGGTACAACTCTATACAACTAAATTTCCCAAATGGCCTTGATGGCTCAAAAAGCTTCCCTGAAGCTAAAATGACTATAGAACCCCTCTACTACCTCTGGAACCTATCCCAATGACTTTGGAATGCTTAAAATAGTCTAAATTGACTTTTTTTTCACCTCAAATGGTTAAGCATAGCCCAAAACAGCTCCAACTCCCTCTTGGCCCTGATGGCTCTCATTGCTTCCCTAAAGAAAAAGGGACTGAAGATCAACTCCAATGGCTATGAAACTTGTTCCAATGGATTCATAATTCTATGAATACCATAAATAAATAAAAAATCATCCCAAAAGGTTCAGTAATGGAGAAGTTATGGCCAAACCAGTATTTGCCCAATATCCCCTAAACAAACTCCACCAAATGTGGAGAAACTAGAGTTAGCTGGAGTTAAATTTGGTGGAAGGCCCCAAATCTGGGCGCGCCCTCCAGATTTGGCGGAACCACTAGAAGTCATATTTAATGTCAAGGGGTTATGGTCACATGCGGAGAACCTGCCAGAACCGCCGAGAAGATCGCGGTTAACTAACCTCACAATAAACTAACTCCGAATTTAATTGAAACCATGGCATAAAATTTATTTAGAGCGGTCACATGGTATATTTGGCGGGCATAAAAGGTTGGTATTGTGCCATGCCCCTGGTCCAAAAATTGGGGTCACGTTCAATGGGGGCTAGCCCCTTTAACCTCCGCCCATATTAAATTCAAACATTAAAACCAACGTATTTTGCATATGGTTTAAGAAACACCGTCGTGGCTCAACAATAGAGCGCTCCACTTGTTGGCATGAGTTCCTGGGTTCAAATCCTGCTGGAGCCAAAAAAAAAAATTGAACCGACCTTTCCTAGGCCACGTGGCAACCTCCGAGCCTACCACGTGGTGGCCTACCATTGGTCAAAATTTTGAAAAGTCAAACCAACCACAAATAGATGTATGCCACTTGTCATTACCAAATTGGACCAAGTGGAATATTCTAGGGAATATTTTGAGGAATATTCCAAGAATATTCCTTTTTTAATTTTTCAAATTTGGAAGTCAAACCTGGTCAAACTAGTCTTTTGCCTGAAATTGTGAATTTTCAAACTTGAATAACTTTCACATACAGTGTCAAATTTGAGTGCCATTCGCGGCTACATGATCGTATCAACGAGGCCTATCCAATTGTTTAGGTTGAAAGTGATTTTGAAGACTTTCAATTTTGAGCTTTTTCCATAGCTTGGACTTGAGCTCTTGATCACACCTCCCAAATGAGAAGCTTTTGGACCGAAAAAGCTCACTGAAATTCTTAAACTGAACTATAGTATAGAAAATGAGAGAATATCAACATCCTCTTGTCTTCAGCCTCCAAAAATTTTCCTGACTTGCCAACTGTCCGTCGAATTTTTGCTGAATGAGCCTTGTACTTGTGCCAAATCCCAACCAAGTTTTCTCGCCATACAAATCTCCATTCTGAAATTAGCAGTGACCCTTGCTGAAATTTGTACCCTCTTTGCCTGCATGCCCTTCCATCTCATAGAATCTTGCACTGCTTTGCACTGACACTTCGTTCTCTGCACCAATCGACACCAAAGGCACCTTGTGCAACATATGACATCAACAACAAGTTGACAATGAAATGTGCTATACAATGACACAACCATCAATGTAAAAAGTGTGCCCATAATCGACACAAGTCGACAATCATGTGTAACACAATCGACACAAGTTGATAAACATGTGTGACAGAATCGACACAAGTCGACAAACAACAAGATACATCTTGAAAAACACATGTGTATGTATCATGTACAATGAACTATTTACAGTTCGCTATTTACACATACAACCTCTATGTACATGTGCAACTTCAACTCTTCTTTTCAAATACCAACAAGTACATCATCCCAAAAACATGCGGGTGACTAAGAGCTGAACTAAAATACAATGCTGCAATACAAGTGAGTATCATACTCATCTTTTACACCTCCATGGAGAAATTTTGCAACAACAAAGAAATTCCTTCAACTGAAACTGCTTTTACATGCAATCTTGCATCAAGTTTTCAACTGAAATACATGCATACCAATCTGAAATTTGCATGTACAAAATGAACATGACTTACTACTTTAAGAAGTTAATCCACTTCCTACCAAGCCAACTCCATGGCGTCTTTTTCCGTTGTAATACACCTTCATGTGAATCTTCCATTTCCACATCGATAATGGACTCCATAGATCCACTTACGCCAAGCTATTTGTCCTCTAGCTGCATGTGCTTTGGACGATTTGTTGGATGCAAGGTCCAACAATGAGAGACATCATGTCCCCTCTTTTAACAAAATGTGCAACTCTTAAGCACTTTCTGAGAAAGTTTTCTTTGACTCTTTTTCTTCCTGTGTGCTTTCATTTTCAACCAGTACCTTGAAGCAACATGGTTAAATCCACCACAAAATGTGCAACAAAACTTTCTTTCATTTGAACAAGAAAAATTATCATTCTTTGCTGAAACATAATCAAATTGATCATGTGAATAATTATACCTCTTTTGTTGCATGGAATGTCCATCCTTTTTGTCTTCGAAAGACAATGAACTAGTAGAGGAGACAACTTTCCTTTTCAGACTTTCATCACAATTATTGTCTTGAAAACTGTTTGAACTTGAAGGCTCACCATAAGCGACATGTTTACCCTCTACTTGCTGCAATGATGGCCTAAAATAATGGCAATCGTCCTTAGAACAATTTTGACATATATGCATTTTAGAACTTGAAATAAATGTTCTCTTTAAATTTGCATTACATGCATTCAAGGATTTGGAGTCTTCGCCATTAAACTGCTCATATCCAAGACCAAAATTCTTGGGTCGCTCCACAACTGAAATAGGGTCAACCATGCCTTGTGCATGCTTTCCCAAACCTTTGCCTTCTTGATAGCCCATATTAAACATTAATTTGGACCCGATGCCCCTTGTATGTTTTTCAAAAGAACCAACACACCTTTCAATAGAGGAAATTGAAGACAAGTTGGAATGATTTACCTCTTCCTCAAGAATTTTCTTGGACAAAGCTTCTTGAGCTTGAAGGATTTGTTTCTCCATGTCATGCAACCTTTGGAGAATTTATTCCTTCTCATCCTTCATAGCCAACAATTGTGCATGAAGCTTAACACTTTCTCTTTGATCCTCAATCAAAATCTGCACCATGTCCTTCACCTTAATGAACTCATTCTTCATGTCATCATTGAGGAATCTTGTGAAGGAGGAAACTTCACTTGTAGAAGAAGTTGAAATTATGTAAATGGTCAAATTAACAAAAGGAACTTCTGAAGAAAAGTTCTCAAAGCTCTCAAACAAATGACAATATTTTAACCAAATGTCTTTAAAGATCCCTTCTTATTCAAGAAACCATAAACACAAACTCCAATAGCTTTGTAGAAAACACTAATCAAGTGGGTTTTTTTTCCAAAGATAAGCTTGAGGTACTTTGGGATAAGGAAATAGCCTACAAATCTTTTTTTTCTTTCCAAGACTTAGCTATCAACAACTATCTTTTCAACTCAAGTAAACTCATCAGTCAACCATTTTGCAACCAATAAAACAGTCAATCTTTTACACTTTTTTAACACCTTTTGCAAAATAAAAATGCTCAACATAAGCTCAACCAATGCTCATCCTATGCTCTGATACCATCTGATCTGAAAATGCAACTTCTTAGATCTGTTCCATAGATTGACTGTAGGGGCATTTACTGGATATGTCACCTTTGATAAAAGGATGAGATCCAGAGGCTACCTGGCCCTTTACAGACTCTATCTTTAGAAATCATAGAAGTTAACATTCATGATATGAAAATGGAAGTACTTGAAAATGTGTGCAAGGTATCCATTTCCATTAATTAAATGTGTGCAAAATTCTCCATGTCTTGTTGCATAAAACAAAGTGTTTTTGGTAACTGTATAAGAGTTTATGTGTGAAGGAAAGTTAATTTAATTTGTTGCTTAACATATTAAATCATAAATTTTCAGCAAGATAACTTCATCATAACACGACACAAATGTTTGGTGGGCAGTTCACCCCTCCCGCGCTATGTCTGCTGGATCAAGCCTCCCAAAATGAGCTTGTCATCTTGTATTAAAATGTTTTCAAATGATAATATAAGTTTAAAAGTGTCTCAATAGACAAATATTAATGCAAATACTGATTCAGAAGACATGAAAAAGCTAATAATGCCTTTCCAAATTCACTAAACAGTGAAGATTTACCATAAACAGTGATTTCTTCAATAAGGCCCTAACGGCTCTTTGAACTCCTATGAAGCCTTTTGCGCTGTAGAAGTCCTCAAACAGGTCTAAAAACTCTTTCATTAGGTTTATAAGGTCGAAATTAGCTGAAAATGATCTTTGGTTCACCTCAAACAGAGAGGTACAACTCAAAATAGCTCCAACCCCAAAATGGCCCTAGTGGCCCTGAAAAATCTCTTGAAGGTTTTCAGCCTCTGAAAGTCTTCAAAAATTTCTAAAACCTCTTCCAATAGGTTCAAAAGGTGGAAAATAGCTGAAAATGGTCTTTGGATCACCTCAAACGGAGAGGTACAACTCTATACAACTAAATTTCCCAAATGGACCTAATGGCTCAAAAATCTTCCTTGAAGCTAACATGGATGTAGAACCCCTCTACTACGTCTAGAACCTATCCCAATGGCTCTATAATTCTGAAAATAGTTTAAATTGACTTTTCTTTCACCTAAAATGGTTAAGCATAGCCCAAAACAACTCCAACTCCCTCTTGGCCTTGATGGATCTCATCGCTTCCCTGAAGCAAAAGGGACTAAAGCTCAACTCCAATGGCCCTGAAACCTATTCCAATGGATTCATAATGCTCTGAATACCTAAAATAAAAAAACAATTCATCCAAAAAGGTTCAGTAATGGAGAAGTTATGGCCAAAATAGTATTTGCCCAATATCCCCTAAACAAACTCCACCAAATGTCGAGAAACTAGAGTTAATTGGAGTTAAATTTGGTGGAAGGCCAAAAATCTGGGTGCGCCCTCTAGATTCAGCAGAACCACTGGCAGTCATATTTAATGTCAGGGGGGTTATGGTCACATGCAGAGTACCCGCCGGAACCGCCGAGAAGACCGTAGTTAACTAACCTCGCAATAAACTAACTCTGAATTTAATTGAAATTGTGGCATAACAATTATTTAGAGCGATCACATGGTATAGTTGGCGGGCAGAAAAGGTGTGTATTGTGCTGCGCCCCTGGTCCAAAAAGTGTGGTCACGTGAATGGGGGCTAGCCGTAAGGGCTAGCCCCTTTAACCTCCGCCCATATTAAATTCAAACATTAAAACCAACGTATTTTGCATATGGTTTAAGAAACACCATCGTGGCTCAACGGTAGAGCGCTCCACTTGTTGGCATGAGGTTCTGGGTTCCAATCCCATCGGAGCCAAAAAAAATAAAAATTAACCGACATTTCCTGGGCCACGTGGCGGCCTCCGGGCCTACCACGTGGCGGCCTACCATTGGTCAAAATTTCGAAAAGTCAAACCAACCACAAATAGATGTATGCCACTTGTCATTAGTGGATTGGACTAGGTGGAATATTTCAGGGAATATTTTGAGGAATATTCTAGGAATATTCCTTTTTTAATTTTTCAAATTTGGAAGTCAAACCTGGTTAAACTGGTCTTTTGCCTGAAATTGTGAATTTTCAAACTTGAATAACTTTCACATACAGTGTCGAATTTGAGTTCCGTTCGCAACTACAAGATCATATCGACGAGGCCTGTCCAATCGTTCAGGTTGCAAGTGATTTTGAACACTTTAAATTTTGAGCTTTTTCCATAGCTTGGACTTGAGCTCCTGATCATATAGATTGGAGGAGGACGAGCTTTGCTTCATAGGATCAATTTTTTCAAGAATTTTGAAGGTTGAAGGGTGTTCTTAGATATACCTAGACAAGAGAGATTGGGCAAAGGCACAAACCTTTCCTAGTCTTCTATGTCAATTTATGGCTGTGTTTTCTTCATTGTAGTACATGTCAATTAAAGTCCATTAAGAGGTACGATGAATAGTTTATGGATTTGGTAATTTTAGTAAGTTCTCGTAGCTACTTATGTTACACTGAAATCTCGATATCTATCATTGCTATTCATCGCTTTGCATTTTGTATATATTTATTTCAATCTTCATTGTAGTCTATAATGCTAATCTATATGTCTGTAATGCTAATATATACATATTGAGGCAAATTAATGAATCTTATTATCTCCCTCTGAAAAATAATAATTTTGAAGGGTGTTTGTTTCAAATCTCGATAAAACATATAGTGGAAACCATAAATGCTATTGTTAATTCAGAGGAAGCACCACTACTCCACTCTTCTTCATGCTTGATTTTCGAGGTTTCTTGCAGTGGAAGTTGAAATATTGAGCATTCCCTTTGCTTCGGTTTTAGTTCATTGCATTTATTATAAATTAAATGTTGAGTTTTCCCTCTATATCAGTGTGGAAGATTAAAGAGCAGGTTGGATTACAACATTATGCGAAGACTTCATACTAATTTCATTTAATTTCAAATAGTGGTAGTTTGTTTTCATTTCTTTGGCTATGGATCAGGGAGGCAACTTTGGCAGAAGAGGTAGAAGTAGAGAGATGAAGGTCAGTGTCAACGCTAGGGCAAGGGAAGAGGTAGAGGTAGGTTCTAATATTCCTTCAACTTTTTTGGTTTCCCAAATGAGGGATATTAATATCAACACTCAAGAGCCTTCTAGGGTACCTTCCATCCCTTCACAAGTGCCTCCTCCTGCAGCTGAAGCCAGATGCTCAACATCAATGGTTTATGCGTAGGAGTCTGCTGAGGGATTTAGCAGTGTCCATATGCCTTCGAGCTCAGTTTAATTCGGATCCATTAAAGTAGAAATAAATTTGGAGAGTGGATAGGAATCTAAGGCCACTCTTGTTCTCGTTAATCGACCATATGGCTGAGGCAAGAGAGCCATTAGGCCTATCACACTTTATGCCAACAATTTTTGTGTTAACTTTAACCCTAGAGTGAAAATTTTCCACTATGAATTCGATATATAGAGAGTCAATAATGGATCTTGGAAGAAGGAACATGCCTTCTCCTTCTCTGACCAACATGATTCATATGTTCACGTCTTCCTTAGTGAGAAGGTGTGGAGACGTTTGAGTGGAAATGAATCCATCTTCCCTCATTTTGGATTATAAGCCCATGTCCCTGTTCAATGATATGAAAGGCCTTAAAAAAATTTGCTGGATGTGCAGGGAAGAGCCAAAGGGAAATTACAAATTTTAATCATTACTACGGAGGAAAAACATCAAGGGTATACAACTCTGAAGCATATTGCTGAAACATATGTCAAATTGGTGACACAGTGTTGTTTGTTTGAGCATGTAAATAAATGCGCTGATCGGGTGACCCAATCACAAGCATCTAAATATTTGGAAAATTTGGCATTGAAGATGAATGCCAAAGTAGGTGGAAGTAATGTTTCTCTTCTTCATATCCATTCTCACTAGTTAACGAGATTTGGTAATGACCATGTCATGTACATTGGCGTAGATGTCAATCATCCTGGATCGGGGGATAGTACGGGTCCTTTCATTGCTGCAGTGGTTGGAAGAATCAACTGGCCCTGGTGAAATTGCTATAATAGGAGATTCAACTACCAGAGTCACATGGTGGAACACATCCAACAACTCGAGGAGATGTCTAAGGAATTACTTAACGATTATTTCAAAGCAAACAACAAGCTTCCTGATAGGATACTCTTCTTCAAAGATGGTGTCAGTGAGAGTCAATTCGATATGTTTCTCAACTCAGAATTAGATGCCCTCATAGAACCACTGGCCCACTTCAGAAACTATAATCCTCTTGTTTCCTTCACAATAGCTCAGAAGAGACATCACACCAGCATATTCCTTGGCTATCGAGAACAACGGTCGAGGTCTAGCAATGTTCCTTTGTGGTGGAAACAATCATTGTGCATCGAGGACAGTTCAATTTCCATCCATGCAGCCATTATGGGCTTCTGGGCGGAGTTGATTAAAATTAAAGATAAAGATAGCCAGTGATTGGAGAAAACCATTTCCCATGCAATAAATTTGTTGGCCGTGACAGTGGAAGTGTCGTATGGATGTGAAATTTTTCCTATTGCTAGGGTGGAATAAACTTGAGTTGTTATTCACACATTTCCCCCCATTTCCCCAGGAGACAAATTGACAATATAGACTAGTTTGGACAAACTTATAGAGGAGGAGCAGATAGTTGAGGGTTCTCTACACCAAGTTTCAGTCGGCCATAGTTTCTCATTGCCTCTCCACTATCCAAACCCTCTAGCATATTTGAATCAAGGCCAGAGCATGGATGTAGTCTTTGATAGGTGGTATCTTGCTTTGTCGACCTATGCAACCACAAACAATTCACTCCTCTCACAATTTCCTGGGCTCTAGTGTGAGAAGAAAACCCATAGCTATTAGCTATGATATCAACACAATTAATTTTTCTATTACACATCAACATCAATCAATTACATCACAAACACAATTATTTTTTCTATTTCTATTACACATCATCTTAGTCAATTACATCACACATATATATATGGTACTTATATGACTCAACAATTTCAATAGTGAGAAATTGTTGTTCAGAAATTATGTAAACAACCCAATCTACTCAACAAACCAATCTTACTTACACAATATTATTGTAAAATTTATTTACATATATATCTATATCATTATATATCAAATGTACCTATATCATTATATATCCTCTCTTATTAGACTTTTCTTTAAAATTTTTCCTTATTATAACATCCTTCATGTCTTTATAAAAACATCCTTCATCTCCTCCTAATACCATTTGAATCATTGATGTTACCCTACCTTACTATAATACGATTCGAATAATTTGTATTTGATCCACACAAAATACACAATGTTCCTTTTCTCATATCTTTATCTTTAATTTTCCCAAACTTCATGATGGGTCAAGAACACAATGTTCTTCTGCTAATTTTGGTATTTCACTGTATATAATTTTAAGGAAGTGGGTCTATGCATGCAAAGTATGGCTATTTTGATTGATATTTGTTGAAAATTGGTTGCTTTTAAAATGGAGAAACATACTTTTCCATAGAATAGAAATATAGTTGTAGATAGTAGATGGTATTTTTTTTAAATTATTATTATTATTTTCCTGAAAATGGATGTTGTACAATGTGTTTGATATCACATCATGTTCTGATAATGCACCATGCATGGTTCTAATTTTTGAAGTTTTCTATAGAATTTTTAATTCTGAATGTTGTGGTTGAAAAAAAAGTGACATTGTTAATTCTCGTGATCATTGCATTCGATACATGCCAATGAAATCCATGCAATACATGAATTCTTGTGCTTTAATAGTAAATACTGGAATTTGAAGTACTCGACTCCCCAGTATAATTATCTTCTTATTGCATTTCTATGGTTTATGTAGTGAGGGTTTTGTTTACTTATCTTATTTTTTGGGTCACATTGAAAGACGTTAGATCGGTGAAGAGTTGTTCACTATTTTCTATACCCCCACCCTCCAATAGCTAGTAACTGCAATAAGAATTCTGCCTTACCCGCAAGAGTTATGTGCTTTCTCTGACCCGTGCATGGAAGGGAGCATCTGAGTAATGAATTAAACCAACGCCCTAACAATATAGTTTGGGAACCTTTCCTCTCAAGTGGTTCAACCCTAAAATACGACTGAGGGATAAGCTGGCCCAAGCGCATAAGAAGATTCGATAGTAACATATTAGAGGCGGATGATGAGAAGGAACTTGGGTTGAGATTTTAATATATCTCTTGTTATATTGGCATCACCACCATCCCAAAATTATCCCACTACTATGACCACATCATTCCTTCTTCACAGAATCGAACATGAGACTGCTCTTTCTCTTGACAAAATTAAGACATTACGTCTCTATTTCAAGGGGTTCAGACAGAACATATGCACATTCAATTTTTCCAAGAGATTTTGATATGCTCATATATATGGGACCATTTTGGGACGGTGGTGATATGAAGGAAGCACACGATGGAAGCGATAATGTGGAGTAGAAAAATTTTTCAAGATAAGAAAATACTGGTTTCCTACCTTTAGTTGGTTGTTTTCCGAATGCACTAAAGTTTTCTGTCAGATGTACAAGAAGTTAGAGCGGCAGGGTAAATGTTGAGGGAATTCTTGAACAATTTTTATTATGAAGGATTCAAACGTTGGCATTTGAGCGAACCAGCTGCATAGTTTTTCAAAACTACGAATACTTTCACATATGATTTATTCTCCTATTATTGACAGAATTTGACCATGTATAACCTGCCTAAAATGGTCCCACAACTATGAGTATATCAACATCTCTTGGAAAAATTTAATGTGCGTTTGTTCTCTAAACCACTCAAAATAGAGAAGAAAGACGTTACGCCTTAATTTTGTCAAGAGAGAGAGCAGATGCAAATTCGATTCTGTGGGATCATTTTGGGATGGTAGTGATGCCAAGGTAGCAATATATATATAAGGACATACTGAAGCTACCCATGTAACCCCTTAAATAATTATCCCACCCTGAAGATGGGCTGAGAGTTTAATGTTTGATGGCAGAGAATAAAAAGAGGATGAGTTAATCGTATTTTTATCATTCAATTTATAAACTTTTTTTCAATCTCAAAATATACAAATGCTGATACACACTATCCATATTTTAATTAATATCTGGTTTTCTTTTTCAGGATCAAATCTTTCAAAGATTGATTTTGAAGGGTGTTCTTGGATATATGTAGACAAGAAAGATTGGGAAAACCAACTAACCTTTCCAAGTATTCTATGTTAGTCCATGGTTGTGTTCTCTTAGCTATAGTACGTTGCAATTACAATCCATTAAGAGGTACGGTTAATTAGTTTATGGATTTGGTAATTTTAGTAGGTTCTCGTAGCTAGTTATATTAAAATGAAATATTTATGTTTATCGTTGCTATTGAGTGCTCTACATTTAATATATATTTATTTCAGTTTGCAGTGCAGTCTCTAATGTTAATTTATACATATGGAGGAAAATTAATCAGTCTTATTAGCTCCCTTTGAAAAAAAAGGATTTTGAAGGGTATTGGTTTGAAATATCGGCAGAGCGTAAAGTGGAGGATGAGTTAAACGTATTTTTATCATTCAATTTATAAGATTTTTTTTCAATCTTAAAATATACAGATGCCGATACACACTATTCATGTTTTAATTAATATCTCATTGTTTTTTCATGATCAGGTACTTCTCTAGGTGGTAGGTGGCCCTCTGCAGTGAGTCTCTCAAAAGGATAGGATGTTACAATACTACTTTTTAGGGAATGACCTAACCCCCCAGAGGGAAAACCTTATCATATTAGAGCTCTTCATGGAGTACTTAGTTCTGTTCTCATTGGAGGAACACTACCTAAACCTTAAACTCCCCCCCTCCAATTATAGTTGGTTGGAAAAATGCTCATTCTTTCTTCTCAGACCACAGTGCAAAAAACTATATTCACCCACCCGGGGAGCGATTAGTGCATGCAGATACGCACATTATACCAAGTACCCATAATTACTCAAGCTCCACATCGAGGACTAAGATCTCACACTTCAATTTCTAACTTGTATTGAGTGAGTCAGCAGATGGTGGAACCTTAACGAACAATGTCTCGCCTTGTGTTCTTGCACGAAAAAATTGGATCTATTTGTTGATACTTTGATCCAAAGAGGAAGATTGGGTGGCGCAGAGGTAAAGGTTGAAACACAGGAGGAATCAATTAAGGGGTAGTTTTGAGTTTTTTTGGATCAAGAAACAATATTTGCGGAGCACCTAGTGAATTGGTTAAAAGCATCATCAATCGCTGAAACAACTGAATCAACTACCTTGCTCGATATAATGTCTATTTCAACATATGAATCAATAGGTTATGTTGGTTCTTTGACGACCTAGATATTTCAAAACTTATTTCTATGCCTTTCCCACAATTGGTGTTGCTACACTTGCTGGTCCTTCGAATGGATCCACTGCTCTAGCTACACTTTTCCCACGGCCTTAGTTGGCCTTGGGTCTGGGTCATGATCTAGAACAACCACTAATAGTGGGGTGCTACTAGTGGGGTTGCTAGTACTTAGCCGACTGAATCAACTGTGCAATCGATTACTGCTACTCCAATCCTCGTGGGTGGGAGGGTTATTAAGCGGTGTTGATCCTTCTATTGAATCACTCAATAATCTCAATCTATTGAGCCACTAATAGAAAATCAACAATATAGGTTTCGCATACAATTCCATCAATGATAGAACCAACTGGATCTACTACTATTGGTGGGTATCTAACAGATGGGGATGTTGGTCATGGATCCATAGGCATTGGGAAACTAACTACTACTGGAGCATTTAATCTCGATATGGAAATAGAACTATTGTATATGAGTCTCTATCTAAATACTGAGAATCTTTAACTCACTAACAAAGGTGGCGAGATCAACTAGCCATGTTATTCGTGATGCTTGGTCTCGGTATCAGTAATGGACCGACTCTAGGTAGAACAACTCACTGCTCTTGGCTTTGCTGCTCATGGTGTTGGATAAGCATATGAGTAAGTGAAGCAATTGATGATCCACCTAATTCTTCATTCTAATTGAGATAAAACCCCTTTTTTAAAAGGTAGATCTAATTTTTTGCAGCGCAACTTTACATACAAACATGTAACATTAATGGGACCCCTAGACATGTAGTACTTATTGAAATCAGTATGAAATTTTTTTCTAATGAAATGATGAATTTTGAAATGAAAATGAATTTCTCGCTTACGATTTGTTTTTGTATTTTTTAGATAGATATTTTGGGTTTAAGAAGATAGACCGAGGGTATATTCCCAACATTTGCTAAAGGATGGTACTATGACACCCCTAACAATACCTTGGTGTGTATATCTATCTGTGTTCTTATTTTCACACTCTCTCATCCACACAATGTCCTTATTTATTATATCTTTTTTCACATTATTATAACCATCTTCATAAAACCCAGAGGCTTACTAGCACTTTTTGAAAATTATACTCATACTTCCCTTAATTTAGTCTCACAACAAAAACAAAAATTCAAAACAAAAGCAATATACATGATTTCTCCTGTTCTCAAAAATACATTACAGTCCATATACATAAGTCTTTCATAAAAAAACTATTTGAATTTCAACATTTATAAAAATTAGTAAAACATAATTTGAACACCCTACTACTCAACACTTAGTAGACAACTTCAAACTCCAACTGTTATCTTCAAGCTTTCTAGCTGGTTGATTCCTTCTTTGACCTCCACTCCAAGAAGTAGTCATTTTGATAAATCATATGCTCTTGTGTTAGGTTCTCTAGAAGCATAAAGATAGGATATGTCGAAGAAGAATGTCTCCATTTTTTTCATCTGAGCTAGCATAAGGTGCAAATTGATATTCCCAATTTTGTAGCAGACCTTCATCTAGTGTGTAACCACATTATAGTCACCAAAAATCAACAATTTTGTCACCTCTATGTATCCTGCTAGTTTCATTAAGATCATTAGATCCATCAACTCAACACAGTTATTAGTACTGCACCCAAGCTTGCATTGAAATTAAGGAGAAGAGAATCATTTAGAAATAAGGTACCTCCTGCAGTACAAAGAGTATGTTTCTCTTGGCTAGCACCATACAAGTCGCCCCAATTTATCAATTCATGGTTTCTTCTGCATCCTGGGTTTTTGTATCTTTTCATGTCTTTTTATGCTTCCAAAAACTGACCTGATAATATATGCACATTGAAATGGAGGAATGTATCTCTCCTGAAATATATCAACGTTTCAAGCTAAGGATATGATCTAAGAAACCACAATAGGAAGAGTTCTAAAACCTTTAAGTTCTTTATTCTGGGTCCAGTTCTTCAAAGCCTCCTCCATAGTCTGCACTTTTCACCCTTCCCTACAAATTTCCAGTTACTTAATATCTTCCCATACCTTACCTGCATATTTGGAATTGTTAATAAATGATCAAATGGTTCTCTTTCCTTCTTACATAGTTTACACCACCTTGGACCATTATCGATGCATTTTTGAAGTATTTTCCAATTTATTGCCTTGTTCCAAAGAAATAATGACATATAAACTTTTGAATTTAGAGGAGCATAAGACTTCCATGGAATATTTCACCTCTAGGCCTCCTCTTCCTAGCTTGTATCTACAAACTTTTCTTTGTACCCTAACATAGGAGTATATTCCCCCAGGGAATGGTTCCTTGAGTACCAAAAAACATCCTCCTTGCTTATTCTAATATGAATCTTCTTATGTTGATCCATAAATACCTTCTAGTGGTGTATTTCCATCTTTTTCAAACCAAACTCCTTTCCTTTCTTCCATCTTTGCTGCAAAATAGAGGCAGATATTGAATCGACTCCCTAACCCAGGGTATGAATTCCTTGACGTTGCAAAGTAGCAATAAAATCCATTGGTAATATGTAGGCTTCTCCATATTAAACCTATGTATTAGCCCCTATTATGATATAATCCCCTTTTCCAACTCCCCATACCAACCCTACACCTACGAAAGTGAAAGCCAGTGCCAATGATTTCTAGACTATAGACCCAATTTGGATAGTGTTGTTTTCCTTCCTATCTCATTATTCCATGTTAAGGTGTTCAATGTTCTTTTGGTATATCACCTGCCTCTAGAGTCCCTATTTGGAAATAATATTCCATGGACCTTTGGTAGCTATAGATTTTCCAAAGAAGTGAATGTATTTCAAATACCAACCTCTAGTTTCTTTTGGTTTAGACAAGGACTAGCATTTGAAATTATGCACTTAGTATATATTGGGGTGGGATAATAAGATTTTTTTTTGATATCCAAAGGTGATAAAAATCAAGTACATTCTATTGACAAGTAATCTAAAGATGAGTGCTTGTTATGAATTAATACTGGTAAAGTGCACTCTTAGAAATTAGAATAAACAATATATTTGTTAACACTGGAAAGCTGAACCATGCAAGTTTATTTTAGAAATTAGATATTTTCCATTTGCTCTAGTATTTCCATGAGATAATGATTAGTTGGGATGTGGCAAGGTTGTTGTTATAGCCTACATACGCTAATTTGTGAACATTATGGACTTCAAATTTCAATATAGTGTGGCCAACCTTAACACGGGTTCATACCCAATTTCACTATAAATATCACTCCAACATTTATTGCTCATCTTATGTTCTTATCTAATTTCCTTAGTGATGTAAACCTACTTCATCGAAGTCAATATATGTTAGGAACTTCATTAGTTAGATCCTGTACATTTCAACAATTCAACATTTGTGGTTGACATTAATTGTGTTCCTTCCATTTCTAGATTACCATTATCAGCATGGTGGAGTTTGTTAGTGTTATTTTTTTGAGTGAACTTGAAGGAAGCACTACACAAAAAGTCCCCAATGCAAGGATTTCAGGAATACATAACTTCTATAGAGAAATGACTGAAAAAAGTGACATCTATAGTTTTGGAGTGGTGATCTTGGAGTTGGTGATCGGAAGACAACCAATAGATCCAGAAATTGGAGAGGATGAAGATCTTGTGAAGTGGGTGTGCAATAAAATAGAGAAAAATAATGGATTTCTTGAAGTTTTGTATCTTGAGTTTGTCGAGTGCTTCAAGGAGGAAATGACCATGGTTCTGAAAGTAGGACTCCTTTTCATAAGCACCTTTCCCATCAACTAGCCAACAATTAAGAGAGTCGCTCATTTGCTGCGAGAATCCAATATCGAGCATAAGGCCAAGGCAACTGCCAAGGATGAAAAATAGTCTCTTCACTAGTATGTGGAACCCACAATTTGCATTGTATAGGCATGGTGGTAATTTTATTTGGCCTAGAATTTTCTTCTTTACATGGCCTCCATATTTACTTCCACTTTGTAGCTTCTAAGTTTTTTTAGAGTTTGTTCTTGTATAACCTTTTGAATCTAACCTAATACTAATAGCCAAAATAGAAGCTTGCCTATGTAACTCTTTGGGAATCATTCCCTGCGACAATCCAATGGTTAGAGGGTGCATATATCTACCCAATTAGGGGCCATTGTGTTGTTGTGTTTTTTATAAATATACCCTCCAAGTTAATAATTGTGGTGGGCTGGCTAAGACATAGAAGTTTCTCCCTATTAAACACCATGAGGAGAGCACAAATCGATACCATTGTCATCATGATCTATTTTAGCATCTTATTATTGATCTCCTCTTGCTATACTCTCCTTGGGCACAAGAATTTAATTTTAAACTAGAACACTGAAGCTTTCAATGTAATATAGGTGGAAATCAAGATGATTTTAGTGGTTGCTGCCTGAGATTCTCATTATCCTGTTGTCATAAATGGTTATTTCATAGAAGTTTAATTATGGCCTTTGGCCATTTTAAAATCGTATTGTAACATGAAAATGTTCATTTATAAATTTACGTGTTTTTAAACACTCCTTGGATTAAATCCCAATCAGTGTGTATTTAACCATTCTCCGTATTAAATCATGACATGACAGGACACAAAAATTGTTACATGAAAATCAGTTTCCTTCTTGAAATTATAAAAATATTTAAGCATTAGTAGTTTTGGTAAATAATAAGTATTTAATCATGAATAGTTTTGGTAAATAATAGGTATCATAGAGAAAATTAATCAATTGAGTTATTGTATTTTTATTATGTATATTGAATATCATATTTATTCTTATTGTCTTTTATTATGTATATTAAACATGTTATTTCTAGAAACTTTTGATCTTCCTAGATATTGTATTCCTTTGGTGTATCTTTGCACCTTTAGGGGTGATTGCTAGTTTAAAGTCCAATTATTTAAAGGGTGATAGCTCAATGGAAGAGCACTTGCTTTACAAGAAAGAGGTTGGTGGTTCGAATCCATCATACCCTCATATTCATAGGGAATGGAGACGATCAATTTTTAGTGACAGATGCTCTTTTGACCATCACCAATGAGTTTATGGTGACATTTTTCGACCCTCGGAAAAATATGAAATGGTGACAGTCAACGAACGCCACCATATATATGCATCAATAGTGACGACCATGAAAGGTCTGTTACCATAAATCGTTATTTTTGATATGAAATGGTGTAGGTAATTGTTTGTAATTATATTCATTATTCATGATTGACCTTGATGTCACCAATGAGCTTACCATGAAATTTTTTGACCCTCACCAAATATGAAATGGTAACAGTCAATGAACGTCACCATATATATGCACCAATAGTGACAGCCATGAAAGGTCCATAAGAAAAAATATTTTTTTTTCATATGAAATGGTGATGGTCACTATCCTTCATTATAATCAATATTCGTGATGGACCTTGAATGTCACCACAACACATACTTTTTGTGATGCTACCTTTGGTGATTTTCTGTTTTTTAGTGATGGAGGCTATTGACCATCACCATTGCTCATATGAAATGGTGACAATCACTATCCGTCATTATAAATCATTATTTGTGATAGACCTTGAATATCACCACAACACCTATACTTTCGGTGATGCCACCTTTGGTGACAAATGCTATTTTGACCCTCACTAATGAGCTTATGGTGACATTTTTTCGCCCCTCACCAATTTCCTTTTTTCTTGTAGTGATTGAAAGGTGGTTTACCTCCTCCTCCCCCCTTTTGCACAATATACATACACTAGGACCAAAAAATCCCTTCTTAAGAAGATTCTACCAAGTAAGGACACAAGTTTGCATAGCCAATCACCCAAACCATTTAATTTTCTGCAGAATATTCCACTTCCAGATTACCTCAAAGAGGGAATTGTAATGTACTTATGTACCCACTTCCAGATCACCTGAGTGCATGCTTACTGGAAAACATAGTTTTCCATCTGTAATTATGAAGTGCAAAGAATGACATATACCTGAAAATGGAGATAACTACGGAAAATATATAGAAACTGCTAATGAATAAACTGTGGATGTGTTTCCTTTATCAACAGGAAATGAGAACAATGAATGCATGTCTACTGAGAATGATTTAAGGTCGTCATCACTTGAGGAAAGGAATATGGAAAGCACTCTATGTTTTAAAGGCCAAACAGATATACCTGTAACTCATGTTGCAAGTTCAACGTAGGATTACTGTACACATGCAAGGGGACAACATGTTTCTATTGCAATGGCATATACTTGTGCCAAGTTTTAAAATAACAATGTAAATGTTGATTTTGAAGACATGAATTTTGTGCACAAATAAAATGTTGGGTGTTTTCTTTCTCAAAGAACAATATTTGTAACCTTTATAAGGAAAATTTGTACACTTAATGGAGGTTCATTCCATTTGGATGGAAAATCATCTCCAACTTCACAGTCTTATGCCTCCCTAGGTGTTGATAGAAAATTAGCTATGACTGATACAGGTGCTATAGTAGTTAGAAATGCAGAAAATAAAAAAGATTGTGTGTTTTGTCCAGATGTATATAGTGCAACATTTCTTCCACAAGATAGAGAAGAAAGTGTGCGGGAAGCTGAATCTTCTCATAATTTTGGTGGAGATGAGAAATATGCATCTTATACTAGGGGGAGTCTAGGCATGAAAATTGAAAACAAATATGAAAATACTTGTGGTTTGGATACCAATAAGAATGTTGAAGAGTGGGGAAATCCAGATTTTGATTTCAGTACCTCTATCAAGCTTCTTGTTAAGGATGAAGTAAGTGTACAGTCTACACTATATAGCTCAACCATGAATTCATCTCAAGAAAATATAAGTGTATCCTTGGATACTACAGATAATAGGAATGATGTTGGAAGTGCAACTTTGATGGGGATAGTTGAAAGTGATGGAAATAAAGCAAGGTTATCAGATGGATTGGATCTTGTTGGGAAAGAACATGAGCAAGAAATTTTAGCGAGCATGCCTTATGCGATAAAGGGCTCAAAAAACATTCATGGTGAGATGACAGATATCAATGTGGGCCAGGGTCCAAAAACCAATGTGAAGAATCCTGAGAAACAAGCTCATTGTAGAGTTGCTAGGTTTAGATGTCAAAGGAAGCATAGAAGAGAAGGTTCATTTCAGAAAAATGGTAACTTTGTTCAAGAAGAAAAGGACCCTAAAAAGGGGGAAACTAAACAACATGAAAATTTTCCTGGTAGTATGTCTTCTAAATCACCACAGAAATACAAAATGATTTTTTTGGCATCAAAAAAAATTTCAAACGTGATGAGCACCTTGCATGTCATTAGAAAATTTTCCATGTAGGGTCAAAATCCATTAAGCTGATTCCATGTCATTAGAAGAATTTTTCATCCTTCCTGGGAAACAAATCCATTACGAAATAGGAGTAGCCCAAGAAGGAATTAATAACAACAAACCAAAAAATTATAAGCAATGTTAGTGAGTTTGTCTTTGCAAGGCATATGATAGAGAAAACTAGCTTTGATTTAGGGCTACTCATCCATATAGGGTCCAATGTGCAATTGGTTAACTAGATAAAGAATTGTCTTTCCTCAATATCTTTGCAATTCTAATAAATTTCTCATCCTATTCTTCTATCATGACTACAAGATACCATGGGTAGGTATGACTAATGGCTCCTTTGCTATTTTTTACTGTAGTGTAGGTGGTCTCAACAGAGTTATAACTATGAGCTTGACAACTATACAAATATGAATTTCCCTAAACTTGACATATTTACTCTTTATTGATTATGTTTTTCTTTAGGACCAAGGCAGATGCAATTAAGATGAAGAACCCCACCCTTGAATAACTAAAATTCCTACCTTAAAAACTACCATAAACTGAGGAGCTAAAATAATCAACACCATCTTTTATTTGAACCTAAATAGTCTTATTATCTCCGAGTATTTCCCTACTCACAATGACAAATAGATTCTCCTCATGGATTATTTCTCTCATTATATCTATTAGTAAAATCCACAAAATGTATCCCTACATTTGAATCTTGGGAAAAAAATATAATTGTTATCATTTAAATTATCCATATCTCTTGGAGCCCAAAAATCCATTTTCTTTGGATAAGCTTTATCTATAACCTCAAAAACAATCCTATTATAAGCCTAAGGACCATTATGTCCTATTGAGTCTTGAAAAAGTATGATGGAATGAAATTGGGTGAAGACTAGATCTAGGTTTACCATGTCAAAACCTAGGTTCATTGAGATGATGACCTTGGTTTGAAGATATCCACCATGCAAACTAGGACCATCCATACTTATAATTTCCATCTCTCTTTCATCATCAAGACTAACATACCGAGGACCTATAACTCGTGGAGGCCCGTGGTAGTCATTGCAATGTTATTTATTAGAATGCATGTCATGTCCACACATTTTTATATTTAATATTTGCATCCAATGTGGCCTTTTCTTATTATGAGATTTACCACATCCAAAAATGGCACCTTTCAAAACATTTTGAAGAAGTCTACAAATTAGGTCAACATATTTATTTGCACATTTACAACTTCCCTCACATTTGTTGGTTCCTGAAGCTCAAGCACTTTGACAACAAAAATAGGCAAAGTCAAACAACAAAAATGGTCCACTCTCTTTTCATTTGCTAATATTATAATGAAGTTTTATTAGAGACATTGTTTGTTTGTTTGTTTTGGTTAGAAAATGATTTTCTCTTGGTTTTATGTGAATATCAATTTATCATATGTAGCATGTTGAGAAATAAGAAAGAATAATGTGCGACATTTATCTTGCAGAAATTGATGTTGAATGAAATGATACATAGTTTAACCAAGCTACATTTCACTTTGGTAAAGGCGGAGGAACATCTTAAAAAACTACTTAAGAATACAACATGTACAAAGTTTGAACATAAGTAATATATGCTTTTTTCTTTTGCAGATATGTTCACTTTTCTAGCCAAAATATCACAACAAGAAAAATATTGATATTGTAGAAATTGTTTGAGGACCTCATTGAGGTCAATTTTTCTGATGTCCTACTTGATTGATACTTTCTCATATGCCAGGAATTATTTAAATATGAATTAATATGTTCATGAAAAAACTCATATTCAAATTCTATAGATATAAAAGATAAAAACAAATTTCAATGTCTTCGTTTGATTGTTACTTGAATTTGTTGTGGGGAGGTTACATGAAATGTGATTGGAAAAAGGATGGGGAGACGATGCATAGTATGTCTTGGATATGATTCATTTGTTGTTAGAGATCATTTAGGCACCTGAGCCATCGGATTTGGAAATGTTTCTAGTAGGAATTCCTATGCTTTTTAATGTTGTGATTATTTCACCTCATGGTTATTTTGGGCAAGCAAACATTTTAGGAATGCCAGACACGACACTGTGGACATGTAATTTTTTTTTTTTAAATTGCAATTTCCATTCCATGATATCCTCTCTTTATTGTTTAATTTTATTCTAGACATTTCTTTTGATTTTGTTTTGTCTTATAACTAAAAAATTGAAAATACTTGGTATCATTTCTATTTAAACAAAAACTGAAGCTTGAAGATGAAAATAGTATTGCACTATATTTATTAAAATCCTTATAACAATTTTGTCTTAAAATATTTTCATGACTATCACAAAATTTTACTTTCATGTTGTTAATTGAACACATATTGTATATACTTCATGCGTTAGAAAATGAAATTTTGTTGTGAATAAAATGACAATGATTAAACATCACACCTCAGATTATTTGTTTTCACAAGTTATCTACAACTTGAGCATTTTAGCATATAACTTAGCTGGGATTATTGTTCCTAAGCTTTCCCTGATAGCTGAATACTAAGTTACTAAGGTGTTCTTGTCTATATATGGTGAAATTTTATTTTATTTGTTTATACAGGTCATTTGGCCACATTATAGTGGCCACTATCATCCCACTGACGAAAATTTGTTAGAATTTCTTACTTGTTATATGGGGAAAAATGGCTTTGAAATTGCTGATGTTGAGGTATATGTCGTATAAACTATTTATAGACTAATTTAGTTTATATTATAGTGTTCATTGTCTTTCATGTCTTACAATTTGCATTTTATCTTCTTTTGTTTTCAGAAAATGAACTCAGTATTGACTGTAAAAAGAAGGAATTGAAAAAAAATGAGAGCAATAATATTGGAGCGACAAATGCAAAGAGTGATTGAGGAAAATTGGTCTGGTGTTACCCTTAGAGCCAATATCCACAATAAGACACACATATAGAGATGGATGGTCAAGTCTTCAGAGTTGGTGAATTCACCTGCCATGCCTTGGCAACACAATGATAATTTGAAGTGATGAAACATTATTTCATGTGTAAATTGTAGTCCAACTAATATTAAGTTGGAAACTCATTGTAATACTTTAACATTTCATATAATATAATTTATGTGGTTGAAATTATTTATAGTTGCATTTGATATTGTTTAGCATTGTAATGAACATATCCAACTTTGTATTTTCATATTAGATGAACATTGACATTGTATGAAATTTTTTAAATCATACAAATTAATTTATGTTGATTAAAAATTAACACAAAATGAATTTAAAACTACTAAATTAGTAGTTTATATTGATTAATGATGAACAAAAATAAAATGAATATGCAGTTAAACTAGTCATTTATAATGATTATTAATGAAATTAAATGAAATGATATAAACTACTAAATTAGTCATTTATATAATTAATATGAAACTACAAAAAAATAAAAATGACTACTGAAAATGATAAATTTGTGATTACAAATTACGACTAAATTTTTCATATATACGACTATTAGTAGTTAATTTATAGTATCTTATAACATGACCAAAATTTAGTCATATTTCTTTGGTCATTAATTGGTTTCAAACGATGACTAAAATTGGCATATATATGACTATTAGTAGCTAATTTACAGTATCTTATAACATGACCAACATTTTGGTCATATTTCTTTGGTCATTAATTGGCTTTCTCGAGTGATCATTTAGTAATATTTTGTTGTATATTTGGTCATTAATTGTGGCAATTAATGACCAAATCAATGATTAAATCAATGACCAAATCAATGAATAAATTAATGACCAGATATACTACTAGATAGTAAAATTGAGATAACCAATTAATGACTAAGCTAAAAGCGACTAAGAGTCGGTCACGTTATAAAATATTGTAAATTAGCTACTATTGGTCACCGACAAAAAAATAATCGTTTATATGCAAAATTTAGTCATTTTTAGTAACTAATTAGCCATGTTGTACTAGTGAAAGTTTATGATACACTTATTATTTTGTGCCCATCGCACCCCAATAGTCGATGACAGAGTGTTGCAACTCTCTCAAGAGTGATTTTCTACCTAGGTGCAACACATATTTCGATTTTGTGGGGGTGCGTTGGTCCTAGGGCATGTTTTTAGAACCCTAGGGCCTTCAAAACCTAAAATATTTTCATAAAATAAAAAAAAAATGGACCATGAAAAGAAAGAGAATGGTTTTAGCTCCTACCTGGAAACAACGGTACTTGAAATGGTCCATCGGATTGGCCACAATCAGATGTAGAAGATCGAGGGAAAAAGTGCTTAAAATACTCAATGTTGAAGGTACATGTGAAATGGTGAAAATGAATAGTCATTTTGAATATTTATGGTTATTTATTGCATTATTTTATTCATTTTTAGCATTTTGACCTAGATATGCTTCATTTTTACTACGAAACAGGGATATTTAATCCTTTTTGTGATATTTTGAGCAGGTCAACAACTATTAACGGATTTTTATCATGCTTTAAACATGTTATTTTGACCAAGGAGTATGCTTTTACCTCTTTTTCAGGATTTTTAAACCTACAAAAAAGGAACTCCTTGGAGTCCTCTTTCAGCTCTTTTCAAACTCCAAATATACGAAAATATTTCCGAGCACTTGTCTTTTCGAAATCGTAAAAGTAAATGAAAAGACGTCTACTCAGTATAATTTTAACTATTTTTGAGACTGAGATAAAATATTTACGAAAAAGGAATACCTTAGTCAAACAAAGCTAAGAGGTTCTCTTGAGTATTTTTATTTTCCTTTTTAGACTCGAGGAATTACTTACGAAAAGGAACATCTCAGATTTTTCTTTTTTCGCCTCTTTTTCAAACTCTCTAAATATGAAAAAGATGTCTAGTTTTACCTTTGATGGACTCGTTAAAACATAAAACAACGATGGAATTTTCGAAGATGATAAGGTCGAACCATTCCTTCTCAAGGTTCGTTAAATATACTCAGAGGGATTCATCTGAAGGGTGAACTTACAGATCAAGCATATGTTATCCTCCTCAAGCTTGTTAAAAAATAAAAAGGTACTCACCAATATGGTTGGGGAAATTATGAAAATAGGGTACTCCATTTGCTGATGGCGGCGAGTTGCTCTTGAACACGACACTCTTCCAATTCATTTTCGTGGCTATTGGGTTGGGTAATATTCTTGTTTTTCGGTTCATCATACCTTTTTAGAGCCTCCATTTTGTTTTTGGTTCAATGCTTCCAACTCCATTCAGTTTCTTCGGTGTGTTCAAGAGAAGTCATTAAGTTGATATCCATTAAAATTCTCTTAAGCCTTCATCCCTTGTTTTCCTTTCTTGATCCAACTCTTTATTAGCATCATTCTGTCTCAATCATGATACTCTTTTTTTGTCGTTGATGGGGGATACATCAAGGCCCTCTTCCAATGGGTCTCTTTCTATTGACATCAACACATTATCCATAAAGTTGACTTAGAAACAACCATTTGTTACCTTGGTGCTTGTATACAAAAATGACAAGTTTCCTCGTTCTCGGAAACAAGTTTACATCATTGTCCTTCGACCAAAAGACTTTGTGTGGTGTTCGACATTAACTCATTTAATCACACCATATGGATTGTACTGTAGTACCTTGCATGAGAGCCATTAACATCATTGATGTTTTATCTTATGTCTGTTAACAACTTACATTATCGACCGATAATTAGATGATCATGTCTACCATGTTCGACCTCACCTCATTGATTCACGTGGTTAGACTGGTATGTTGGTTTGGTCATGTGAACAAGATAGAAGTATCCAGATCTAGTTTTAACCATCTGGGCCGTGATTTAAGGAGTTGTACAAAGATCACAATGTATGATGGCCATGATGATACAAACAGTCATCCAGTCATGGGTCCACGAGTTTTCATTTGTGGATGCGTCTTTTATCATTGTTATGTTATATTATGTGTTAAGTATGGGTATGCCTCCCTTAGTAAACAATTTTCATGATATAAATGTATTGTAACAGATGAATCTCGTCGGTTTTTCTTGATCTTGACTTGTCACAAGGTAATGCACTTCAGTCATCAGTCATTATTTCTAAATTTTCACTTTAGGGGTCAATATGTTATAGTCGATTTTGTCACATCAAGTCAATAAGCCTCCTAATGGGATCAATCAAAATCCTATTCCCCCTTGCCATCATCATTTCACAAAGCCCTAAGCATGTCTCTTTAATTCTCCAAAGTTTTTTCCTAGAACTACATCATCTGAGCCAATTTTAGGACCAACGCTCCTCGACCTCTTGTTGGACAGTGTTCACTTACAGGTTTCTCAACTGTGGCCTACTTTGATCACCTACAGGTTTCTCCTGTTTGCACCCGCATTGGTTCTAGAAATTCCTTAAAAAAATGAGAAATTATGAAGCTTCCTCTTCCAGAATCTTCCAAAATTTGTTACAACCAGTTACCTTAGATAAAACATTCAGATCCTATCCTACCCTAGTTTGGAATTTCCATCCCTTATCCTTTGATCCCATCCTCCCATCAAAGGTGGATCTAAAACCTTATATTGGTAATTGGATAATAAGTCCCAACTTAGCCCACTCATCTATATATTTACAACCTTCCATATGCAAGGGGTTGGATTATGGAGAGTGATCTTACCCTTATGATGTTATTGCGATAGACTTCATTTCATGCATTTAGCATGATTGGAGGTGCATGTTGTGATAAGGAAATGACAATTCAACCTCGAGGAGATATTATACAAGATCAACATCTATTTATGGTTGTAACTCCTTCCATTTACATTAATACAAATAATTCTTTGTTTTCCTATATGTGGTGTTGTTATTTCATGTATTTCAATTCCATGTTGATCTATTGAATAAATTACTTAGATGATACTGCATAGATCTCGTAGTAACTTGAATTGTGTTTTCTGATTATGGAGGTTCTAATTTTGGAAATAAGAGCTGGAACTGGAGCATTCAAGCTAAAGAAGGAGTGAAGCATGCAACGGATTCCAAGTTGGCTTCATTCCATCATATATTTATTTTAAGGAAAGAATTGGGTTCCTTGTCTCTCTGTTTTTCTAGGTTAGCTACCAAACTTATGGGAGATACTTTTGTCTGCAATCGTAAATATCGTATAACAATGATACTAGAGTACATTTGATACAAGAGCATTTACCTTGGGTTAGTCATTAACTGGATGAGTTGGTTTATAAGTTAGGATCTAATTATGTATTTTCCTATGGTTTGTAGGAGAGAATTTGAATTATTGTAAATAGGAGAAGATTCGAGACGATTATGAAAGCTTGAGAATATCATGGGTTAGTTAAGGATAAGGGATTGAAAGAGAGATTTTAGAGATTAGATGAGAGATTTTAGGGATTAGGATAGATATTTGAGAGTTAGTTTAGGGATCTAGAACCTACCTTGGGTTCTAATCCATTTATATAAATAGGTGAGATCTTGAGACATGTAAGAGGTAGAGATAAAAGATGGGTGAGCTCTTGAAGCATGTAAGAGGTAGAGGTAGAAGATCATTAAAGTGTGAGGAGAGGCCAAGCATGAGGCCAAATTCTCTATAAATATTTTATTTATTGATTAATCATCCCATGAATTGGGTGTGCATTTTTTTTTAGTATTATGTGTCTGTTTCATTATTAAATTGCAAGCCTGGTCATCTGCACCATCATTTGGTATCAGAGAATAATGATTTCAATCTTTATTCAAGAGTTGAAGAGCGAGTATGGTATTAATTTTAAAGTAATCTACACTGAACAAGTTTAGTGTGGAACTAGTTTGTGGTATTGGAGGAGGTTGAACCTTTACATTTGGAGGAGAGCTCATTGTGCGTTTTTGGTGACTGGAGCAGCGTAAAATGTTTAGCATTTGGAGTGCATATGTGTAGTTTCTTTGTAGTGTTGAGGGTGGCATCCTGCATGTCGATGAAGATTGATTCAGATCTTGTGTTGAATTATTCAGAATTTTCTTAATCGTATGAAAAAGAGAAGACAACACTAAGGAGCAGAGCATGCTGGAAATTATTTCAACAAAGCTGCTTGCAAAGTGTTGGATATGATTGGCTATGTGGTATGCAATCCATTGAGAATTATTGCAGTGGATTCGAAAGAGGAGGATTCATGCCACATAGATGATTTATATCTATACTAATTCATTTGTGCTCTGTTGCATGGTTATATTCACTGAGAAACTGATATTTATGTTTTTGTGATAAATTTAATTCGAGTTGTGTTTGACCTGTCGTGGCATTTATTTTGATTTTCAGTCCTACTATGTGGAGACTAGGCGCTATAGATATCAATATTCAGAGCACATTCTTTAGTCTTGGTGAAATCTGGCAGTAGGAGAGTTGATCCGCTGGGATTTGCGCAACCTATCCATCGTGTTATGCTGTGTTTTGCAATTTGAAGAGCATATAGAGTCAGGAGTGCCATCTTTAGGTAACCAAGAGTCCCCAAAGAGAGCCTCTTCAGCAATTCGAGCTTCCAAGGCGGGATGAGCATCGATAGGAGGGTGGACCTATTAGAGTAATTATAGCGGAAACATAAAAAAAATAAGACACAAACACAACATTCAACCATGAAAAAACAAATATTTTAACGTGGTTCACCCAACCAATCTGGGCTACATCCACCTAACAGGGCATTGGCAATCTCATTCAACAACTGGAGAAATACAATAGCAGATTTTCTCATCTGCTCATCTCTTCCACTCACTACACATTCCTCATCATGCTCACTTGCCTCTACGAGCTTACATTTTATAGCTGTGAATGGAAATAGAATCATAAATTCACTCACAAAAAATATAGGATGCATTAACTCATCATCAAAAATAGATGGAGTCAATTTAGCAACAAATCCTATTGTTGTCACCTACATGAGATTTTCTCCAAAAATAATTAAAAGAAAAATCTCAACAATCTCCACCTTGACAAAAATTAGCTTGAGACCCTGTTCCATTATTATTTTTATTTTTTCTGCAAGCCAAGAGAAGCCAGACACCATCGTAGCTTCTCTAACAGAACTGGTTTCGTGAACATGTCTACACAATTTTCCTTTGTATGCACCTTTTCAAGAGAGACTCCCTGTTTAGTGATAACTTGTCTTACAAAATGGTACTTTATAGGTATATGCTTTGATTTACTATGATAGGCCAGCTTTTTAGCCAAATGAATTGCACTTTGACTATCAAAAAATAATTTGATGTTGTTATGTAACCTACCAAACTCACCAAACAAACCTTTCAACCAAACTGCTTCTTTGCAAGCATATGAAGCAGCTATGTATTCTTCTTCTGTAGTGAATAAAGCAACAATGTTCTGTAGCTTTGACATCCAGCTAATAGCTCCACCTACAAGAGTAAAGACATACCCTGAAGTTGACCTTTTGTTATCCAAATCACCTGCAAAATCGTAATCAACATATCCACAAACAAATTCACTACTCCTGTTATAAGTGATACAATAATCACTTGTGCCTCTTAGATACTGAAGCACCCATTTCACTGGTGACCAGTGTTCTTTTCTTGGATTTTCCATATACCTGATGACATCCCCAACTGCATGTGAAATATCTGGTCGAGTACAAACCATCGCATACATCAAAAAACCTACTACATTGGCATATGGAATTCGAGACATATATTCCTTTTCTTCATTAGTGTTAGGACATAAACTTGAAGAAAGCTTAAAATGGGACGCAAAATGGACTGAAACAGGCTTCACATTGTTCGTACCAAACCTGAAGAGTATTTTCTCAATACACTTCTTTTGTGATAGCCACAGCTTACCATTGCTCCTATCTCTGAAAATCTCCATGCCCAAAATCTGTCTTGCTACTCCTAGATCTTTCATATCAAACGTCCTAGCCATCTGAGCCTTTAACCTGTTGATCTCTGTTATGCTTTTGCTTGCTAAAAGCATATCGTCAACATATAACACTAAGATAATGAACATGCCATTACTTAATTTCTTAAAGTAAACACAATGATCATATTTACTTTTTATATAATTTTGACTCATCATGAAAGAATCAAATTTCTTGTACCATTGTCGAGGCGACTGCTTCAGACCATACAATGATTTCTTGAGCCTGCAGACAAATTTCTTGTTGCGATTTTGAACAAACCCTTCTGGTTGTTCAATGTAAATCTCCTCATCTAAATCTCCATGTAGAAATGCAGTTTTAACATCTAGTTGCTGTAATTATAAATCAAGTAAAGCAACTAATGCTAACACAATCCGAATTGAAACAATTTTTACAACTGGTGAAAATATCTCATGAAAGTCAATGCCGGATTTCTGAGAAAAACCTTTCGTGACCAGCCTCGCTTTGTACCTGTCTTATGTATCATCAACACCCCTTTTCAATTTGTAAACCCACTTACATCCCACAGTTTTCCTGTCTTTAGGAAGTTCCACCAGATCCCATGTGGCATTCTTGTCTAATGCCTTCATCTCATCCTTCATAGCTTCTTTCCACTTACCACTGTTAGAACCTTCTACAGCTTCCTGATAGCACAAAGGTTCATCATCATTAGCAGTTAAAGCAACTGAAGTAACATAATCATCATACCTTTTAGGAAAACGTCTGATTCTCGTAGACCTCCTTAAAGATGTTTCTGGTACTTCTCCAATTTGCTGATTATTATCTGTAGGAACTTCTTCATGATCAGCATCTGAAACACGTTCATGATCTGCATTTGAAACTTGTTCATCTGGACTATCATCAGTATTTGAACTGGTTTCAAACTGAATGTGTTGAAGCTTAGGTACATTATCCTGTTTCAATTTATCATCTACATCTGGATTTTCAAGTGAGGATTCATTAAATTTAACATCTCTGTAAATGATGATCTTGTGAGTAGTAGGATCCCACAACCTATATCCCTTAGTCCCATCACCATATCCAACAAAGATATCTCTTTTTTATTTAGGATCTAATTTAGAACGTTGATGTTTCGGAACTAGAGCATATGCATCACAACCAAAAACTTTCAGTTTAGAATAATCACATGGATAACCTTTCCATACCTCTTGAGGAATTTTGCATCCTATTGCAGTTGATGGTGATCGATTTACCAAGTAACAAGCTGTAGAAACCGCTTATGTCCACAATTCCTTCTGCAAATTAGCGTTACTAAGCATACTTCTTGCTCTCTCTAAAAGAGTCATGTTCATGCATTCAACAACTTCGTTTTGCTGAGGAGTATATACAGTGGTTTTATGTCTTTCGATCCCAGCGTCCTTGTAATAATTATCAAATTCCTTTGAAGTAAACTCACCACCATTGTCAGTTCTTAAACATTTAATGGTTCTTCCAGTGATGTTTTCAACTAATGCTCTAAACTGTTTGAAAACTGTGAATACATCAAACTTCTTCTTTAACATGTAGACCCACACTTTTCTAGAGAAATCATCAATAAAAGATACAAAATATGACGATCCTCCATATGAGGTTGTAGGAGATGGACTCCAAACATCAGAATGGATATAATCAAGGATTCCCTTACTAGTATGCTTTCCAGTTTTAAACTTCTGCTGCTTTGTTTCCCAAACAGACAATGTTTGCAGAAATCTAACTTAGAAGATTTTAAACTAGGAAGTAAGTTACGATCAGATAAAATTTTAATCCTCTTTCGCTCATATGGCCCAACCTTTGATGCCATAAACGAATAGAATTACTGTCATTTTCAGATACTGTAGAAGCATGATCTGACTCTGTTCTTCCTTCTAACTGAAAAAGATTCCCAACCTTCTTTTCTTTCATTACTAGTAAAATTCCTTTATAAACTTTCATTACTCCACCTTGAATAAAGGTTTTATATCCATTAGTGTCTAGTACTCCTAGTGAAATGAGGTTTTTTCTTAGTTCAGGTACATGTCTTACATCAGTGAGAATTTTATTTGTCCCATCAAACATTTTAATCTGGATGCTTCTAACTCCCACAATATTACATGAGACATCATTTCCCATGTAAAAAACTCCATCATTGATTGATTTATAAGTTTTAAACCACTCTCTATGAATGCACATGTGATTTGACGCACTAGAATCTAACAACAAATGTTGATCATGATTAGACAAACTAACTGATAACACTTCATCACTCATACCTGAAATGGATGCCGAACTTGTATATGTCGTGTTTGCTTCTTTCTTTTCTATCGAAGAGTCTCCTTTGGATGTTTGTTGTCGCTTCCAATATTCCTTCTTCAAATGTTCTGATTTTCCACAAAACCAGCACTTTACCTTACTCTTCTTCCCTTTCGATTTTGAACGCAATTTGTTACGCTTACTGAAGCGTCTTTCTTTAGAATGACCTCTGACCATCATTGCTTCTGATGTAGAGGTTTCTGAATTTGACCTTTTCCTTGTTTCTTCAGACATCATAGCTCCAACAACATCATAAAATTCAAGGGTTTCTGATGAACTAAGACTTATAGAAGTAACAAAATGATCCCATGACTTGGGCAACGAGCATAATAAAGTTACAACTTTATCTTCTGATTCAAATTTTACTTCTATACTTTCTAATTGCACCAGGAGAGTATTAAAGGTATTCAGATGATCAGTTATCGTCGTACCTTCCTTCATGCGCAATCTATACAACTTTCTCTTCAGAAGAATCCTATTGGTTAAGGATTTTGTCATGTACAGCTTTTCAAGCTTTGTCCACAAACTAACAATAGTTTTCTCTGACACGATGTTAAAAAAAACATCATCTGCCAAACACAGTCGAACGCCGCTCAGTGCTCTTTCATCCAAATCACTCCATTCATCATCTGTCATGGTGTAAGGCTATTTAGCTTTTCCCAACAGCACCTTCGCCATGCCTTGTTGCACAAGTAGATCATACATCTTCACTTTCTAGATCTCGAAGTTGTTTTTACAATTAAACTTCTCGATCTCAAACCGAGCACTTTGTGTTTTTGCCATGTTTAGTAACTCGTGTCACAAAAAATCTCCAATTTCAAAAGGAATTAGTTTTGATTAAAAAAGCCCTTGCCTTTAAAAAAATGCCCTTCACCTATACAATGGCTTTTCCTCAATATATATAGGCATGTTACAATAACTTGATATGGTGAACATTTAAATCAATATTACATTCAATAAATCGATAATATATACCATATGCAAATGGTATGAAAGTTAAACTATGAAGTGCTACCTCTGTAGAACGACTTCATAATAAAATCGATTTATTAAAATACCATGGCATATCAATAAAACCAATTTAAATCGCAACTAAATGCAAAACCAATACAAATCGATTTTACAAACTTCAAATTGATTGTTTTTTTATTTTTAAAACATTCCAATAGAATCAATTTTAAATGGCACTTGTATACCATTATACTTCAATATAAAAAACGATTTTAATAAAAACTTTCAAATGGAAAACGACTCACGGTTTTTTCAAACTATGCTCAGCAGTTCACCGTTCAACATTGAACTAGGCTCAGTCCACGGTTAATGGCTGTGTGTTCACCTTGTGTTGTCGCATTTAGCTCAAAGAGCTCCGATCCCGGCCTCACGGCCACTCAGAAGCACGCAGATCTGGTATATTCCTGTCTCTGGCTTTCAAATCGATTTAAAAAACACAGCTCACGGTGCATGGTCCAGCAATCAACGCACATCAATTACACAGTTGCAGATCTGACTCACGGTCTTCCATAGTTTTTCAATCTCCATGGCGCTGCCCCAACCTACAGCTCCACAGTCATTCAACAATCCAGTTTACGATGACTATCCATGGAATACGCCCTCCAGCTCATGGTTTACACCTGGCTTTAGCGTAATGTTTCCTTCAGTTTACGCACAGTTAGGGGTATGCACAGCAAAACAGAACAAATCGATCATAAAGTGATACATGTGATCTTCTTTACTCTTCAGCGGACTTACAAAAAACAACAGTAGTCATTGCTTTCACTAATATACGCACAACTCGATTGGGCATTCACGCAAGCTCCATGGCAATCAGCAGAGCTTTCGACGACAGCATATTAAAATCGACCATCTCTGATACCAAGTGTTAGAGTAATTACAACGAAAATATAAAACAAATAAGACACACACACAGCATTAAACCATGAAAAAACAAAGATTTTAACGTGGTTCACCCAACCAATCTGGGCTATGTCCACCTAATAGGGCATCGACAATTTCATTCAACAACTGGAGAAATACAATAGCAGAGTTTCTCTTCTGCTCATCTCTTCCACTCACTACACTTTCCTCATCAAGCTCACTTGCCTCTACGGGCTTACATTTTTATAGCTGTGAATAGAAATAGAATCATAAATTCACTCACAACAAATATAGGATGCATTAACTCCTCATCAGAAATAGATGGAGTCAATTTAGCAACAAATCCTGTTGTTGTCACCTACATGAGATTTTCTCCAAAAATAATTAAAAGAAAAATCTCAACAGAACTGTATAAAATATTAATTCCTTTTAATAGTTTTGTTCGACCTCAGTTCTATAAGAAACTGCTACACGTAGACATATCCATTTACAGAGGCTTGGGAATTTGATGAGATTAAAGTGGTTGAATGGAAATGCTACTTCTTCATGGTGTTCTATGGCATTCTCGTTGTATTTGAGGCAGCCATGGTTTTGATTTCCAAAGGTCGAGAGTGTGAATATATCTGACTGTGATTTTTTGTTTTTTTTTTTTATGCATAGATTAAATCACTTCAACACACCACAAATTCGGTGGAGATCCATGCATTAGATCTGTGCGAATTGGATGCAAATGGTGGTGGCGATTTTGACAACGCTTGGGCTCTGCATGCCATCGAGAAACACATCATTCTCCATCAATTTCATCTCTACGATTTTTGAAACGTTCTTTGCTTAGAGGATAGCATTTGTTTCTTCTAAGAGACTAGCTCTGATTAGCATCAGAGATGGTCCCTTTACATCGAAAACTACGCTCAATGTTTGTGAAGGTAATAGGCGTTTAAAAACTCAACAACATTTGTAATTTCTATTTTTTGGTGCCGAGAGCAAGATGGCATGTATGTGCTGGTACGAATTTCAAAATAATTTTATGCTTTTACATCTTTTAAAAACTAATGGCGGATCACTTTAAAGTGATTTTATTAAGTCCATTAAAATATTTTAATGGAGTCATAAAGTAAAGGGTATGTTATAGCACTTCACAAAGATTTTCGAAGATGAACGCATAGAAATTATGGGAAATTGAGGTAAAAGTCTCTATGTAATAAGAGTCTAGAAAATAATGTTAAGGTAAAATTCAAATGTTTTTTTTTTTTTTTTTTTTTTAATTATATAAAGTCAAAGTTGAAGAGTTTATCAAGTGAGAGTGTTTTTAAAAGGTCAAGTCAATATTTTTTTTAATGAAAAAATTGATGTCTAGTATGAAATCAAAGAGTCCTAAGTCAAGTTAAAGGTTTGATTTATTGAATGTAGTTGGTGCATGATCGGCGAAGCCCGACACCCAAGAATCTTGTCATTGTAAAGACAGTTTGAGAAATACTGCAATTGTTGTTTGCAGCAAGGAGGAGAAAGGAGTGCTCAGGGAGAAGGTTCAATTGAAGTGAAACATTTACTAAGTTTCAAGGAGACAACTTGGTAAAGTGATAGTTCAGTTGCAAGTTACAGTGAACAAGGTGAAGTTCACAACAGAGGATGAAGATGCATGATCGAGAGAAAGGTCACAATGATGATGCCATAGTGTTTGGCATTAATAATTAATAAAGAGATATTGTTGAATTAAATACACAATTGGATGTGTTGCTAGAGATACTACAAACAAAAAGACATGGGTGGATAATAAAAATAACGATTATTTGTGCACCTAAAAAGGATCATTTTTGGGTGACGATGATGATGACATATGGATATGGATGAGGAAGAGTCAGTGGAAAACTTGAAGGACTATATGCTACATAAGGAAGAGATGCAGGAAGCCATAAGTGAAACCTTTAAGTATCATTATTTTAAAACTAATACTTGTTTTGTGCTTGCAGGTAATGAAGAATCGTAAGAAACCGAAAGTAAGATGGAAATTAAGGAAGCTCAAAAACCATTGGAGGAACCTATGAAAGTCTATAAAGGCATAAATATGGAGGATATTGCTGCATAAATAGATTTTTTAGAGGATTGGTTGGACAATACAAAGAATAGTTGTGAATAAAATGAACTGATGATGTACTACAACAACTACATATAGAATGAGGACGAGATTTCAATGAAGAAAACGCAGTAGTAAAGTGGAAACAGTGAAGACGAAATCCAGGAGAAGAAACAAAGAATGATAGATGTGTGATATCCCATTGAATTTATGGAGAACAAACATATAGCACAACGCAAATAAGCATACATCAGCAAGGAGAACGAACAACTACATTAGAAGGCCAGAAACAAAGAACATCGACAACATGAAAAAACAACTAATTTATTGCAAATGAAAGTTTGGGATCCAAGAGGATTCTTAAAATTTTATGAAGACTGATGGTGAGGAGACCATGTTTTATTTTTACCTTGGGAATCTGATGCAGGAACATCTACCCCGGGTTAGTCATTTACTAAATGAGTTAGTTTGTAAGTTAGGATTTAATTAATTAATGTATTTTCCAATGGTTTTTAGGAGAGAATTGGAATTATTGTAAATAGGAGAAGATTCGAGAGGATTATGGAAGCTTGAGAAGATCATGGATTAGTTAAGGATAAGGAATTGAAAGAGATATTTTAGAGATTAGATGAGAGATGTTGGGGATTAGGAGAGATATTTGGGAGTTAGTTTAGGGATCTAGAACCTAGCTTGGGTTCTAATCCATTTGTATAAATAGGTGAGCTCTTAATATATGTACGAGGTATAGGTAGAAGAGTGTGAGAGTGTGAGAAGAGGCAAAGCATGAGGCCAAGTTATTTGAAAATATTTTATTTATTGATTAATCATCTCATGAATTGGGTGTGAATTTTTTTTCAGTATTACGTGTCCATTTTTTTATTGAATTGCAGGTCTGTGGTCATGTACAACAACATTCCTACATAAGAAGAAGATGCAAACATCTTGAAAAAGGAAATGTCAAGAGGAAATTTTGAGTTCCATAGAGGCAATATCGAGGTATATGATAATCCATTTCTTATTGAGAGGGAGTGTTGAAAATGGCACCAAGAAATATTCTAATTTAATATTCCCTTGAATTAAATTAGAAGAAAATTGTAATTCCACATCACATGACAATTTGTACGAGTTAAATAAGTTAGTTTGACTTAGTTGGTTAAGTGAATTCAAGTTTAGGGTCTAAATTGGGTCATGTACAGTGGTTCCTACTTTTTAGGAGCCCTAGCTCAGTTTATTTTGAGTAGTATTTAAATTAATTCACTTTATCTCAGTTAAAGTCAATTTAACTATTTCCAACTGTTGGAGGAACTAGTGAGAGGTATAGTAGTGAGTTTTCTACTCTCTAATCAACCAGTTAACTGATAAATCAACCACAAATAACTCATGCATATGTGAAATGAGAGTTACCAAATTGAAATTGGAGTTCAAGGGCAGTGTACTATCAGTTGTATAATCATCCAAATTATACAAGTGGTGCATGCAGTCAGAGGAAGGCCTAGATATATGGATTGTGCAATATTGCATGGGGATTTCCCTAAGTAATAGGGGATAACTATGAAAGGAAACAACACAAGAAAATAGGGACTTGTACAAGCCAAAATTTGGTGAAGTATTGGCCTAGGCTTGTCTAGGAAGTAATGAGATAGATAGAGATAGTGGAGAGTTTTCCCAAGCTTGAGAAAATCATTGTACTCTTCTCATATTTTATGACTAATGCAATATATAGATAGCGGGGTCTTTTGATGTGGCTTGGCTTTCCAGAGAAAATCATTATGTAATGTGTTGATTGAATTATTTCTCTTTTATTCTTCATGATTTCATGATCGTTTATTTTGGTTTCCGTAATTGGTAGATTAGATTCAAGTCTATTTTTTTAGAAACTTACAATTAGAAGTTAATGATCACAATTATTATTATTCTAATGGTCCCATCAACCCCTTATGACACAATTATGAAGGATCATTCTATGGAAGCTCGTGATATCATTAAATTCCAATGTATCTTAAATATTAGATGAAATAAACAAAAAAAATGGCATCTAATCCTAACGACAAGTTTAGTGATGGTCACATTATTAGTGAGAAAACATATTAGAAAAATGATGAACCTTCATTCATGTTTTATTGGATACATGAATTAAGTATGATATTGATGAACTTGGTTGAAGTGACAAGTTTATGCAAACACTTACAAGAAAATTTGTAATGATGACCTAACTAAAAAAGAAAACATAAGTTTTGAGGAGATTAATAACGGAATGAGTTAATTAAGATTTTGATCCTTTGGATTTATTAACATAGACACCTAAATTTTTGTATAACTAAATGTCTCTAGATTAACCTCATTGCAAGATTATAGTTTCAAAATGTTACATCTACATTTAAAATTTTTTAATGCAATAATGGAGGACATGAAAGTTAAAAAAAATATGTTGTCATGAATTAACCACTAGAAAGAAAATGCATTAATCTCATGCAACAAATAGGAGGAAAACAAAATAAAATGGTGGTACAAATAACTATAATATAATTAATTAAAACATGGTGTTGAACAATTTTTAAAACATTGTGGGTTGAAAGAATTTGTCATCTTTGTAAAAATAATAGAGTTGAATATGATTTTTTTTTTTAATATCTTTCCTACATCAACATTAAATACTGCAATTCCACTTGAACTTATTTGTTCTTAATACTTCATTAGGAAATATATAAGATCATGTAAAGTGTCATCTTTCTTTAGTATCACCTTTTCATCCTCTACCATGTCTCAAACAAAATGGTACTAGTTATAAATATTTCTTTCCATCACATTGAAGGTTGAGTTCTTTATGAGGGAAATGACAATTTGACTATTACATTGAATCATAATACCTCTTTAACTTATCCCTAAATTTGAATATAGTCTCATATGTCAAATACCATCCTAATAGGCATATATAACCACCATATACTTTGTATTTGTAGTGGACAAATCACTGTAGCCTACTACTTACTCATCCAACTCATTTCTCCATTTAGCAATTGAAACACATCTCCAATTATAGTTCCCCTCATATATACATCTCTTACCCAATTAGAATTCACATAACTATATATATCTAGCTCCTTAAAATAACACTATGATAACAAATAGAATAATCATAAATCCCTCTCAAATACCTAAAGCCTATAAAAAAAATTTAAAATTAAATTCACAGTCATTATTAATCTTTAACAACTTAATCTTCTTACTAGTCTATTCCAAGAAAGACTTAAAAGTCATTAAACCTACTAATGACCTATTTACCTATGAAAAAGCATGCCTATATCCTTTTAGAATAATGATCCATGAATGATACAAAATATGAAAAAATATAAAAAATAAAAATTGAAAAAACTTTAATAAAACTAAATACATCATAATAAAATAAGTTTAACCACAAAGACAACTATTAAAAAATCGAATAAAATTTAAAAAGAATATTAGATTTTCATATATAAAATTTCTGCAAAAATTAAATTTAAAAGTCTCAACAAAGTTTTGGTTTTCAAGACAGTAATTTACATCTAACTTATATGGCTCAAATTTTTGGTGCCATAGCACTCTCTTATTTATATTTAACTTTCTGCGCAACCATAGTTTATTTAGCTACGCAAAAGACCTCCACCATCAAAACTGTTTGTGTATGATGTCCACTTCAAATAATTTGAAATATGGGCTACTATAACCCATTTAAGTATTTGTCCTTGAGTAGATTGGATTAGCCCACGAGACTCAACCATGAACTTCCTCCATCATCTAATATGATATTCCACTTTACGACCACCTTAATGTCTACTTTCTCCTAAACTATTGTATGCTTTATAACTTTTACAAAACTACAATAAATGAAATGTTTATATATAATAAAAAAATGGATTTAGCTATAAACAACGAATATGCATTGGAAATTTTATAATGTAGCATATTGAAGAGGCATACTGACCACACATAAAAACTATGACGATATCTCGTCAACCGTGTACACGTTCTATAATTAAAAATTTGCCTACAATTTATTCAAACCATAGCTTTTTATTTCTTTCGAATATTCTTATTGCAATATTAGAGGCATAGTTGTATATCAACATGAATAAAGTCTACGGCAACGTGTGCTCTTCATTGTTCACGAGAGACACCTTCACCTTTTGAGGATGAAACTGCATTTCTTTGTAATGGATTTAAACTCATAGAACTCATGTATTGGATTGGGATTAGACACTATAAAAAATGATGGGTAGTAGCATGCTCATGTTCAATAAAGCTACTTATAATCGTAAAAAAAGTGATAGATCTCTATTCATTTGGAATTATTTTTGATCTTTACAAACAAAATAATAGAAGGAAAAGTATTCGCTTTATAAACAATTGTGACTGTCGGCTGGATTGTTTACACTGTTCTGTTTTATGCACGACCATTATGTGGTAGACCCATAAGCAAAATAAATGCAGTTTGCATATATTCGTCTTCAGTGATGGGTTTACCTTGCACTGTGTGAGGAAATATGAGCACATCGAGTGTTGACTATATTAGAGTCCGATGACATCTCATGAGTCTATTTTCTCAGTGTCCTGAAAGCGGACAGGAGGATTTTAATAGTTGGAATCATAATGATGATTGATATTTTAAATCTTGCACGGGCTATTTGACAACGCTTTGTATATATTCATCCGTTGTTCTTTACAATCCATCCTTCCTTTCTTTTCTAATCTCCATCGATCGATCGATTTCAGGAATTTCACTGGCAGCGAATAGACTAGAACTACAAGTATGAGTGCATGCAATCTTGTCAGGGCACTGCCAATCTGTAATGCAGAGAGAGTCCACCTCTTTGCTAACATAGGAGAAGACGAAAACTCCATGAGAGCCATGGAGTCAGCTGATTATTTAATCAACCCTTCTGCTAAATTGTTGACTGCTTATCTCCGCATATTCCAACGTTTCTTCAAACCACCATTCACTCTTTGGATCATGCAGGAATGGATAACACAAGATGGGTCAGACATGAGAAAATATTGAGACAACTAGGGTGATTTCTAGAACCACTGAAACTGAATTTGCTAGCTAGTGTGAGGCTTAACCCCAAACGAAGCTAGTTTGAAGGATCTCACCTGAAAATCCTTCCTCCTTGAAACTCGCCTGAGCTCTTGGAAGAAGCAGGGGCAGGTACGGGTTCCAGACAAACCAAAAGAAACCCATGAGCCGATGCCACTTATTTATTTGTTTTTCTACTACTATGGGGAAGGGTCCAACAGTTCATGGGTCCCGGATATTCTAGGTTCATCACCGCACAAAATTGCTTTCCCTCAAAATAATTTCAACGTTGGATGTTGTAATATATGTTCTCCTTCCTAGGTGGCTTGGTGATAGATCTTTACGTAGGTACCAAATATTCACGGATGATTCTTCTTCTGCTACGAAGCTTTCTTTCTTGAACCTCAATACTCCTCGAGAACCAATTGAAGATGACCCTCCTTATCTAGTGGCGGTAATTCTGGTGATGATTTTATGTTTGCTCCTAATGCTTTCTTCAAGCAGGAGACATGAAAGATGTTATGAATGCTACTCTCTGTGAGAAGCTCTAATTCATAAGCCACTTCTCCTGTTTTCTGGATAACTCGATAGGGCCCATAAAATCGTGGCTTTAATATTTCCGCCCCCCTCTGCTTCAATGTAGATTGTATGTACGGTTGAATCTGAAGATAAGCCACATCTCCCACTTCGAAAATCCTTTCTATCCTTTGATGATCCTCATATAACTTTTGTCGATTATGTGCCATCTACATATTGTCTTTAAGGGCTCTGAGAATATCCTGACACCCCTAGATCCAATCCTTTGCCAACAGGGCTCTACTATCCCCAAATGTTGTATCTACAAAATATAGTGCCTCATATCCATATAAGGCTCGGAAAGGTGACATCCCTATGGTTAAGTGATAAGTGGTGTTATAGAAGTATTCTCCTAAGTATAACCACTTGGTCCATGCTCGTTGTTGTCCTGTGACATAATCTCATAAGTAACCTTCCACCCATTTATTCACTGCTTTTGTCTGTCCATCTGTCTGTGGGCGATAACTGGTACTAGGGGTGAGTTCTGTTCCAACCAACCTGTGTAATTCTTGCCAGAATGATCCCATGAATCTATTGTCGTGGTCACTCACAATGGTTTTGGGAAAACCATGTAGATGAAATACCCCCTGGAAGAATATTTCTGCTATTTGAGATGCAGAGTTTTTAGAGGGGATTGCAAAGAAGTGAGCGTATTTGGTGATACGATCCACCACCACGAAAATACCAAGGCTTTTCCTTGTGAGGAGGATATCCCTGCAATGAAATCCATGGAGATACTTTCCCATTTTTGTGTTGGAATGGGTAGTGGATGTAATAATCTTTCCGGGTGTGTGTGTTCAACCTTATTAGTCATACAGGTACCACATTCTTTAACATATTTGATAATTTCCTTCTTGATTCCCTTCCATGTGAACCTTTCCTTGATGGTCCTATAAGTCTTCAAAAATCCTAGATGTCTAGTTAAAGGGGAGTCGTGGGTTGCTTGTAGAATCTTCATCTTAAGTTGAGACTCGGGCACTTGATAGATTTGATCCTTATCATAGATAATATCATTGACAACTCTATACTGGATGCCTGATGACTGTCCATCCAAGATCTCTCAAGTTGGTCAGTTCTTTGAGTATTCTACCAAAATATGGGACTTCCAGTCATCCACAATATCTATGAGGGAGAAGGTAGTTGGTCTCCTTGATAAGGCATCTGCAACTGCATTGTTTTTACCTTTGACATATTCAATCTCAAAATCGTAGGCTTGGATCTTACTAACCCATTTTTGCTACCTCTCATTTAACCCCTTCTGATCCTAGAAGTATCTGAGACTATTATGATCAATTTTGAATTTTAACTGGTTCCCCACTAGATATGGCCGAAACTTGGCCAGTGCATGTATAATAGCCAAAATTTCTTTGTCATAAATGGAGCAATATCGTTCATAATCCTGCATATTTATACTCTCAAAAGCAATGGGGTGATGGTTATGTGTTAGGACAACCCCAATGCCTTCCCTAGAAGTGTTGCACTCCAATACAAATGGTTGAGAGAAGTCTGGCAAGGCTAGAATTGGACACGAACACATGACTTCCTTCATCCACTCAAAAGTCTCCTGGGTTGTCTCTGTCCATACGAAGGCTCCTCTTTTTTCAAGTAAGTAAGAGGGGATACTAGTTGTGAATATCCCTTCACAAATATTCTGTAATAAGTACAAATACCCAAGAAGCTCCTTAACTATGTTACATTTTTGGGAGTGGGCCAATTGAGAATGGCTTCAATCTTCTCTTGGCGGACCTTGACACCCTGGCCCCCGATGATGTGACCCAGATATAACATTTTCGTCATCCCAAACTCACATTTGGATATTTTGGCATAAAATTGTTGTGCCTCTAATATTCCCAAGACCTCTTCCAGGTGTTGCATATGCTCTTCCCATGTTTGACTGAAGATCAGGATGTCATCGAAGAAGACCAACGCAAATTTGTGTAGCTGCTTGTTGAATACCTGGTTCATACAAGACTGGAATGTTGCAGGGGTGTCGGTCAAACCAAAAGGCATCACTAGGAACTCATAATGTCCATAGTGGCATCTGAAAGCTATTTTTGGAATGTCTTGATCACGTACCCTGATATGGTGATATCCCGAGAAAAGGTCAATCTTTGAGAAGTACTTGGCTCCCTCCAGGTCATCCATCGATTCGTCAATCCTAGGGATAGGATATCGATTTTTTATTTTCTTCTTATTCAGTTCTCGATAGTCTATACAAATCCTTAGGGACCCATCCTTTTTCTTGACCAAGACTACAAACAAAGCAAAAGGGCTTGAGCTTGGCCGAATGTGTCCTAATACCAACAACTCATGTATTTCCTTTTCTATCTCATCCTTGTATGCTTTGGGGTGTCGGTAAGGGGTAGTGATGGCAACTTGGACCCCTTCCTCTAGTTCGATGATGTGCTCAAATCCCCTACTGGTGGTCGTCCTGGGGGTATATCTCCAAAGACCTTCTGGTATTTTTGAAATAGTGCCATAATATCAGAGGAATAATCCTTGTGTTGTTCTACTAGTTTCTTCTCCATGATTCGACACTCCACTGCCCATACAATATCCCTATGTCGAATATTTGCCTCCATATGGTTGGATGTCACAACCTTGGGAGGATATGCATGCATTCCTCTCAGCATCACATTTTTACCATCTGGTCCTCTGAACGCGAACTCCAAGTCTTGGTAGTTTATTGTATGAGTTTCGATAGAATATAACCATTGTACCCCCAATACTACATGGTACGGGAAATCTGTAATGAATAATTTATTTGTAACTATGTGGTTTCCCATTACTAGGCTCATGTTAGGAACTATCTTAGTGCAACGTGGTTGTGCTCTTTTATCCGAGGAATCAAGAGTATTTATAGAAGAAACCAACTCCAAAAGAAAAAAGAAGAGATCAATACACTTAGAAATAATCCATTTCGGGGGTAACCTCCTTTACATTACATAAATGAACAATTATTGGATGATACAAATGATCAAAACCTCCTTCTATATATAGGATTCCATGGGGTCACTATATCATCCTAGTCAACCTAACAACAATAATGTAAGGGCACAGTAATAACAATATTGGGGTTGCAAGGGTACAACAATAACAATAAGGGGGCTACACTAACAACAATAAGGGACTACACTAGTAATATAGGGACGTAACATGCCCCTCTCCTTCAAAAAAGTGTTGTCCTCAACGCTTGAGTAGCTCTGGGTGCTTCTGTATAAAATTCTCATCCTCCCATGTAGAATCTTCAGTGGGTAAATTCTTCCACTTGATGAGATACTCTGAAATTGATCAATTCCGTAGCTGTAGAGTTCTTATTTCTGTGAGCGCTTCAGGTTCCAATATGATTTTTCCTTCCTCATCAAGTTCTGGAAATATTGTTTGAACTGGAAGATTTTCACCTATAACCTTCTTTAAGCATAAAACATGGAAAACTGGATGCACTCGTGAAGAAGCAGGAAGCTCCAATTTGTATGCCATAGTACCAATATTTTGCAACACCTTGTAAGGACCATAGTACTTTGGCGATAATTTATTATCCTTCTTAGCTTGCTTGAGGTAAATTTGTTTGTATGGTTGTAGCCGTAAAAATACCCAATCTCCTACATCAAAACTTCTCTCGCTGCGATGTTGATCTGCCTGTTGTTTCATTCGATTTTGTTCCAAAGTCAGGTTATCCTTTAAGAGTTGGAGAACTTCTTGCTGATGCTTGATGTGATCTTCCACTGCTTGAACCTTCGAATTTTCTCTTAAAGATAATGTGATGGATGGTGGATGATATCCATAAAGTGCCATAAATGTGAAATTTAAGGTCTAAAAAATAGACCTCCGAAGGAAATTATAAGATAATAGTGGAAATAATAAAATAATATTTGATCACATCATCAAATTTTAGAAGGAAAAAATAAACAAATACTTTTTCAACTCGTATTTTCAACTTATCTCCCAAATATTTTACTCAAATTTCTAGCAGGCGTACTCGTTGGATGCAAAATTTAATTACTCATCCAAGGAGTACCCATGTTACATAATTTCGATGGACCCTACTATATGCAAAATGAGAAATGCATGAAAAACGTGATTGTAATCACATTTTTCATGTATTTCTCATTTCTAGTATAGCCGGATCATAAATAATATGCAACATGGGTACTCCTTGGATGAGGAATTAAATTTTGCATCCAACGAGTACTCCCACTCGAAATTTGATTAGAAATTTTGGGAGATAAGTTGAAAATATGAGTTGAAAAATTAGTTTTATTATTTTATTATTTTTTAATATTTTTACCCTTTTATTTAAAAAATGGTAAATCATCCCCCATGGTTGACATCATCATCTTGAATCCTATTGGTTGTTATAAAGTTTATTTTTGTTGTACATTTTTCTTAGGAGGCCCATTTTAGACCTCAGAATTCCCCTAATGGGGTCATTTTTGCTACATTATGGAAGGAAGTGTTATACCACCATTTAGCGAGAGGTAACCACTTGACCCATTGTGTTTGTTTATCAGATACAAAACAACGAAGATATCCTTCCAAAAATTTATTTACTATCTCAGTTTGACCATCATATTGAGGATGATAAGATGAGCTATGAGCTAATTGAGTACCCAAACAAGAAAATAACTCCGTCCAAAAATTTATAGTAAAAATGGGATCTCTGTCGCTCACAATAACCCTTGGGCTTCCATGTAGCTTTTGAATTCTGTCCATAAATGTAGTAGCAACTGTACTTGCTTTAAATGGATGAGATAATGCACAAAAGTGTGCATACTTGGTAAGTCTATCAACTACCACCATGACGACACTCTTTCCGGGTCTTAATTGTCTCCACTTTATTTTTCTTTGGCAAACCAATCATTATATACAAAATTTTGAATATTAGATTTAAGGCCATCCCCAAAAATTATTTCTTTACAGGGTAAGTTTTTAAAAATCTTGAGTGTCCTCCTAAAGGAGAAGTGTGCAATTCGAAAAGAATCTTTTGTTTTAGTTGGGAATTCTTACAAAGATATAAGCGATCTTTGTACCATAAGGAATCATTTTTCCAACTAAATGTATCGGATGTACTAGGATCTTGCTGCAACTTTTGAATGAGTGTCCATACATCTTTGTCCTTCTTCCATTCATCTCTTGCTTCGGTTATCCAATCTGGTTGGATAATAGAAATGGAAAAAAGCAATGCTTCCACCTCTTCATTCTTTCTTGAGAGTGCATCTGCAACAACATTAAGCTTTCCTTTTTTGTAGATTATTTCAAAGTCATAACCCAACATCTTTGTGACCCATTTTTGTTTCTCTTCTAAAGATAGTCTTTGTTCCAAAAAGTGTTTAAGACTATCATGATCAGTTTTTACCTTGAAGTGTCTTCCCATTAGGTAAGTTCGCAATTTCTTTAGTGCATGCAGTATTGCTAACATTTCCTTCTCATAAATAGGTTTCTGTAAATACTTTCCTTTGATTGGACGACTTTCAAAAGCAATGGGTCCTCCTTCTTGCATTAAAACAACACCAATTCCATTTCCTGAGGCATCACATTCCACAATAAAGGTTTTTGTGAAGTCTGGCGTAGCTAAGACCGGTGCTAGGCACATTTCCTCTTTAAGATGTTCAAAGGCCTTAGTTGCTTCAGGAGTTCATGAAAATGCATCTTTCTTCAATAATGTTGTTAGAGGTGCTGCTATTCTCCCATAATTCTTAAAAAACTTGCGATAATACCCTGTTAACCCGAGAAATCCTCGCAACTTCTTTATGGTTGTGGGGACTTTCCATTCCTTAATGGCTTTAATTTTGTTAAGGTCTACCTTAACACCCTCGTGAGATACAATATGACCCAGATATTCCACCTCTTGTACTCTAAAGAAACATTTGGATGTTTTTGCATATAATTGTTTCTCCTGCAATAGTTTGAGCACCTTGTCAACATGTTCAACATGATCCTTCCAAGACCTAATGTAGATTAGTATATCATCAAAAAATACTAGCACAAATTTTCTAAGGAAGGGTTTGAAAATGGAATTCATCAACCCTTGAAATGTAGAAGGTGCATTGGTAAGGCCAAAATACATGACCAAAAATTCATAATGACCCTCATGAGTTCGAAATGCTGTTTTTGGAATATCTTCAGTCTTCATTCTAATTTGATGATATCCTGAACGAAGATCCATCTTGGTAAAATAAATTGCTCCATGTAATTCATCCAATAATTCATCAATCACAGGAATGGGAAATTTATCTTTAATGGTGAGCTTATTGAGCTCCCTATAATACGGACACATGCACCATGATCCATCCTTCTTGTGTACCAATACTACAGGAGCAGAGAAAGAACTTTGACTAGGTTGAATTATACCCGCCTCTAACATTTCTGCAATCATACGTTCAATTTCGCTCTTTTGGAAGTAAGGATATCTATAAGGCCTGATGTTTGGAGGAACACTTCCTGGAATCAAATGTATAGCATGATCATGATCACGAATAGGTGGGAGTCCTTTGGGAGTTTCAAACACCTTGGAATGATTGTCCAAGACTTGTTGGAGATCTGCAGAAATAGATGATTTTGATGTTGGAACTTCTAGTGAGCATAATTGCGCAATTACGCCTCGTTGTTCTTTCTTTAGAAGCTTTGTCATGCCATTAGAGCTTATTATCCTTCCTGGCTTCCCTTCAATACCCCGTAATTCGACTTCCTTTCCTTCTGAAAAGAATTTCAAGAAAAGTTCTTGAAAATTAAAGGCTACCGTCCCCAAAGATTGTAACCATTGTACTCCTAGTACAACATCAGCACCTCCCATAGGAATGGAAAGCATTGGACTATTCAATACATATTCCCCCATGGTTAGCTTGATATTATGGCATTTTCTAGAACAATTTATAGTTCCTCCATTTGCAACCATCACTTGACATTCTGGTGCTGGGTATAGGAAACAATTTAATTCCTTGGCTACCTTACAATGAATAAAATTATGGGTGCTACCTGAATCAATCAACACTATTACCTTTTTCTTCTTGATATGCCCTTCTATCTTGAGAGTTTGAGGAGTGGTAATTCCTGCCAGTGCATTACACGATATGGTCGGATTCATTTCTTCCTCTTCTAGGGCTGGTTCCTGGTGTATATCCTCTTCTTGTTCATTTTCTTCTTCCTCTTCACAATCTATGTAAAATAATTTTTTCTCAGCACACTTATGACCTTTAGTGTATTTGCTATCACAACTGTAGCAAAGCCCTTTTGCTCTTTTTTCTTCCAATTGTTGTGGTATCAACCTTGTAGGTTGTGGAAGTCTAGGAGTAGCAACACTTCCATCTTTATAGATGTGAGTGGTAGGCTTCCTTGTCGCCATAATTTTACATTCAATTTTTCTTGCCAACCTGAATGCCTTCTCCAATGAATCGGGTTCCCAAACACAAACTTCATGTTGGATGTTATCCTTTAAAGTCCCTATGAATACATCAATCATGTGTTCCTTATGCAATTTGAAAAAAATACACACCTTTTTCTTGCTTTTGAGGACCTCGATATTGAAAGCTGAATTGTCTGCAGCAGTTTCGGATCTTCAATATACGAAATTCAGTCCTGTAGGATCCTTAGGATCCTCTAAATCTTCTTTCGAATACCACGAGTGTGACCCAATTGGATTCCTCAAGGCAAAGTTGTGCCCAATCTCCCACAATGACCTAATTATGATTTGGTTCGATGAAAGCGAAACCCACAATTATACGATTATGACATGATTCCTTTGTTTATCCTTCGGCTCTGAAATTGATACAAAAGAAACTACAGTCTATGTACGTTTGGCCACTATTTACATAATTGCAATCTAATGCTCAGAGAGAGACTTATGGTGATTTTCCCAAGGTCACCTCTTTTAGATGAAATTTGGGAGCCTACAAAAACCCTAACTTCCACAGATCATTTCTCCTAAAATATTATGAAATAAGATCTGGAATTTTTACATGAAGTTCCTTAGGCTTTCAGCTTCCCATGGTAAAATTTTCAGCTTCTGAACCTTCATATAAACAAATTTATAGCGAAAATTCGACAATGACCTTTCTGGAGCAACAAAACCCTAGAATCCAAAGCTCTAATACCAAATGTTATGAAACTGGCTCCAAAAATAGGAGAAACGATAAATCAACACCTTATAAATAAGCCACTTCGAGGGGGAAACCTCCTTCACATTACATATATGAACAATTCTTGAATGATACAAATGACAAAACCTCCTTTCTATATATAGGAGTCCATGGGGTCACAATATAATCCTAGCCGACCTAACAATAATAATGTAAGGGCACAATAATAACAATATAGGGGTTACAAACGATACAAAAATAACCATAAGGGGGCCACACTAACAAAATAAGGGGACTACACTAGTAATATAGGGACCTTACATAAAATTGTAAAGGCTTCAAATTCTTAAGTAGCTAGTCCCCTTCTCGCTACGAATTCTGCATCAATGAAGCTGCAGGAGGCCCCACCATCAATTAGCATAGTCACCTTCGTCCTTGTATGGTGCCCATAACCCGCAGGGTGTGATATCTTGGGACCCATGTAAGATAAACAATGACTCCTTCCTATATTTATTCCTGTATCACTCCCATGCCTTGTGATTCCCCCTGATCTAGTTCCGGTTTCTCTTCCTCATCTTCGATTTCGGAAAATACTTCAATATAGTGGGAATTTCATTTACTACACCGATGTCCTGGTGCCCAAGGTTCTGGAAAAGAGAAGCATAGCCTTCTCCTTATAAGATCTTTCCTAGTCTAATCATCCAGCTTCCCCTTACCCAATGGCTCTCATTGTTGCTGCTTGACTTCCTTCCCTTTTTGAGGAATAGAAAATTTGGGTAGGAATATATTTTGGGTACTCGATCCTGCATATACATTGCACGGTTAATTGCATCTTGCAAGGTGGTGGGTTGGTAGGCCCTAACCCAACTATGTAGGGTTTTTGACAAGCATTCTATGAATAACATGACCAATTGGGTCATGGAGAGGTTAGTGAACATTACTGCAATCCTCTGAAATTATACAACATAAGATTCAAGGCTCCCTGTCTGTCAGAGCTGGGTTAGCTCCCATAAGTACATCTCAGGATCCTTCCTATCAAATATTTATATTAACCTCTGCATGAATTTTGTATAAGAGATGATATTTCCATGTCCTAGAGTGTTCATGTCATGTTTCCACCATTCATGTGCTTCTCCGTCGAGATGAAGTGTGGCGTATGTAATGGAATCCTTCTCCCACATGGGATTGAGATGAAAATATGTATCCAGTTTTTGTACCCATGACTGTGAAGAACACTTCGTCGATCCATCAAAATAAAGAAGAGTTATCTTTCTGAAAACCTTTTGCAAATCCACATTTTACTGATGGCCCCCATATGCGATTGCCTTCCTTTGTTGTTTGCTCCACGTGTAGTAAAATTCATTAAGGCTCAAGGTCGTTTTCACGTTAGGAGGAAATGTATCATATTATTTCATCCATGCAGTAACCATTTCTACAATTGATGAAGGGGAGTCTTACTCCCTTGAGGTGTCATTAAAAAATGGAGGCATGGTTGGTCGGCTGAAAGGGCTGCTCCGAGTGTTGACATGTTCTTAATGTGGTCCGTTGCTCCGATTATTGAAATACTCATATGGTGGACCGTCCCCTCCTAAATGAGAACCTCCTTCCCCATTACTACTTTTTACATTAGGTTGCCCGATATGTAATTTAAGAAGTTCCACAATGGTTTTATGAGTGTCGATGATCTTCTGTAAGGCGTCTTCAAGTTTGGTATTTTTGTGATCACCCGTTGGTCTTTCTTCTCCTTGGTCCTCTTCGTTTTTCCCTTGACTCTTGGCCCTTTTCCCTTCCCAATTGATGGATAATCGCCTTTTGTTTCTCATTTCTTGGAATCCCACAACTAGCCAAGATGGTAGCTCTGATACCACAATTATATAACTTTTATAAAAAAGAAAGATACTTCCAGCTCAAAATTTAATATAATATATTTCCAACACAATCTATGCACATGAAATATCAGGAAAGCTTAAATTAATTCCCAAATTCCATTAATCATAGGAAAACATGCCCCAAATAAACTCCATATTATTTATTATTGGGCACAAATTAAAAAAAAATCAATTTTACATCAGTTTGATCCAGTAATAATGATCACACAATGGGAGCTTCATCCTCGGCCATGCGATTGGGGGAAGATACACTAAGTGGATTTATGAGCCCACTTTCTGCATTACTAACCAGGGATATCAATTACTCTGCTTAATGGATTAGCGCTACGTGTTCAACCCAGTGCTCTATAACCGAACTAACTGGTAGTCGTCCCTTCCCTGTTTTATTGTGCCAACACTCATCTTTCTCATGGACTCAGAAAGCAGCTATGAAAACGATGGCTTAGTTTTCTACTGTGCCCAGTGAGAATCTATGAAAATGATATAGCTATTTGGACCATATCTGAAGGTGTTCTATGCGTTTTGGAATTCAATGCTACTCACGACTCTATGCAAAACAGGTGTGTTATTAATTCTCCTAAACCACACCTTGATGCACCATCCAAATTTATTCTGCGTGCTATGGAATTCCACCCTCCTGTAGCTCAACCAATGATGTTCACAACTTCTCTTCAAACAAATGCATATTTAATGCCTTTATAAACCCTTTCGGTGAACTTGGATTATCCCCTAGAAATAAGAAAATACTCAATCAGAAATAAGAAAATACTGAGACAGCTAGGGTGATTTCTAAAACCACCGAAACTGAATTTTCTAACTAGGGTGAGGCTTAACCCCAACCAAAGCTAGTTTGAGGATATCACCTGAAAATCCTTCCTCCTTGAAAAATCACGTGACCTCTCAAAATAACAGTGAATAGAAGACCACATTCATGAGTTTCTCTCAATCCTCCTCCTCCTCCTCCTCCTTTTATAGTCGGCCTACTTGGAAGAAATCATGGGCAAATATCTCGGGTCAAAACAAGCCAAAAATAAAAACCATGGGCCGATGTCACTTATTTATTAATTTATTTATCTACTACTATTATGATTTGGTCCAACCAGTTAAAAATTTGGGGATATTACATTCCGATTAGAGCAACCAATATGTTGGCTAATTGTAGATGTTCCATTATCAATGGTAATGCTAAATCCACCACCACAACTTCAAGATCAAGAGGAATGGTTAGCATTGAAGAGGTTATAGCCTCTTCAAATAATTCAAGGGTCAGTAAATTGGAGGATGAATTATCAGAGGATGTGGGTTACCTTAAGGAATGCACTGCTTCTGTGCTTAAAATAGTAGTAATGCCCTCTCACTGTACCTGTCGAGGCCATATCTTCATGCACAACATGATCCCCACATGAAACTGGGTTGTTGTTCCCGCCTCCATAGTTTGTTTGAAAGGGTGATGAATCATATTAGGTCAAAGGGTTCTCGTTATCTATTGCATGAATTAGTAAGTGCAGTTGTTTTAGTTAGGAAGTTGTCATTAGGGGAATTTTGAGGTCTAAAATGGGCATCCTAAGGAAATTATAAAATAATAGTGGAAATAATAAAATAATATTAGATTACATCATCAAAGTTTAAGGGGAAAAAAAGAAAAAAACTAATTTTTTCAACTCGTATTTTCAACTTATCTCCCTATGGGTTTACTCAAATTTCGAGTGGTAACACTCGTTGGATGAAAAATTTGATTCCTCATTTTTCATGTACCAAGGTCCATCAAAAGTATGGAATATGGGTACTCCTTGGATGCGGAATTAAATTTTTCATCCAAAAATTACTCTTTCTTGAAATTTGAGTAAAACCTTAGGGAGATAAGTTGAAAATACGAGTTAAAAAACTAGTTTTATTATTTTACTATTTTTTTATCTTTTTACTTTTTTACCCCAAAAATGGTTAATCATCCCCCATGGTTGACATCATCATCTTGAATCCTATTGGATGTTATAAATTTTATTTTGGTTGTAAATTATTTTTAGGAGGCTCATTTTAGACCTAAAATTCCCCTAATGATTATCTATTGGCTAAGAAGGAGAAAGAGAAGGAGCGAACCGAAGTGAAAGAGTTGGTGGAAGAATTGAAAAATTAGAGGGTGAAGTTGGATAACAGGATTGTTGTAGTGGACAATAAAATGAAGGAATTGTACAGAGCTATCAACAAAACTTGGGTGGTGTTGTTGGACATCCAAACATACACACTTTAATGTGGGGCAAACCCATTAAGGCCACTGACTAAATCTGTTTGTGTTCTTTGATCAAATTAATAAGCAGAGTGTTCTCTGCCTATTTTTTGTAATATTTACAGGGAATAATTTCTATGATGAAACGATAATCGAATCGGAATTGGAGATATGATTGGAATTTGTTTCTCTTATACATTCATCACATTTATTTCTCAAAACATTTAAACATTTAAGAGCTTTTTGAAATATGTTCGTTATATTTCGAGAAGAAATTTCGACCAAAATACTAATAATGTGGAGTAATTCGCATATCACAACAGGTTGATATGTGGAATCAAAGGATGTCTAATGAATAGATGACCACGCCATATAATGACTATTTTTTATTGTATAACAATGTTTTTATCAGAATTATGAATGTGTGAGCACATTTTTCACCCCTAGAAAAGAGAACAATTTCCATTATATAGATATTGAAAATTACATGTTGTAGGTTCTACATATAACTCATATGCCAAAGTTGTGGCATATATGTCACTATACAAAAATAAGACCGATATATCCTGTGACATAGAGAAATGCTAGCACTATAGCATAAATATATACATAAACAAATCAACAATCCAAAAAGTGAGTAAGCAAAAACAAAAATTCAGTCAATAGAAAGCATGATAATCAAGTAGCTTCATCCAACAACTATTGTTGTTATATAAATGGCCTGTGGTAGTACTAATAATAATTTAGACTCTACTATTCCTAAATTATACCATGACCATGAGGTTGTTGCGCTGCCTCTTTGGATAGGCTGTTAGAAATCTGGTTCCTTTCACTGTATATATGATCAGATTTGGATCAAGGACCTAAGTGATAGCTCAAAAATTAAATTGTTCGAAAGTGTATCGAACTTGAGCGACCAGATAGATATCATCTTCCTGATTCTGGTGCCACGAATGGTTCGAAAAACCGACACCGTATGAAGAAGTTATCGCATTTTGAAAAGTCTAGTAAATTGTAATTTTGAACAGTTGACGAGGTTTGACTGGGCATTTGTATAGTCAGCAAAAAGAACATTCTAGGGAATATTCTTAGAATATTCCTCAAAATATTCCCCAGAATATTCCTTCCAGGCTAGTTGATGGAGGACAAGTGTTGCATTGTTATTGGACAGATGGACTGTACATTGGTTTTTGGGCCAATCAGAGGGTGATATGTGGCCAGCCCTGTGGCTGCCACACGTCCCCTTAGTGGTGTGGTGAAATTTGGGGTGAGGCTGCAGGTGTCGAACCCTGGACCTCATGCACACACACATAGGTCTCCACCAACCGAGATATGAGTTGTTTCTTAACCTGTATGTTAACGGGTTTAACTTATTGTCTATTGCAATTAAGTTTGTGGGTTGGGGACCGCCGGCGGTCCCAACTCGCCAGTGGTCCTGTGTGGACTATTTACATGGCAAAATTTTTATTTCAATGCCCAATAGTTAAGGCATAGCCTCCCGACATTTAATACAACCGCCAGCATTTATGTGTTGTCACATGCCGCGGTTTAAACCAACCGCTAACCTCTGACATTTATAATAACCGCCAACTATTTTCGAGGGTTCACATGCCATGGTCTATTGAAATTTTTCCGTGTGGTTAGCAAACTTACCGGGGTTAAAACTTATCCAACCATAGTTCCATGCGTGGTTTCTGCCAACGGTCACCATAACCGCGGAGTTTGGTGCATGTGCCCAACCACCAACCACTAAAGTTTAATGCGCGGTATTTTTGACGAAAAATTTGGCCAAACATGCCTTTTGGAGTAGAATCACCATTTTTTACTCCAGCTAACTGCATTTCCTCGACATTTAGTGGAGTTGTTTAAGGTGTTACTAGGAAAAATTTATTATGCTCTATCTTGAGTAGGATTCAACCATTATTGGAGTGTGAATAGTCAATTTCGACTTTATTTGACATTCCAGACTCATTGGTGAGTGTTTTAGAGCCATAAAAGGACTTCTAAGTGAGAATTTTCATCAGAGAAGTTCCAAGGGCCACTAGGGCCACTAGGAGCCAGCAACAAAAAGAGGCCTAGCCAAGGTAGCTAGAGGCCTTACTTAGGAAACCAATAGTCAATTTTGGATGTTTCAGACATTCTGGATCTAGTGGTGTGATTTTTAGAGCCAGTAGAGGACTTTTGAAGACTGATATGCTTTAGAGAATTTCCAACGGCCACGAGGGCCACCGGGTGCAAGCAGGAGAATTAAGCCTATCCAGAGCAGCCAGTAACCATTCTCAACAAACAAATAGTCTATTTTGACTATTTTGAACCTTTTGAATCCAATGGAAGGATTTTTAGAATATTTTGAATACTTTTGAATGCTGAGATGATTCAGAGAAGTTTTTAGTGAACTTAGAGCCACAGGGTGCCACCAAGTGTTGGAGGTGTAACGGTAGTAGCCAGAGGCCTTTTTGATCAAGTGAATAGTCTATTATGACTATTTTGGACATTATGAATCCAATGAAAGTATTTTTAGATCCATTTGGAGACTTCTGAAGGTCGTGAAGCCATAGGGAAGTTTTAGGTAGCCTAGGGCCAACAGTGGATGGAGGCCTAGATGGGGGAGCCAAAGCTCAGTTTGAGAAATTGATCAGTCCATTTTGGATGTTTGAGATGTGATGGAGATAGTAGAAAATTTTTCAGGGACAGAAAATGGTTTCTTAAGGAGTTAGTGCCACAGAGAATCTAATGGAAGCTTAAGGGCACCGACAAAAGAGGTCATATCCAAGGGAGCCTAGTTTCATCTTCCGAGAGATAGCAGCCATTACAGGGGTATGATGGTATTCTAAACACAATGGTAGAGTTGAAATAACCATTGGAGGTGAGTAGTTACTTGTAAAATAAAATTTTCCATCATAATCCCAAAGAGCCAAGTCAGTTGAAAAAGGCTCAAGGAGACGTAGCCCATGATATTCAGGTGAACTCCTTTATTAAATTTATTGTTTTGTGTTTATGCTTATTCTCTGCACTTTATGGTTGGTGTACATGATTAATATCAGCAAAAACAAAATTTTAATTTCTCACACATAAAGGTTTAAAACAGTTAAAAACACATACACTTGAATCAAGAATTCAATTCCGCACAATCAAGTATAAGCTAGATCTTAATTTGTTTAACTGAGTGGGAGGTGCTTGCAAAGCATAACAGGTTATCCACCCATTTGAGATTAGGTGGTATCAGAGCACTAGGTTGCTTGCTTGACAGAGCACTAGGTTGCTTGTTTGTCTTGAAAGGTGCTTAATAGTGCAAAGAATTTAACTATTTGTAAATTGATTGATGCTTACAAGTTTGAGTTTGCTAGAGGTGAAGGGGAGTTATTGTTAGATAAATCTAGAAGAGGACAAGAAGGAAGAAAGCTGAAAGAATCCTCCTTACCCAAAGGACCTCAAGGCAACCCTTGAAGCATAAGAGGGATTGTTTGCAAAAGGATGTTTGAAGAAGAGATACAAGCTGCAGAAAAGAGCTTGAATCTACAACCAATTTTTTTGAATCTTTGTCAACTTATTTTTGAATCTTTGTGAATTATTGTTGAAGTTTTTGAATTAATTTACATAATGATGACAACTTCTTCAAGTGATTTTTCTAAATCCTCTTTTACAAGACTCTTCGATGAAGAGATGAAGCGAGACTTCTACATCCTGAAGGATATGGTGAAAATTCTATATGAAGATGGAAGAGAAAGCAATAGAATTCATGATAAATTGGTTGTTATGAAGCAAGAGAAAGAATGAATTCTTCAAATAATGCATGAGATGGAGATGCAACTCCATCATGCCCAAGAAGCCTTAACCAAAAACATGCTTGAAGCAGAGGTAAATCACTCAAATTTGTCTTCAAATTCCTCTTCAGATAGATGTGTAGGTTCATTTGAAAATCACACTAGAGGTATAGGGTCCAAATTAATGTTAAAAATGGGATATGAAGGCAAGGGTCTAGGAAAACATGCACAAGGCATGATTGATCCCATTTTGGTTGAGGAAAGGCCTAAGAAGTTTGGTCTAGGCTATGTTCAATCTTATGGAAAAACCTCTACAACCATGAAGGCATTTGAGACAACTCCAAGAAGAAATTTTGTTGCAAGTTCTAAACAACAAACATGTAAATTTTTTTTTCAAGTTGAATGCCATTATTTGAAGCCTATGTTGCAGCAAGATGTTTGTAGACATGCAACATATGGCAAGAAAGAGAGTTCTAACAGATATCAAGACATGAACACTGATGTTAGTCTTCAAAAGAAAGCTGGAACCTCTACAAGTTCATCTCCTAAAGAAGGTAAAAAGGGTGGACATGCAAAGAAAAATTTGAGGTATAATTCCTCCCATAGTCAAGTTGATTATGTTTATGTTAAGCATGGAAATTTTGCATGCATGAAAGGAAGAAAGAGTTGTCGTTCCTATTGTGGCTTGTGTAACCATAAGTTTCAAAATGCTGGAAGAGGATGAAGGCATACAGGAAATAGTTGAAGCGAAGGCAACTTGCACAGAAGATGCAAAAGACTTGCACACGTTTCCAGAAGAAGGGACATATTATTGCCTAATGTTGGACATTGCATCAAACTAAGCATCCCAAGCATTTGAATTAAGAGGATAAAAAAACTGGAAAAAATGGAACCAAAGATTCCATCATTGATGTGAGAATAGATGTTTCACAAGAAGAAGATTTTCAGCAGCAAAAATCACCGTGGAAGTGGCTTGATAAGAAGTGGTTTGACTTCTTGACCCAGTAAGACATACATTCATTTGTACATATTCAAATTTCAGTCATGTATGAATTTCTATTGAAAACTTACATTTTTTTGAGCCACATTTGATCTATGATCAAGGAAGCGATGTTCAACTACCTTCTATTAAATATTTCTCACCAAAAATTTCTGGATGAGCTCAAAGAAGATACAGTTATTGACAGTATGACACAAGTATCAAAGAGGGGAATTTTTAACTACCTTCGAGTTTTTGGGGCTCAAAGGCATCAAGCCAAGAAAGGGAAAGTGTATAGAGGCTGGAAAAGTGAGGGTGTTGTACTCTCATCTACTGAATAGGTAATCAGTCTTTTGGGGTCCAAAATATTCCTAATAGGGAGGAGTGATCAGATTTGGATCAATGACCTAAGTGATAGCTCAAATTTCAAAGTGTTCAAAAGTGTGCTGAACCTGAGCGACCAGACAACTTCCTAATTTCGGCACTGCGAACGGTTCAAAAAAATGACACCGTATGAAGAAGTTATCACGTTTTGTAAAGTCCAGTAAATTGTTGTTAGGATATTCCGACACATAGGAAATAGTTAAGTATAACTTGGTCTAGTGTAGAGTTAGGTAAAGTGTGTTTCTTTACTATATACATTTGTAACTTATAATCCGAGGGTAACAATTTGTAGTGATCTGACGGTTCACTCTCTCCTCAGTATTAACGACACTTGATCCGTGGCTTAACACCTGATTGGTCCATGATCTCTATTTAAAGAGCATGGAGGGTCATTTTTTCCGTAACTGTTTATGAGAGAAACATATGTAACTTTTATTTTTATATTAATAAATTGGCTGAAGTGGTCACGTTGGCTCAGGGCGTGGACTGTTTCCCTCTTCGAGGGTTTTAACCACGTGATATACTAGTGTGCTGACTTGTGATGTTTTTATGAGTGGTGACCTTTGGTTTTTTATCTAAGGAACTTACCTTGTAAATTCCTACATGGTATCAAAGCCAGGTTGAGGGCCGCATCCGTTGTTGATCCAAATCTGAAGCCAATTTGACTGCATGCAATTTCCATTTTCTAGATCTACTATTTTTGAACCTTTTCAGGCCTGGAGAACTGCTCTGTTGTGTCCAGAACGTCTGTTACAGTTAGGAACCCCTTTCAATATTTCATGCGAAAAGGTTTTTGGTTGCCTACGTTATGTCAATTTAAATTTGGAGGTATAAAGTATCTTCTTTGCAGTTTTATTTGTTAATCGTTCTTCTTATTTCGGTTTATATTTTTTATTTATTTGCCAGATATATACCCTCTTCCTTGTTTATTCTCTTTTCTCTATGTTGTGTGCGAACTCGGAAAATCAGAAACAGGAAGAAGGGATTTTGTTTTGCTACATATGCTCTTTCCCTGCGTCTTTGTGCAATCTCGGGAAATTATAAATCGCAGAAAAAGGATAGTTTCCGGTAAGGCTAAATGGAAATATAACGTTTTGTCTTAAGGCTTGCATTTCATTTTTTTTTGTGCATAGATTTTATGTCTTTTTTGTAGGAAAAATCACACACACTGAAGAGTAAAAAAAAAAAAAATCCTTCCTCCTTAGTTTCAACTCTTTTCAGCTTCATTTTAACAAAAAAAAAAATGGAAAGTGCATGCCCGGTTATTCTTAACACCACCAATTATTTACAGTTTCTACCTCACATGGTAGATTTACTTAGAAGTAAAGGGATTTATAGAATAGCCACAGGAGAACAAACTAAACCTTCCGATGAAGATAAAGTCGCTAAATGGGAAAATAAACAAGATCAAGCACGAGGGTTGATAGGAATGTCCATTGCTCAAGATCTTTGATTTCATATCCTTGAAATTGACACCCCTGAGCTAAATATGGTTTTTGGCATTCAAAATAAAATCAAGGCCCACCAGCTTGAAAATGAATTTCTTACTTTGTACCCAAATAATTTCTCCAATATTGAATATTTTTTTCCAAATTCAAGACCCTTAGACTTCTTTTAGAAGGTTGTAAAGTCAAAAAGGAAGATGGTAGCCTCATCTATTCCATTCTTGCTAAGCTTGGCCCTGCATACTGTGTATTTGTTTCCACCTTCCATTCCACTAGAGAAGCCATAATTTCTCAAGGAACAACCTACAAGAACCCCTCTTTTGATGCCTTTTGCGATTCTTTGATAAGAGAACAAGAAAAACTCTTACACCTTGGTCTTATCACTTATGGAAACGCTTCTATGAAAGCCTTAGCAACCCAACAGTAACCATATCAAAAGAATCCCAAGAAGCAGTATCCTAAAAAGTATGGTCCTAAACCAAACAAGGGTCCTAAGAAATTTCAGCCACAAACTGAAAAAGCAACTCACCAAACTAATAAGGCAACTAAAAACGAAGGGAAGAAAATAGATAGACGTTTCAACTTTTGTAATCATGACGGCCATGTAGAGTCCAAATGTTTTAAGAATATGGAAGCCTTGGAAGCAGCAATGAAGAAGCACCACATCAATTTGGATACCTCTTCAACTTCATCTTCATGAATGGCTCTTTCTACTTGTGGTTATCAAGCATTTGGTTATGCATTAAATGTATCTTCTTCTTCTCATTCTCATGAGTGGCTCATTGATTCTGGAGCTTCTTACCACATGGACAAAAATAAAGCCATGTTTTCTTCTTTAAATTATTGTAACACCAAACATATTTATGTTGGTGATGATAGATCTCTTAGTGTTGTAGGATCTGGAACCATTCATCAAGTTAATGGTCAGTTTGATGATGTACTATGTGTTCCTACCTTTTCATGCAACTTTGTATCTATTTATCAGATAAATCATTCAGGTAAAGGGAAAATAGTTGAATTCTCACCTCATGATGTTTTAATCAAGGACCTCAAAGATCCTAGACATATTTTAGCTACTATAATTGCTGATGCTTCCACAAGATTGTATAAGTTTGAAAAATTTGGGTCATCATGTCTTCCCTCCGTTTTTGTTGCTCATAATGATGAAGTGAGCAAACTTTGGCATGAGAAATTTGGTCACTTAAACTATCACTCTCTTCAAACTCTATGTAAAGAAAATATGGTGACAGTTCTTCTTATGGTATCTTGCCGAGATGTTGTTTGCTCCGGATGTGTACTCGGAAAATATCATCTAGATAGTTTTGACAAACGTGCCTCTTGGCATGCTTCAGTACCTTTGCAACTTCTACACAGCGATTTATGTGGTCCACTTCCTGTTGTTTCTTTCTCTGGTTACATGTACTTCTTAACTTTCATTGATGATTTTTCCAGACGCACTTGGGTATACTTCTTAAAACTCAAGAGTGAATTTTTTAACATGTTCTTGGCCTTTAAGGCCTTTTTTGAGAAACAATCTTGACATCAAATTCTTAAGTTAAGATCAGACAATGGAGGAGAAAATGTTAACAATAAATTTATCAAATTTTTCACTGAGCATGGAATTCAATTGCAACATACTGTTCCATATACTCCACAACAAAATGGTGTAGCTGAAAGGAAGAATCACGCCTTAAAAGAAATGGCTAATTGTATGCTTCAATCTAAAGGTCTTAGCCTCAATTTTTTGGCAGAAGCAATTAACTGTGCAAATTACATAGTAAATTGCACTCCTACTAAGGTTTTAAGGAATGTAACTCCAGAAGAAGCCTGGAGCTCAATCAAAACAGAGGTAAGTCACTTTTGTGTTTTTGGAAGTGATGCTTGGGCCCATATTACAGATGCGAAACATAAAGCCTTAGAACCTAAGAGTGAAAGATGCATTTTTGTTGGATATTCTGAAGATGTCAAAGGATATAGAATTCTTCAACTAAAATTCAAAAATATTATCCTTAGAAGAGATGTAAAATTTGATGAAAATATATCGGCCTGTGAGCATAGTTCGACTAGTGCGCCACCTTTGGCCTGCGAGCCTGATTCGACAGATATGCCACCTCTCTCTATCTCTTATATTTTTTATAGCATTCCTTCTAGTTCAGATGATGACAGCGAGCATGAAAATCCTCCTCCACCTCTTGAAGAAATTTCTTCAGCTCCACAGCTTACAAGGTGGGTCTGCTCTACTTGAGATGCAGTAGGTTCTCTTGCAGGTGACCCTGTAGATCGATGACGTACACGTTCTCAGTTCGAAAGAGCCTCTTCCTTATTGGCTCAAGTTCCAGAAAATCCTGATCCTGATACCTTTGAAGAAGCTTCCGGTCATCCAGATTGGGATGAATCTATGAATGAAGAATATCGTTCCTTATTGGAAAACGATGCTTGGGATCTTGTTCCTCTTCCAAAAGGAATACAAATTTTCAGATGCAGATGGGTTTACAAATCAAAGTTTGGCCCCAATGGAAAAGTGGATAGGCATAAATCTCGTCTTGTTGCTAAAGGATTTTCACAAGTTGAAGGCATTGACTATAATAAAACCTTCTCCCCTATTACCAAAATGAATTCAATCCACCTTTTTCTTTCCCTTGCTTCCTCCTTCAAATGGGAATTCCATCATATGGATGTTAAATCCGCCTTCTTACATGGATATTTGCATGAATAAATCTACATGGAACAACCCCTTGGCTTTATCCAAAACAACTCTAGCCTTGTTTTTCACCTTAGGAAGTCTCTCTATGGTCTCAAACATGCTCATCGGGCTTGGTATGCCAAAATGGATAGATTTCTATTAGATAATGGCTTTTCTAGGTGTCATTCTAACAACACTATCTACACCAAGAAAGTGGGTACATCCTTCACCATCCTTGTTCTTAATGTTGATGATATTATCCTTACTGGTAGTGATCCCAACCATATAAACCATGTGAAGTCTAGCCTCAAAAAGAAGTTTGAAATGACAGACTTAGGACACTTGCATTATTTCCTTGGTCTTCAAGTCTTGCAATCCAAAGAAGGTATTACCTTTTCTCAGTCCAAGTATGCATGTTATGTTCTACACCACTTTCACATGGAAGATTGTAAGCCAGCCCATTATCCCTTTCAGTCTGGAGTCAAGCTTTCAGTCACTTGTACTACCCCTGAAGTTGATGCTACCTTATACCTTCAACTTGTTGGTAAACTTCTGTATCTAACCCATACCCGTCCTAACCTTTCCTTTGTCGTTGGTCTTGTTGGTCGGTTTATGCACCAACCTCATGAAAGTCACTGGAAAGTAGCTAAAAGAATACTTCGATATATTTGAGGTATAGTTCAATTCGGGATTCATTACAGTACATGAGCCTCTACATTTTTTATTGGTTTCATTGATTCATATTGGGCTGGTGACCCTGATGATCAAAAGTCTACTATAGGATATGTATTCACTCTTGTTTCAGGACCTATTACATGGTCTTGTAAGAAAAAAAGTGTCATCTCTCTTTCTTTAGCAGAAGCAGAGTATCGTGGTGCAGTTGAAGCCATCAAGGAAGCCATGTGGCTTCGTCAGATCCTGTCTAAATTTGGCCTTCATCAGCAACATCCAACTACAGTTTGGTGTGATAATCAGAGTGCCATTAAGCTATGTAAAGATCCAATTCAACATCAGTGTATGAAACACATTGAGCTCCACATACACTTCATCATAAAGCTCATTCATGATTGTGTTCTTGAAGTGTTGTATTGTCCAACCAATGATCAAGTATCCGATATCTTACAAAGGCTCTCACAGAAGCGAAGTTTACCAAACTTTGATCCATGCATGGAGTTCAGGAAAGTTTTCATTAAGGCGGGATAGGCTCTAATGCCTCCTTCCTTCTCCTATTGTGTCACCTTTGTAAATCCTTCAATCCTATCCCAAGTTTTTCTTAAGCGGGGATGTTAGGATATTTTGACACATAGGAAATAGGCTCCTTTTGTGTCACCTTTGTAAATCCTTCAATCCTATCCCAAGTTGTTCTTAAGGGGGGATTTTAGGATATTTCGACACATAGGAAATAGTTAAGTATAACTTGGTCTAGTGTAGAGTTAGGTAAAGTGTGTTTCTTTACTATGTACATTTGTAACTTATAATCTGACCGTCACAATTTGTAGTGATCTGACGGTTCACTCTCTCCTCCTTATTAACGACACTTGATCCATGGCTTAGCACCCGATTGGTCCACGATCTCTATTTAAAAAGCATGGAGGGTCATTTTTCCGGTAACCGTTTATGAGAAAAACATATGTAACTTTTATTTTTATATTAATAAATTTCCTGAAGTGGCTGCGTTGGCTCAGGCCATGGAATATTTCCCTCTTCGAGGGTTTTAACCACGTGATATATTATTGTACTGATTTTTTATCTATTTGTGATCGATGACCTTTGGTTTTTGATCTAAGGAACTTACCCTGTAAATTCCTACAACTGCAATTTTCAACAATTGACCAGGTTTGACTAGGCATTTGTACAGTCAGCAAAAAGAATATTCTAGGGAATATTCTTGGAATATTTCCCGAAATATTCCTTCTGGGGCTAGTTGATGGAGGAAAATTGTCGCATTGTTATTGGACAGATGGACTGTACGTTGGTTTTTGGTCCAATCAGAGGGTGACACGTGGCCAGCCCTGAGGCTGCCACGTGTCCCCTTAGTGGTGTGGTAAAATTGGAGGTGAGGCCATAGGAGTCGAACCCTGGACCTCGTTCATGCACGCATAGGTCTCCACCAATTGGGCTATCAGCTATTTCTTAACCTGTATGTTGGCGGGTTTAACTTATTGTCTATTGCAATTAAGTTTGTGGGTTGAGGACCGCCAGTGGTCCCAACCCGCCAGCGGTCTTGTGTTGATTGTTTACATGGAAAAATTTTTATGTCAATGCGCGATGGTTAAGTCATAGCCTCCTGACATTTAATACAACTGACAACGTTTATGTGTTGTCACATGCCATGGTTTAAACCAACCGCTAACCTCCGACATTTATGCTAACCACCAACTATTTTCAAGGGTTCACATGCCATGGTCTATTGCAATGTTTCCGCATGGTCAACAAACTTACCAGGGTTAACACTTATCCAACCATGGTTCCATGCGTGGTTTCCGCCAACGGTCACCATAATCATTGAGTTTGGGGTATGTGCCCAACCACCAACCATTAAAGTTTAATGTGAGGTCTTTTAGGAAAAAAAAAATTCCAAATGCGCTTTTTGGAGTGGAATCACCATTTTTGACTCCAAATAACTGCAGTTCCTCCACATTTAGTGGAGTTGTTTTTGGTGTTATTGGGAAAAATTGATTATGCTCTATCTGGAGAAAGATTCGACCATTCTTGGAGTGTGAATAGTCAATTTCAACTTTCTCAAACATTCTAGACTCATTGGTGAGGGTTGTAGATCCATCAGAGGAATTCTGAGCAATATTTTGCATCATATAAGATCCAGGTGCCACTAGGGCCACGAGGATCCAGCAACAGAAAGAGGCCTAGCTAGGGCAGCTAGAGGCCTTACTCATGAAACCAAGTCAATTTTGGATTTTCAGAAATTATGGATATAATGGTGAGATTTGTAGAGCCAATAGAGGACTTCTGAAGGCTGAGATGCTTCAGAGAAATTCCAAGTTCAACCAGGGCCACCAGGTGCCAGCAGGAGAATGAGGCCTATCCAGAGCAACCAGTAACCATTCTCAGCAAACCAATAGTCTATTCTAACTATTTTGAACCTTCTGAATCCAATGGAAGGATTTTCAGAATATTTTGAAGACTTATGAAGGCCGAGATGCTTCAAGGAAGTTTTCAGGGAGCAACCACACGGTGCCACCAGGTGTTGGAGGTGAAACCGGAGCAGCCAAAGGCCTTTTTGATCAAGTGAACAGTCTATTATGACTATTTTTGACATTCTGAATCTATGAAAGGATTTTTAGATCCATTTGGAGACTTCTAAAGGTTTAGAAGCCACAATGAATTTTTAGGCAGCTCAGGTCCAACAGTGGATGGAGGCGTAGATTAGGGAGCCAAAGCTCAGTTCGAGAAAATGATCTGTCTATTTTGGATGTCTGAGATGTATTGGAGATAGTAGAAAAGGTTTTAGGGAAAGAAAAGGATTTATTAAGGATTTAGTGCCATAGAGAAGCTCAGGGAAGCTTAAGGGCACCGATAGAAGAGGTCAGATCCAAGGGAGCCTAGGTTCATCATTAGAGAGATAGCAGCCATTCCAGGGGTATGATGGTATCCTAAACCAAATGGTATAGTCCAAATAACCATTGGATTTGAGTAGTTAATATCAAAAGAATTGTTTCCATGATAATCCAAAAGAGCCAAGTCAGTTGACAAAGGCTCAAGGAGATGTAGCCCACAATATTCAGGTGAACTCCTTTATTAAATTTGTTGTTATGTGTTGATGCTTATTTGCTGCACTTTATGGTTTCTATACATGCTTAATATCAGCAAAAAAAATTTAATTCCTCACACATGAAGGTTTAAAACAGTTAAAAACACATACACTTGAATCAAGAATTCAATTCCGCACAGTCAAGTATAAGCTAGATCTTAATTTGTTTAATTGAGTGGGAGGTGCTTGCAAAGCATAAAAAGTTATCCACCCATTTCAGATCAGTATATGATGACATTAAATAAATTCAAAATGAGCTTTAAGAGTCATAATTTCATCCAAACAACTTCTGAGTGTGTGTACGTGACAGCGAGCCTGTAGATTGAACCAATTTTTATTGATTTTGGAATCTACAAATATTTGAAGTTTCCTGCATCCTTTCTCAATTAAGAACATGAGAAGAAGCCTGAGGGAATTTATTTTTGAGTAATTGTTGTTGGCTCTCCCTAAGTCCATTTGTTGATATTGCAACAAGATGATGAGCTTAGTGGAAAGAAGTCGCCTTCACTAAGTGGGCCCGCAGGCTATTTTTGGCACACAGTCTATTTTTAGACTATGTCTATTTTTATACATGTTGATCATATTCTATGAGTTGCAGGATGCTATTTGTGGATGGTTGGTCAATTTGGAAAAATAGATGGACTTCTATTTTTAGACATACTGGGCGGGATCTATTTTTAGATTGCGAGTCTAAAAATAGATATGTCGAATATTATTAGCTCTTAATAATATTTGGACTATAAACATTATCTTATTCTCTTGGAGCACTTCAGTTAAGTGCACAGATGTGGCACAGGAGCTGACAGAAGGAATTACGCTATTCCTGAGGGTTAAGTGGAACTATTGCATGGAGACTTCAGTTAGAACTCATGTGATAGAGTTTGGTGGAGTTAGTAGAAGTAGTTGGTGGAGTTGTGTTCAGTTTAACTCAGTTAGACATAGTTGAGCTAGTTGTATCTAGTCTAACTGATTGATACACTAGTGAGAGTGGTGTGAATTAATTAATAATTAATTCACTAATTATTAAATCATTAATCAACTAAAGAATACATCAGTTAACTACAGTGCATGGACAGTTTCAGTGGAGACCAATGGAGAGGTAGGTGAAAGAGCAAGTGTGACTATCAGTTGTGACTATAGTGTTGCATGAGTTTTCACCACACATTGATGGAGATTCCAATGAGGATTATGCAGTGTAATCCAGGTGGATTCGAGTTCATTCAGATCCCATATTCAGCAAGGATTGTGCAGTAGAGGCAGGCTAGCAGGTGGCAGAGGATCGATGCATGGATTTTCTAGATCAGGACCTAATTAATGTGTAGCGATTGGAATTGTACTGAGAGCTTGTGAGAAGATTTTTATGATGATTGTTACATGATCTCTATGACATATATTATACAGATATTTGGGGGTTTTCAGCTTTAAGATTTCCCATAAATCACTGTGTTAATGTGTGTGAATTTTTATGGTTTTAATGTGTGCATGCAATTGATTTAATTTTCTCATATGATGATAAATGGTAGAAGAGATTTTGTATTGTGCATGAATTTAAAATAGTGTGTGATCAGGAGAATATTGGATGTATAACATATCAGTTATATAATTTCTACATGGTATCAGAGTGATATTGATCATTGGATCAATTGCAAATAATTGAAGCAGTTGAGTTTTGTGCTGGTGGAATTTGAATTTGCAGCGGTGTTTTCTTGGTGTCGAAGTTGAGATGTCTTTCAACGGATTGTGATTGGAGTATGCCCTTGAGGGCAGCTCGAATTATATTGCATGGAGGGACAGGATGGAGCCAGTGCTAGAGGATAATGGGTTGAAGGAGTTCATAGATGCAGAAATTCCAAAACCTGCTTCTAGCGATGCTGCCGCACTTGATGCATGGCAAAAGAAGACAACAAAATGTCGAAGGATTATATTGGAAGGTGTGAAGGATCACATAGTGTCCAGCCTTAATGGTAAAGATTCTCCATTCTTGATGTGGAAAGCTTTGACAGACTTGTTCCAAAGCAAGAGAAACCAGAGGAAGTTGGTGCTCAAGGATAAGCTCAGGAAAATAAAAATGGAGAAGGGTGAGAGTATACCCAAGTACCTCACGAAGTTTTTCCAATGCAGAGATGAGCTAGGAAGTGTGGGGGTTACTGTAGATGAAGAGGACTTGGTGAGCTTGGCTCTCCTTGGGCTTCCAAAGAGTTGGCATTCCTATGAGGACTCTGTCAATGGTCGGGAGAAACTGCCATGATGGGAGAAACTTTGGTCAGATCTTATGCAGGAGGAGATAAGGTGGAGTACCAGGGATGGATCTTCATCGAAGAATGAAGATGAAGAAAATTGTGCTTTGGCTGCCAAAGCAAGGAAGGGGAAGAGCAAGAAAAATACTTCTCAATCTGGTGCGAAAGGCAAGAAGCAGGACATGTCCAAGGTGAAGTGCTTTCACTGTCAACAACACAGAAATTACGCCACTAATTGTCCACAGAAGAAGAAAAATAAGCAGGCTGCTGGATCTGCAGCTGGAGAGGCCTTAGCCTCGCAGTTTGAGCTGGATTTTTCACTAATCACATGCTTGGTCTCAATTGTGATGGGTTCAGTGTGGTTTCTTGACAGTGGTGTGTCTTTTCATATGACCGGAGACAAAGATTTGTTCAGTGATCTGGATGAGAAGGATCTTGGAGTGCACATCGAGATGGGCGATGATGGTAGATACAGTGCGACTGGTATCGGGACTATTTCCTTTGAGAGGGAGTCTGGTAAACCTTTCATATTGAAGGATGTCATGCATGTTCTAGGATTGAAGAAGAATCTGATCTCGGTGGCCATGTTGGAAGACAAGGGATATGATGTTGTCTTTAGCGAGGGAAAGGCTTTCCTACACAGTAAGGCAACTGGTGAAACCCGGAGGATAGGGGTTTGAGTTAAGAAACTTTATTAGTTGCAGGTAGATGGCTGCGCAGCAATGGTAGGCGAGACAGAAGGAGTGGTGAGTGAAGATGAGGGCGAGCTATGGCATAGGAGACTGGGCCATCTTCACCATGGTGCTTTGAAAATTTTGCAGCAGATTTCTACCGGGCTTCCCAAGGGTACACTTGCGCAGTCAAATGAATGCAAGGGATGTACTTTGGGAAAATTTGTGAAAGCCACCTTTCATGAGAAGGATAGTCACGCCACTACAATCCTTGAGAGAATTCACACAGACGTGTGTGGACCTTTCTTAGTAGCTTCGACAGCAAAGCACAGGTACTATGTGATCTTTGTTGATGACTTTTGTCGGAAGTGCTGGATCTTCTTCATGCAGAAGAAGAGAGATACATTCTCAAAGTTCTGTGAGTTCAAGGCACTAGTTGAGAAAGAGTCGAGGAAGCAGGTGAAGGCTCTTAGGAGCGACAATGGTGGTGAATCCATCTCTGGCGAATTCAAGGACTTTTGTAGTACAGAAGGAATTCGAAGAGAGCTCATAGCGCCTCATAACCCACAACAGAATGGGGTCGCAGAGTGAAAGAATAGAACGATCGTGAGTGCTACACGGGCGATGTTGCATGATCAGGGCCTTCCCATACACTTGTGAGCTGAGGCATGCAATACTACGGTTTATGTGCAAAACCGTTGTCCTCATAGGATACTTGGCGTGAGTACACCCGAGGAGGCGTTTTCTGGTAAGAGGCCTGATATTTCTCATTTGAAGATTTTTGACTCACCTGTTTACATTCATGTGATGAAGGATGCCAGGAAGAAGCTGGAGCTGACCACAAAGGTTGGGATATTTGTGGGGTACACAGATACACCCAACAACTATCGTGTGTATTTTCCAGACAGTCGGAAGACTGTTGTGCGACGGGATATCAAATTTCATGAGGAGAAAGCCATGAAGTGTTCACTTGAGAGGGAGCCACACTTGCATGAAGATGAGGAGCTATTAGTTCCTAAGGATGAGCCTCAGGATGTGGATCAGCCACAAGAGGAGGTTCATGGAGTGGAAGAAACCACTCATGTAGTGCCAACCATCAGAGGGCGGAAGCACACTACAGAAGTTGAGCGACTGAATCAAGATGCAGAGAATATTGTAGGAGCACCTACATCACATTGCAGACAGAGACAGTCACCTGAACGATATACTGGATACATGGCTCTGATGAGAAAGTGTATCATGAAAGAACCATCCTCTTTCGAGGAAGCTGTGGAGGACCCTGCATGGGTAGATGCCATGGTGGAAGAGTATGATTTGATTGTCAGAAATAGTGCATGGGAGATTGTCCCAAGGCCAGAAGGGAAATCAGTGGTAGGTTCGAGATGGATCTTCAAAGTGAAGCAAACTGCTGACGGGAGCGTCGAGAAGTACAAGGCAAGATTTGTTTCTTGGGGCTTCTCACAGATTGAGGGGAACGACTATGAAGAAACCTTTGCACCTGTCGCAAGGTATTCTTCCATACGGAGCATCCTGGCTCTCTCAGCGCAGATGGGGTAGCACATTCATCAGATGGATGTGAAGACTGCATTCCTCAACGGATTCATTGAGGAGGAGGTGTACATAGAGCAGCCCAAAGGTTTCGATATCTTCAGCAGCGAGTCGCATGTGTGCAAGCTCAAAAGAGCATTGTATGGGTTGAAACAAGAACCTCATGCTTGGTACACACGGATAGACAGTTATTTCACCAGACTTGGTTTTACCAAGAGCGAGGCGGATCCCAACCTGTAACAGATATTGGTTGAGGGTAAGTTGCTGATCATTGTACTTTATGTAGATGATTTGATACTGACCGGTGATGAACAGTTGATACTCTCATGCAAGGTTGTTCTTGCAAAAGAGTTTGAGATAAAGGACTTGGGCCTCCTTCATTATTTCCGGGGATTGGAAATTTGGCAGCGCAGTGATGGATTGTTTGTGTCTCAAGGCAAGTATGCCCGGGAGATACTGGAGAAGTTCAACATGCATGGTTGCAAGACTATCGACACTCCTCTTCCTAGTGTTTGGAGGAAAGAGGATGCTACATCGGCAGAGGTAGTGGATGCCATTGTTTACCAACAGTTGGTGGGGTCGCTTATGTATCTAGTCAATACATGACCTGACATATGCTACACTATTAACCAGTTTTCACAAGCTATGGTTAAGCCTACCAAGCTCTTTTGGAAGGCGGGGAAGCATGTATGGAGATATCTCAGAGGCACATCGAGATATGGACTTTGGTACAGATAGTCGGATGAGGTGAGGCTACATGGCTTCACGGATGCAGATTGGGCAAGGAGCCCAACAGACAGAAAGAACACATTTGGAGGGATTTTCAGTATCAGGTCGACAGTAGTTTATTGGCACAGCAGGAAGCAGAGATCCGTGGCACTCAGTTCAGCGGAGGCTGAGTATATGGCAGCAAGTTTGGCTGCATGCGAGGCTATATGGATGAGGAAGATCCTGGTCAGGTTGTTCGGTTCACACTTAGATCCTACTGTGATATATTGTGATAATCAGAGTTGCATTAAACTCTCGGTTAATCCAGTATTTCATGATATATCTAAACACATTGACATCGGGTACCATCATATCAGAGATTGTGTGCAGCAGAAGATCATGTTACTTTCTTACATTCCTATGGAGGATCAGGATGCTGATATCTTGATGAAGGCACTCACCAAGAGAAAATTTGAATACCATAGAGGCAGGATCGGGGCGGAGGCCGAGTATATGGCAGCAAGTTTGGCTGCACGCGAGGCTATATGGATGAGGAAGATCCTGGTCAGGTTGTTCGGTTCACACTTAGATCCTACTGTGATATATTGTGATAATCAGAGTTGCATTAAACTCTCGGTTAATCCAGTATTTCATGATATATCTAAACACATTGACATCCGGTACCATCATATCAGAGATTGTGTGCAGCAGAAGATCATGTTACTTTCTTACATTCCTACAGAGGATCAGGATGCTGATATCTTGATGAAGGCGCTCACCAGGAGCAAATTCGAATACCATAGAGGCAGGATCGGGGTGGCACATAATCCCTATCTTGTTGAGATGGAGTGTTGATATTGCAACAAGATGATGAGCTTAGTGGAAAGAAGTCGCCTTCACTAAGTGGGCCCGTAGGCTATTTTTGGCGCACAGTCTATTTTTAGACTATGTCTATTTTTATACATGCCGATCATATTCTATGAGTTGCAGGATGCTATTTGTGGATGGTTGGTCAAGTTGGAAAAATAGATGGTCTTCTATTTTTAGACATACTGGGCAGAATCTATTTTTAGATTTCTAGTCTAAAAATAGATATGTCGAATATTATTAGCTCTTAATAATATTTGGACTATAAACATTATCTTATTCTCTTAAAGCACTTCAGTTAAGTGCACAGATAACCTGAGGAGGGCGCGGAAAGGTACGCTATTCCTGAGGGTTAAGTGGAGCTATTGCATGGATACTTCAGTTAGAACTCATGTGACAGAGTTTGGTGGAGTTAGTAGAAGTAGTTGGTGGAGTTGTGTTCAGTTTAACTTAGTTATACACAGTTGAGTTAGTTGTATCTAGTGTAACTGATTGATGCACTAGTGAGAGTGGTGTGAATTAATTAATAATTAACTCACTAATTATTAACTCATTAATCAACTGAAGAATACATTAGTTAACTACAGTGCATGGACAGTTTCAGTGGAGACCAGTGGAGAGGTAGGTGAAAGAGCAAGTGTGACAATCAGTTGTGACTATAGTGTTGCATGAGTTTTCACCACACATTGATGGAGATGCCAATGAGTATTGTGCAGTGCAATCCAGGTGGATTTGAATTCATTCAGAGCCCATATTCAGTAGGGATTGCGCAGTAGAGGCAGGCTAGCAGGTGGCAGAGGATTGATGCATGGATTTGCTAGATCAGGACCTGATTAGTGTGTAGCGATTGGAATTGTACTGAGAGCTTGTGAGAAGCTTTGTATGATGATTGTTACATGATCTCTATGACATATATTATACAGATAGTTGGGGGTTTTCAGCTTTAAGCTTTCCCATAAATCACTGTGTTAATGTGTGTGAATTTTTATGGTTTTAATGTGTGCATGCAATTGATTTAATTTCCGCATATGATGATCAATGGTAGAAGAGATTATGTATTGTGCATGAAGTTAAAATAGTGTGTGATCAGGAGAATCTTGGATGTATAACATATCAGTTATATAATTTCTACACCATTTTCATTTTGAAAAGCTGATCTTCTACTAAGTACTTGATAATTACCCATCCACATCCATTCTCTTGAGCAGATCTGTCAAAATATGTCGAGGGCTTCAATTTGTCAATAGTTTTAGGGTGGATGATACAATGATGACGGTTTTGTTATTCTTCTGGGATCAAGGAGAATAAGGCCTCAATATGAGAACATGTAGATGTCAAATTATACCTCTTATCATGAAATATATACCGATTCCAACCTATCCAAATGCCCCAGTAGAACACTATGGGAAGATTACAAAGATTGATTGGCTGAGAATTATTCCACCAAGATACCCATGCAAATTGAAAATATTCCCCTTGCCAGCTAATGTTGATTGATAAATATTGATAAATCAGCTTCCAGATGTGCTGAACTGATGGACACCACAGAAAAAGATGGTCAATAGATTCAGTGCTATTTTTACATAAAATGCACCAAGTAGGGCCCTGGAAGGATCTATGCCGAATTTTGTCCCTGGTCGATACCTTATTGCACAAGAGGCCCCGCATAAAACGTTTTTCTTTTGTTGGGACTTTAAATTTCCATAGCGATTAGCACCACCATTCTTTTTGTTTAGGTTCATGGTTTGCATAGTTGTATAGGTAGCCTTCCTTTGGAGTATATTTACCCTGTGCAGATATGGCCCATATAATTTCATCATCTTGATCGCTTATCCTATCATGTGAATACGAAAGTTCATTGATGTAATTAGTCCATTCTTTTATCCAATGCACAAGGATCAATAATTCCTGAGCAGTTCTCCACTTTTGACCATAGATGGTCAAGTTATCTGGATCTGCAACCTGATGAAGGTGACTCATACCTACCTCCAAATACTGAATAAGACTACAAGACAAAATATGAGCATTTCCACACCCTGACCAAGCATCCATACCAATTCAAAAGTTTGTACCATTTCCAACTCTCCAAGCCAATATCGATCTAATGAAACTGATGGAGCTAAGAACCACTTTCCAAATGGTAGATACATTCGCCCTTCTTCTAGTAGGCCTTTGGATCCATTCTAGAATCGGAATCAGTGAAATGTATTTACTATATTACATCAGTCAATAGATTGTTGGAGGTGAGAAGATGCTAGCTTAATTTGGCAGCAAGGGCCTTAGAAAAACATCCCAGATATTTTCGACCCCAACTAACCCATTTTTTTGTTCTAGCAATCAAGTCCCATCTAACCCATGAAAACGCCTTGCCTTCCTTAGCTCCTTTCTAGAGGAATATGAAACATATTTATTGGATTATGTTGATGATACCTTTCAGAATTGATGATAAAGACATACAGTATAAAAGAATAGCTACCAAAACTAATTTGAGGAGAACTAATTTTCCTCGATAACCAATAATGATGCCAGATGTTAATCCTAACTTCAATCTTGGCCACCGGCTGTTATGTAGGAAAATACTCTCTGCGGACAGAGACCATCCCTCTAGCCCTAGGATGGGTCTAGTAACAACAGGGAATGATCTAATGCTTACTTTCCTAGATTGCAAATGGACACAGATTGTATATAGATGACCTACCTCGATCTGATGTTGCTCCTTGCTCGAGTCCTTTTATCCTTTGCTCTTCTTAGTCAGATCCTCGTTGTCGCTAGTGCTTATTTACCTTCACAAGAGATCAAACAACACAAAAAGTGAAAGCACAACATGTATTTCACATAAAAAATTTATCTAGTTGATCAACGACTACTAGAAATCAAATCATACATCATATACACGAGTGGAAAGTAAGAATGAGTTGTATCATATTAATATAGAGAGGGGGAGTTACAACCTGTGCCTTGATGTTGCAGCTCTCCTTCAACGGGTCTGAATCTAGGCACATCTGCAAAATGATTGTTTCAACTTGATATGAAAAGGCAAAAGGTCTCAACTCTCCTTCAATTCCTATAGCAACAATTCTCTTTCTGTTGTTCTTCTATCTCTGTTCTAACTAGTAGAGGTATGGGAGCATGTCCATTTTATAGTTAAGGGAGAGGGAACATGGATCCACTTAAGGTGGGGAAATTGTTTATCTCCTTGGGTGGTTCCTCTTTTGTAGGAATAAGAAGCCCAAAGGGAGAAGCTCGACCCTGTCCCCATGAAAAAGCAACCAGCTATCCACCCACGAAGCTTCCAGATCTCGAAGCTTCATTTCCATTTTTAAAAAACTTCCAGAAGTGGATCGGCGTGGGAATGACCTCCATCCTAGCGTCGATTGGTGTTGCTCCAGACTAAAAATGAGGCATCGACGCGAGTGAGACAAACAAAGGGCGCGCCACTCCAAATTATCATTTTTCAAGGAGCTACTCCAGGAATGGTCAACAAAGAGTTTGTCTAGTATACTGTAAGGGTTATAATGACACATTTTCATGATGGAAAATAGACACAGGGGTCACTGTTAAAGGTCCTCTAGGATTCGGGAACATGGAGTACAGGGACATTGACAAATTGTTTTGTAACACCAACCTCAACCAATCCACAATAAAATGTTTGTTGGATTTAAGTCGAAAACCCAAGTATTTGAGTCCTTCTTCCTGGGTCAAATGCCTATAAGAGAATTTCTGACGAGCATATACAAAATTTGTGAGCAGATGGTAGTGACATAGAACCTTATTAAAAACACACAACCTTTTCATTTTAAGCTTGGTTATCGTTATTCAAAATTCAATTTCATTCACCCATAGCGTATATATATTTACTGCGGGTAGTTGAAGGTTGTTAATATTTTATTTTATTTTAAGAGCATGATTTAATATGGGGCGAATATGTCTGAAATATGGTTGTTTGAGTGGTTAATCAACCACTGTGGCGCTAGGGAGCATGAAGCTTTGGAAAAAAATATTTGAAACTGAAATATTTTAAAGTGAGAAACTGTTGTTGAGCATGAAATATTTGAAAGTGAGAAAGTGTTGTTGGCCTATTCAGAGAAATTGACTTTTGTATAAATGAAAGCAAAATAAAAGTAATGAAATAAAAGGTAAATAAACAATAATCTAAATAATAATAAACTATAATGTAAATAATAAAAATAATTAATGTAAAATATTAATAAAGAGTAATGTAAATTGTTAATTAATGAAAGTGAAATAAAAGGTAAATAATCTTTTATTTTTTATTTATAAAAAATTAATTTTTATTAAAAGTTTTTTTGGTTGGTTCGTTTACATGAGTTTTGAGATGATTGCATGATCAATTTGATGTGTGGCTTGAGTAGTCATGACAAACGGTTATTTAAACCGTGAGATGATTAAGTAGCCATGACCATCTAACCCGGGCCACATTAAAAGTTAGCATTATTAGAATTTTTCCATCGAAGTTTTGAACATATGACCTTTACACCAAGAAGTACTTTAACAAAACACCCTATCACCATCTATTATATACCCATTGAACTAATTTTTATTAAAAAATATTTTGAATTTTTTTTTTAGTTTTTAATTAAAATATTATTTAATTTTTTATTTTAATATTTTTTTACGGGAAGAGTTTTTATTTTAAAATTAATTATCTAAAGAGTGTTTTGTTAAACATTTTATCACGAAGGGGAAAAATTAAAATAAAATCTTTCTTTGCGAAAAAAATATTCATTTTAGAGGGGTTGTGTAGAATTTCCGTGCATATTTGTTTGTTTTACTTATCTTCAGTCAACTCAACCATCTACTACCCTACTTGTTCGAGATTACAATTTAAACTTTACCAATTTTACCAAGCTTCACTCACACGCTCAGTTATTTCTTAAATAGATATTTAAACGCCTTACGTATAAGCTTGAA